>JARHVA010005977.1:160000-510000 GCA_037957365.1 Torreya grandis
TAGACCTAATTTCATCCTATCACCCTCATATATATGAAATTAAAAATTTATTTCATGTAATAATAGTTATCCCACACACATTAAAAAAATATACTTATATAAACATTTAGGTTGCATGGATATCCTCAAAGTATTATCTCAAATAGCAATAGAATTTTTTTGGAAACATCTGGAGGATACTATGGAGTAATTTGGGTACCAAATTCGACTTAATTTCATCCTATCACCTTCATATAGATGAAAAAATGAAGGTTTTGAATCATAGTCTTGGTAATTTATTAAGATGTTTGGCTGGCGACAATCCCAGATAATGGGACTTGATGTTGGCATAAACTAAATTTATTTACAATGATTCAATCAATTAAAGTATGATAATGAGTCATCTTAGATAGTATATGGGAACTTCCCTATAGGCATATGTTAATTGAGTATGTGAATAAGGTGAATACTATGCTCAAGCTATGCATTATATGCATTAATAATTCAAGATCAAACTTGAAGAGTGTGTTGTAAAATACAAACAACATGTTGATATGTAAAGGAAAGAAGTAAATTTTGAAGTTGAGGACTTGGTGTTGGCACATTTGTACAAGGAGAGGTTTTCAAAAGGTAAATATAGAAAACACAATTACAAAAATATTGATCCTTTTAAGATTTTGAGAAATTTATTAGCTAATTTACTTCAGGTTTCATTTCCAGATAGAGTAGGTATTTCACATATCTTTAATGTGGTTGATTTATACTCGTATATGGAAGGGGAAATAAGTGATAGCATGTATTTTTAAGTTGAGGATTGTAAGGTTTAGTTTCCATGAGTAGTTAAATAATATATGGAATCCATTGTACATATTCAATTTAGAAATAAGACATGAGGTTACAAGTACTACAAGTACCTGGTTAAGTAGAAAGATAAAGCACCTAAAGACACAACTTGGATGAATGCATCCAAAGTTGCCAAACATGGTAAAACTATAGAGCATCGCACTTTAGTATCATGAATGGGATCTCATGTTCATTTTTTTTTACCATGGATGTTTGATGTAGGAGCATCCATGGTGAATAGGATATTTGTGTTAATTAAAAAGAAGTGTTTTTCTAGGGCTTGTTTTGTTGAATTATTCTGGTGTGTTTGGTTGTAGGTTGTTCCCTTGGTTCCCATTTTGGGCCATTCAAAATTAAGTTATACCAAACTTTTATTTGGTCTAATTCTCATCTTGGAGAGAGTTTTTCAATCTTGTAGTTGTAATCAAATTTTATACTCATAATTTAGTATTGGTGAAATTCATGTTTGTTCACAATTGTAATTGAAACTTTTTATGTATTGCTTTGGTCTTTGTGGAATGTGTGAAAATTTATTATGGTAATCAAGATTTGAAATTATTATTTGGTATTAACAAGTTTGAATAACAATTTTATATTGTATTCAGGGCTTCAATCACCAATTAGGTCTTCATTGATATTGTGTAACATTTATAAAGCTAATCAGGATTCACATTTTTCATTAGGTCTTGGATATTCTTCATTTGGAAGTCCTTTGTTAATCATAATTTTATATTAAATTAATTCCTTAGTTGTTTAGCGTAACTTTTTAGTGTTAATCAAGGTTTAATTATAAATTAAGTCAATGATAGGCTTGACAATGTAATCTAGTGCTAATCAAATAAAAAACTATGATTAAAACTTAGGAGAAACTAATCAAACTTTTATTGTCGATTAGGTCTTGGTGACAAGCAAGTGGTATATATAATGGTGTCTAGAATAGAATCATAATCACATTTTTTTATTCGTGGTGTCTTGTCTCCATGTTATTTGGGTATCCAACTCTAATTCGGTTAAAGTAACATTTGAATGGTGTTACTTTGGTGTGCAAATTTCAATTCTTGATTGGGTCTTGAAGACTAGTTATGGCTCAATGATTTTCATCTATGTTATGTGGGAATTACTATCCCAATTAGGTTAGTATGATGTAAAGAGATTAGACACAATACCAATCATGGGGTGAAGACCCGATTAAGTCTATGATATGATTTTTAAAATGTTGAGTTCTAACAAAAGGCTACATAAGTTTGTCAAAGGTAAAACTACATTTTGCTATGCTTTAAATGTCCATGAAGCTCTAGTTAGTTTTACCTATGGGTAGACATTTCTATTGTTATGACTTTTGGTTGTTTTAAACTGTGTGAAGCTAAAATGTCATGGAATGATTAGGGAGCTCTTGGGACAAACCATTCTTACCTATAAGGGAAAAATGGATCTATTTTTTTTTTGGGGTGGAGGGGGCGGGGGGGGAGGGCACGAGGGGAGACATTATTCCATTGAATATTATTATTGAATCTAGTTTTTTTATTATTATATAAATTAATGAATCTTTATGTCAATGAAATTTACATTCTAAACTTGTCATTGAAACTTTTTTATTATTATTATTTTCTTGATTTCTTTCAAGATGAATAAAAGGAATGGTTTCATGTATCAAATTCTAAAATTTATTTTATGAATTTCATTCTCAATAATGAATGTGTTTCCAAAAACTAAGCATCATAGATGAAATGGTTATCCTTACTTGGAACCCTTCTCTACGTATTTCTCACTATGAGAGTGTGCATAGAGTTGAATTAGGAAGAGTCTATTGGCAAGCTATGAAATATAATTTTGCATCATGGGAGAGATGGAACACTAAATAAATTTTGTTTGGAGAGGTACAAGACTAAAAGGATATTGAGTTGTATATTCGGCCAAGATAATGAGAGGTATATAGGTAAATGTTGGATGGAATGGAATTTTGATGGCCATCCTCACACACTACCTTGCCTTTTAAAACAAATTTTCAATATATACGAAAAATAATAATATGATGATGGGCTCATTGATCATGATAACATAGGTTTAAAATTATAGATGAGAGGTATAAACAATATTCCACATAAATTGTTTATATAAACTCAAAAAGTTACTTTGTCACAAGCATTCTTCATATCCCTTCATTAGGCCTTATATAAGTAAAATGAGATTTCTTTGATTTGCCCAAAAATGACTCTCTACACTTCAGGTACCTATGAAAACACTCTAAGACATATATTTTGGACCCAATTGAAGTAGTATAAAATGTTACAACCTTCTTTTCCATCTCTATCACATACTTACTTTGTTAACCTACCTATTTTCCTTATAGCCTTGTTTTGAGGGTTTTTTTGAATTTTATTCCTATACACTAAGTGCATTCAAAAACTAATCAGTGTTCAAGATATTAATTTGGAAATTTTAATAAATATTAAAGTATTAGGATCCAACTTAGTCTCTACTCTACTTTATTTTCAACTTTTATAGTTACTTTTAGGCCTAATTAGGCCTTGTAGGATAGGTCCAATACTTCACACATGAAAAAACAAACCCATTAAACCTAAAACCACTCCAAGTTTTTATGATTTTCTACCATGTACTTTTCTTTATAAATGAGTTTCCTTATTTTGACAACCTAGGAAAACACAATTTTCAAGCCTATGGCTGTACTTTTCCACTTTCTAAGATTTACACAAGGTTTAAAGGACTAAAATTGGTATTAAAAGTTATTTTTTAAAATTATATAACTTTTTAAATGATTTATTATAACCTTAGATGCATCATAAATTTCACACAACATGGATTTTTGTCTAGAAATCCTGGGTTATCTATCACAGTGCAGCAAGCTTAAAGCATTCATAAGTTGAGATAAACAACATGTGAATACCCAATTCCAACTCCAAAATTTATTTTGATTTATGATATAAATTTTATATCTATACACTTAAAGTCTATAATGTATGTATTGACTCATATTTCTTTGTTTTTAGACTGTAATATACAAAATTATGAATTTTGAGATTAAGATCATACAAAGACTTATACCATATGATTGAAGACTTATTAGTTTGTTATATGATTTTATAAAGGTGTTATAAACTTTTTTAAATCTTTTATAACACTATTTATGTGGGTTATTAGACAAATATTCCTCCAACATACAAAGTTCTTCCTGTAACAAGACTATACACTATAGAACTTTGTTCACAAGTTTGTTAAGCTAAATTAGTTATTCTTGTTCACTTTTATAGAGACTATAATGACTTATTAAGGATTTAATATCATCATAAAAAAAAAAATTACTCTCCATCCATTATATGTTTTCACATGATCACCTAAAGTGTACAAAATCATAGTGTTTCTATGATTATATCAATAAAAACTCTACATATAGATCATGCACTCAAAATTATTGATGAAAATTCATTGCCTTACCAATAATGGTGACTATTTTACATTATAATTATTATCCACCTAGTTTGATCCTTTTACATCATCAAAAACTCATTAATCATGTTTCATTCTTAAACCAAATCCATTCCTTCTATATAACATCAAGAACACACTATACAACACTTACAACATAGGAAGAACTGTTCATAAGCTAAAAAACATCATTTACTTATCTAATCCTCATTTTTACATACAAAAAAAGATCCTTAAATACAAATATTCAACTCCATTATGTACAACTACTTCCAAGAGTCAAATTTACACAAGTTTCTCAAGAATTCATCTTGAGAATGAACTTGAATTATACCAAATGACTCCCAGAGCCTATGATTTATAGCCTTTCATAATCCTATGATCAAGTTAAAAAATTTATCATTGATTAATAAATAATAATCTTGGAAAGGACTTTAAAACAATCCTAATAATTCTTCCTTTGACTTCTCCACTCAACAAACTTGCTCCTTATCTCTCTCCAATGTGGGAATGATTCTTGGATAAGGTGACAAGGTATTATTTACATCTATAAAGGTAATAAAACATGTTTACAAGATGAATTTATCTTTGATGGCTCCTTAATTCAGTTTATTACCTTTAAATCCACTCACAAGGCTTGAATTTTTGAATGGGATGTTTTGGAGGGAAACTTTGTAGTTGGCCTATACTTGCATCTTGAGACCTCCTCACAACTTGATTACTTATTTAACATATGATTATGAATCCCAAAGCGATATGGTGACTTTTAAGGTTGTTATAATGCAATTTTGAATTTTTGGATTATTATCAAGGCTTATTGACTCTTCTAGCATATTTATGTACAAAATTACAATAAATGGTTTGATAATCATATATCAAATTTTCTCAAGGGAGAGTGGATCCCAGTGGAGATGTGAGCAAGGATGGGGAATAATAAACTCACAAGGTTAGGCTAGAAGATATGAAAAATTAATCTCAAAAAATATTTATTACAACTACAATGAGGATTTGAAGTAAGTCAAAACTGGATACACCTTATTATAATGGTAGTTTAAATCCCAAAGAACTCACGAATTGGATAGCTAAAATGGATTTTTTTTATTATGAGTCTATGGAGGAACACATTAAGGTGAAATTCATGGTCATGAATTTGAAGCATCATGCTCCATATGGTGGGATAATGTGCAAGTTGAGAGACAAATAAATAATAAGCATAATATAATATCATGGGATCAAATGGTATTAAAATTGAAAGCAAAAACATTACCCTTGGAATATCAGATAATATTTTTTTATAAAGTTGAAAAAATTGAGACATAAGGAGAGGAGTGTGAAATACTACATCTAACAATTTATAAACACACCATATGATCTTGACATGTTAAGGAAGATCCAAAAAAGTTACAATTTATGTGAATTGACTACATTTTTTATACAAAATTAAATCAATTTGTAAAACCTAAGAATTGTAGAGGAAGCCTATCAATGTACATTGAAGGTAGAGGAGAAGCTGACGAGCAATCAACAAGTAGACTATAGAGGTATATTAAGCTCTTCGAGAGGAAGATGATAAAATATTGTTGGAAGAGTTAAACAAAATAATGGTGGGGAGGTTAGTAGTTAACATAACCCAAATTTAAACCAAGGAGAAAGATAATATTCTAGAGGAAGAGGCTTCTATGGTAAATGTTTAGGGTGTAATAATTATGTTGGTCATAAGGAGAAAGATTGTCTAGAAAACCTCAAAATAATGGTAAGAGAGATGAAAGGATAGATCATATAGTTTTTATAGATGAGGAAGTGTTGGGTATCCTAGTCATACAGAAGAGCCATAATAAAAAGAGGTTTTATTGATAAAAATGTTGTTAAAACTAGCCAAGGAGGTGAACAAACTGACACAATGAAAGAGAATATTATGAATTATTTTCAACTATGGAGGTAAGTGTTGTAGAGTTTTGATTAATATCATTATCTTAGGTAACTTGGTTTCTCAAAAAATGGTAGAAAAACTTGGACTAAAATGTTTGACACATTCTGCACCATAAAAGGATTTTTAGTTACTTAAAGGGCATAAAGTGCTAGTGAATGAGCAGTGTGTGTTGAATTCTTAGATTGGTTCATACAAGGATGAAGTTTTATGTGATATCATGTCCATAGGATTGTGTCATGTGTTATTGGGATGGACATGGTAATTTTATAGGAGATTTTTTCATGATAGATGAGGAAACATATATATTATTACAAAGGATGGGAAGAGATTCACATTGAGTCCTTTGAATGACAAAGGAGATGGAGTAGACAAAAGTTAAAAATTAATGTTGTTATCTGATAAATAGTTATTAAATGTGGCTAAGGATAAAAAAACTATGCATTGCATTAATTTTTAACTGTGTACAAATTATGACAGCCACTATGGTAAGTGATATTCTTTTTTAAATTCATAATATTTTGAAAGATTATGTGATATTATGACAAGTGAGTTTCCATATGGACTACCACCTATGAGGAGCATTATTCATCACATGGATTTAGTTTTAGGAGTGGTTTTTCCTAATAAATCAACCTATAGGTTGACTCCAATGGAGAATGAAGAAATAAATAAGTAGGTATAGGAGCTATTGAGAAAAGGTTTAATCCATGAGATTTTGAAACCATTTGAAAATCTAGCTATGTTGGCATTGAATAAAGATGGGGAATGGATAATGTGTATAGATTCATGTGTAATAAACAAGATCACCATTAATTACATTTTTTCATTTCCAAGAATGGATGACTTAACAGATTGTATGAGTGGAGCAAAGTACTTCACTAAGATCAATTTGAAGAGCAAATGATGGGTTGTATGATTGGTTGGTCATGCCATTTAATTTTTCAAACACTCCAAGTATGTTCATGAGACTATGAATGAAGTGATGAAGACTTTCATGGGTAAATTTTTAATAATTTATTTGGATGACATTCTGATTTTTTCATTCCAAGGAGGAGCATTTGGAATATTTGAAGTTGGTTTTAGATAAGTTGAAGAAAGAGAAATTACTAGTAAACATGAATAAGTGCAGCTTCATGCAAGAGGAATTAGTATATTTTGAATTTATAATCTCAAGATATGGGTTGAATATGGACCCTGACAAGGTGAGGTAAATTTTAGACTGGCCTTCATTAAAAAGTATGTTTGAAGTAAGGGGCTTCCATGGGTTAGTGAATTTTTACATAAAATTTATCAAAAACTTTAGTGGCATATGTGCACCCATCACAAACACTTTGAAGGGAGATAATAATAAATTGCAATGGATTGTTGTAGCAGAGACTAGTTTTTATTTTTTAAATAGAAACATTATGGAATAACCAGTGTTAGCCTTACTAGATTTTAGTAAAGTGTTTTACGTTGATTGTGATGCAAGTGGAATAGCCATATGAGTGGTGTTGAGTCAAGAGGGTAATCCCATTACCTATTTTAGTGATAAGTTAAATGATGATAAGAGGAATTACTTGGTCTATGACAAATAATTCTATGCAATGGTGAAATATCTCAATAAGTCGTGACATTACTTATTTTCGAAGGAAGTAATTTTGTACAAGGATAATCATGATTTGTAGTTCAAAAATATCCAAGGTAAACTAAATCAAATAATATGAAATGGATAAAATTTATTTATTGTTATTCATTTGTCTTGAAGCATGGGAGTGGCAAGTCCATTAAGCTAGTTGATGCCTTGAGTATGTGAGATTTTTTAGTGAATGAGTTGAGAGTGGAGGTCATTGGATTTGTATCCATGAAGGATTTGTATGAGGAAGACTTGGATTTCTAAGATGCATGGGTAGTGTGTAGGAATCCAATGGATGTGGGTAGAACTATATTGTTAGATTACATGTTACAATATGGATTATTGTTCAAAGGACAAAATTTTAGTATACCAAAAGGTTCTGTGAGAGAGAACTTGTTGAAGGAAAAGCATAGCGGAGGATTTGCTAGTCATTTTGGATATGACAAGAATTTGGAAAAACTAAATGTAATATACTATTGACCATAGATAGATATGAATGTGAATAATTTTTTTTAATAATGCAAATTTTGCCAATATGTAAAATTCAAGATTTAGAATGATGGTTTGTATCAGCCACTACCCATTATAGATAGACCATGGGATGTGTTGAGCATGGATTTTATTCTTGGTTTTTTTATAATGCATTGAGGTCATGATTCCATATAAATTGCTGTGAATATATTTTTGAAAATGGTTCACTTTATAGCATGCAATAAGTCTACTGATGCTGCACACATTACAAGTAGTTATTTTAATAAATTATTAGGTTGCATGTATTTCCTTATCGTATTATCTAGGATAGAGATACAAAGTTTGTTAGACACTTCTAGAGGATGTTATATGAGAAGTTGGGTACCAGATTAGAATTCAGTTCAACCTATCACCCAGAAACATATGGACAAATGGAGGTGGTGAATCAAAGTCTTGGTAATCTATTAATATGTTTGGTTGGTGAAAATCTCAAACAATGGGGCTTGATGTTGGCACAAGCTAAATTTGCTTATAATTATTTAATCAACCAAAGTATTATAATGAGTGATTTTTAGATAGTATATGGGAGTAGACCTAGAGGCGTATGTGAATTAAGGAGTGAAACTAAGATGAGTGGAAGAAGTCCACAAGGTGAACACTATGCTCAAGTTATGCATGATGTGCATCAACAAGTTAAGAGAAGACATGAATAGAGTGATGGAAATTACAAACACCATGTTAATATGCGAAGAAATGGATTTTGAAGTTGGGGATTGGTGTTGGCACATTTTTAAAATGTGGGGTTTATGAAGGTGAATAGAATAAACTCAATTGTAAAAATATTGGGAATTACAAGATTTTGAGGAAGTTCTTAATTAATGTGTATGAGATTTCATTCCCAAATAGAGTAGGTATTTTGCCTATATTCATTGTGTTTGATTTAAACTCATACGTGGAAGGGAAAACAAGTGACACCATGGATTTTTCAATTGATAATTGAAAGGATTAGTTGTCATTAGAAATTAAATAAGAGATGGAATCCATTCTATATATTCAATTTGGCAAGAAGACACAAGACTACGAGTATAATGAGTACCTAGTTAAGTGGAAGGATAGATTAGTGAAAATGCAACATGTATGAATGCATCCAAATTTTAAAAACATGATAAAATTATAGAGAATCTCATCATAGGGTAATAAGTGGGAGATGATGGTCTTTTTCTTTTACTATGGGATTTTGATGCAGAAGAACTGATGGCGGACATGTTATCTTATGTCAACAAAAAATAGAGTGTTTTTTATGTTGATTGCTTTGATTATTTTTTCTAATGTTTAGTCTCAAGTTTTTTTCTTGGTTCCCATTTTGGGCCATTTGAAATAAAATTATACCAAACTATGATATGGTGACTTGGAGATTTATTCTAACTTGAAATTTTTATACGGTTTTCTACTCCTAATTTGGTCTTGGATAAATTCATGTTTTTTCATAGTTGTAATCATAGGTTTTTGTGTACCTCTTTGGTTTTCATGAAATGCATGCTATTTTCATATGGTAATCCAACTTGTGAATATTGATTTGGTTTTGGAAATTTTGAACAACACTTTTCTATTGTAATCAAGACTTCAATCACTGATTAGGTCTTCATGACAAGAAAGTGGTATATGTAGTGGTGTGCATAATGGGAATCTTGATCAAGTTTATGTTATGCTTAGTGGCTTGTATCTGTGTTAATCATATATCCAACCCTAATTGGTTTTAAGTAACATTCTAATGGTGTTGTTTTGGTGTGATGGTTTTAATTATTGATTGGCTCTTGAAGACTGGCTATGGCTTGATGATTTCCATGTGTTATGTAAGAATTACTAACTTGATTAGTTCAGGATGGTGTAAAGTGATTAAACATAGTACCAATCGGTAGTAAGGCCCAATTAAGTTTTTGATATGATTTTTAAAATGTTGAATGTAAAGAAAAGGTCGCATAGGTTTGACAAATATAAAAGTGTGTTTTGTTAAGATTTAATTATCCACAAATCTTTATTTTGGTCATTTGTCATCATGTGAAGCTAAAAAATCACGGATGGATTGGGGAGTTTTGGGGTTAGACCATTCCTTCCTATAAGGTTAAAAAGGTTTTGGTTTGGGGGTTAATTCCATTGCAATTTATTATTGAATATTGTATTATTCTTTTCTCTCTTTTTGATATCAGTGAAGTATTATATCCCCAAAATTTTCAATCAAAATTTGTTATTGAAATTTGTTATATTATTTTCTTGGTTTCCTTTAAGATGAATAAAAGGAATGGTTTTGTGTATTAAATTCTGTATTTTATTTTCTAAGTTTGACTCTCAGAAATGAATATGTTTTCTTATGAATTAAGAATCATAAATGAAATGATTGTCTTTAATTAGAACACTGGTCTATGTGTGCACCAAGAAATATATCATAAAATAAGTTGTAGAGTCAATATATTTTTTCAAATTGATAATAATAATTTTAATTTTACTAATATTTAAACTTATACCAAATCTATTGTAAATTATTTTTGAAAGAAACATAATTTTTCTAAGTCATAAAGATGCTTAGAAATTAAAACAAAGCTAGATCAACATATAAAAAATAAATATACTAATATAGTTAAGATGGTAAGTATTGATGTACTTAGTGTTTTCCTAATATTTTCAAATTAATTCATGTAAATCTTAAATAAATTTGGAGACAAAAGGTAATCTTGTTTAACATCAATATTGTAATTGATTTTATCAAATCAATCATGATTAGTTTTATATTTAAAAATAATTTTCGTATAATTTTTAAGCTTAAATAAAATCTTAAGTTAATAATACTTTTTAAAATATTTTTCATAACCACAATGTCAAAATTAAACACACACAAAATCAATTGTTGAGTGTGTTGAGTGTTTACAATTAAACTTAAAGTCTTTACCTTTATCATCAAATCCATGCATTAATTATTTTTTCATAAATAATTCTAAAACCTTTAATATATAAAATAAAAAACTATAATATTTATATTAAAAGATTTTTTATAAACCTAACTTTAGATATATGTATGATGGGACATTCTTAATAAAATGTATGATGAAAACTTCTATTCATTATTCATTATTCATTATTCAGTTTTTATTTTTAATTTATATGTTTGAATTATGTACTATAAGGTTTATCATTTGGTTCATTATTTATGAGAAAGGAGATTACACACATGGTTAATTGTATCCCTCATTTTGTGGCACTCAATGAATTATATTTTAGGTTATTACTGAGCATATTATTCTTTCTTAGGCGGGGAGCTTATGGGCAAATTTAATTGCACCTTCCATATTGTGGTCCCCCACAAGTCTCTTATAGGCAAATTTAATTCACATTAAGGATGGTTCATTGACTCTTAATCAACAAATATTAATATAATAATAACAACACAAGAGTGTAAACATTACAATTGTGTGTAATAGTTACATTGAATCCTTATTAAGTTAAAGAAAGATTTGACTTTAAATCCCCATGTAATCAGATGTGTTTTACCATTACCCAATATCCTTTTTAAGGTGGAGTTAAAATGAAATATAATATAATAACAAGGGTGCCATGTGTCAAGTCCTTGCAGGAGCTTAAAATAGTTTTAAAATCTTATTTAAGTATCGATCATAGAGTGAGAATTTTTATCAAACAAAATTATTTAAATTATGCTATAAACAACTAGCATAAAAAAGAATGAGGAATTAGTATTGGACAAATACAATTAGGTGGAGATTACTTGTTTGATTTTCTTTAATAATATAGATAGTATGTTTGCATTCCAAGTTTATTGAATATGTTGAATGATATATAATCAATGCTTTTAATATTCAAAAAACTTGTCAACCTCAAAAAATAAACTATATAAGCACATGCAAAAAATATAGAAATTCTCATTTCAGATTTAATTTTACATTGAATGTGCATCATAAACTTCCAACATTGAATGTGCATCATAATCTCATCATTTGAAAATTAATAAACCTTAAACATTGTTCAAGCTTGGGTAGTAGGGACAAGGACATTGAACAAGCAACAAATTCAATGAAATCACTTCAACCTACAATATAGCAAGGCAAATCTGCTTAGTTTTGTGTTAGAATGTACAAAAGCACGTAACCTTGGGAAAACTAAAAACTATACAAATATTTTCAAAAAGAGAGAAAAACTCCTAATACAAATCTTGTAATCCTTGCTTCCAGTAATATAGTAATTGGGTGTAATTAAAGCTATGCAAATTTACTTTTTGTGAATACATTACAAGAAACAAAATCACTAGGTAGAATATTTCACTTCATTGACTTGCTCCTTAATATGAGCATATCAAAAAATGGAAATATATAGAAATAAATAAATTATTATTATTATTATTATTATTATTATTATTATTATTATTATTATTATTATTATTATTATTATTATTATTATTTTGATGAAGTTATGTAGGGAGAGATCCCTAACCCTGCAAAAAAGGCATAAAAGTGTAGGATTTGCTAGTTAAGGCTCAACAATCCAATCATATGATAAAGACATATTTATCATGCCACAAAAAAAAAGGACAGTGCCAAGAGACTGCTTAAAACTCATCCTACCACCCTTCAACATCCGTCAACCAAGGAGAACACACCACCCAATAGATAGAATAAACCATGAACATCACAAACCAAATGAATTTAAATAAGAGAGATGGACCAAAATATTAGGAATGGATCCCGTCTTCTTGATTTCGATCCTACAAAGAACTTTAGACCAAAAGACTAGTAATTTTCATAGCTAGAGTAATAAAGGAAAGAAACCATAGGCAAGCTCTATGTTGTGTGTAGAAATGCAAATCAGATTGACTACTTCACAAACTTTAAAATTCTACCATAATATTATAGATATAATATCATCAAATAATAGTTTATTAAAATAAGAGTAGCCCAAGGTTGGGGGGAAATTACACTGGCCCAAAAAAACCCCATGTATATAAAATTATTAAAAAGGAAACTTGAAAAGATCAGTCAATCACTATGACCTTAACAAGGATGGATTCCTCTCTATCAGAGTCAAGCCCATAGCATCAACCAAGGCTTCAACACATGTCTGGAGATATTTGATATGTTTGATTATTTCCCTAAAACCCTTCTAACTTGGATCAACATACACCCAAGCTCACCTATTTTTGAAGCATCAACATCCAAGTACCCTTTCACATTTATTCCTCAATCTAACCATAGTGATGACAATCATTTCGCTCCTTGGCAACTTGGAGAGGAAACTATAGACAATGAAAGGTAGTTGTAGTTGTAGTTGAAAGAGGATATTAGTGGTTTGGATAGTTAAAGCTTCCAATTTACTGAAATAGGACCTACCCACCTTATACCATAGTTGTAGTTATGATGGTCCAATGCGATACTAGATTACAATAATCTACTTTTAAGGGTAGGTCACAGCCAGTATGGTATTGGGAACTAATATACAGCTAGATACAAATATAAACCATTGTATAGAGAATTTGCTAGACTTGTAGAGTAATAGACCAAGTTAGGAGTGGCAAGTTTTGCCTCCCCAATTTGACTACCTCATAAGTTTGATAAAGACCCAAAAAGTCTTTAAAATTTCATCTACTCACCATAAACTTGACAATACTCAGCTATTGGCCCACTAAAAATTAAAAAAACAAAAAATAAAAGTTAAAACAAAAGATATTAAAAAGAAAATCATAAAATATAAAACCTTAAAGTTCATTTGTATTTTTGCATTTCTTCTTGATTGCTTCCACTTGGGCAATTTTTAGGTTAGTAAATACTAAACATTTATGTTGTATATTGTCATGGTATTTCTAATTTTTTTAAACCTATCATGTAACAACTAACATGAATAACAATTCATGAAATACCATAGGCTCTAGAAACATACATAAAAATACTCTTTTATAGGTTATAGCAAAATAATTTATCGATCAAAAGCCTACATCGCAAAATATGAAAATTTATTAGTTAAGGACTAAAATCTATAAATTTGAAGAAGTTTATAGACTATATGAAAAATAGTGAATAATTTTGGACAAATAAAGCAAGAAAAATTAAATAAAAACAAAGCAGGCTTCAAAGTTAAGAGGTACAAGAGAAGTATAATAAAGTCATACAGTGAGGTTGATGCTAAACATTTTAAATTTATTTTAAGTGTTTTTTGGTTTTCAAGCATGTGTGCGTGTTTATTTACTCATGGTATTCAATCAATTATTTTCATTTATTTGTTTGGTATGATCTACAAAGCTTCTATTTTAAAATACCCTCTACCATAGCCTTTGGGATTCAAATCCTAAACCTATTGTCGCCTTTATTTTTTTGCATAAAACATCATCATTTTCACCTAGCAATGAAAACCCAATTCGAGTCGTAAAATAGGTAATTTATAATTTTTTATAGGATGTGCATTGAATTTCCCAAGAGGAAAAAATCAATGCATATGATAATTGTAATGCCTAATTTGTAATGCAAGGGGAATAGTTTCAAGCTAGCCTCCACCTATTTATTAATGTAATGGTAGCTCCATATCGGGGCCTTCATGCTAATATGCCATGGTTTTCATTTTTTTATGATGCACCTGATAAAAGAGGAACATTTTTGAATATTTAGAATGTAGATCTTATAAGAAGGTATTGAAATGGATGTGGAAAGAAAAGCAAAAAATAGACTCACATGCCAAGGTTTTAGTTTTCTTTGTGATATGCCTGTACTTATGGTTTGGAACTTTAAATTTACCTTGATATGAACTTCCCTAAATTTATTTCTCTACTTTGAATGAGTATGATAATGTTTGGGATTCCTTGTGATCTTCAAAGACTCCTCTCTAATAATGTTAATGCCTTTCTCAATCTCTTGACTGACCGCAATCTTATCCTGACCATGGATTTTGTAATATGAGAGAATACCATCTTGAAGAACAAACCAGTGATACTTCCATCCTTTTCCATAATTCACCCATTTATACATGATCCCCATAATGCTTATGATCACAATGTTAGTCATGTTACCAGATTTATATCCACCTTATATACTCTTCAACAACACAAATGGAGACCCTTCACCATTTTATTCACTAAAAGAGATATCCTCAACCCAACTTACTTTATTATTAGGAACTAGATCAAGGGATAATGATGTATTTATTCAAACATCATTAAATGTAGGAGGAAGAAAGGAAACCAGACACAAATGTAAACATAGAACCTAAAAATTATATTATAACCTCTTTATAGCTACATCAAAGCTTCAATATTGAATGTTGATATAGAGATTCCAACTAACGAATGAATTTAGTTGGAAGTATGAAAACCTTAACACTCTTCAAGGTGTAAAACCTATCATGTCCAACATGCCTAAACATTGAACACGGATGCACAAAATGATGGAATGAAAAATCTATTTCTAATTTTTACTCACATTTACCCATAGCATGTTATTTCCAATTTATACAAGATGGGTTGACCTGCATCAATTTTTATCTATTGTAGAGGCTTTTTGGAAATAAATTCCACTATAACAAGTTCATACCATGGTGAGAGTTATTTCTATTTCAAACTATGCACATGACATCAGTAGTTTTTCCTTTAATAACATCTTCATAGTTTTGACCAATTAGAACAAATTAAATAGGTATTTTCATATTTTTTAATAAATATACATATTAACTATTTCAAAACTAAAAATAATTTAATATACAAAAAATAAAGAATTCTTATTGGTACAAAAGAAATAATTTAATCAAATGTTAGAGGAAATTTATTCCTTTAGTTATCCCTTTGGGACTAATAACATTAGATTCATTACATTTAAATGCCTATAAATATGTGTGGGATATGCCTCTTCAATGCGTATTGCATTTTCTTCAAAAAATAAAATTTTCCATTCATTTTGGTTATGCAAAAGCTAAAACTATGTGAATCATAAATTTTCTCAATGTTTGGTTTCAAATAACATTGGTGAGAGAATGTCATAAAATAAAAACCACTTGAAGAGTAGTAAGACAACCAGATTAAATGCTATAAAATCCAAATGTAGTTAGGCTATGCATGATTGATATATGCTTACAAATAATCAATAGTGTCCATATTAAAAATATATAATGACATTGATTTTGGCAAAAGGTTGGTAGATTTAATGTCAGATTCAATGGGGGTAAGAAACCCTTATTATTTTGAGCCCTTTCTCAGCAAAGAATGAGGAAATAATTTGGAATTTGGGACCCATTGAAGGCATGATCTTGGAAATAAGACTAGTTTCCATTAATATTTATGTGGTTTAGCTTTTACATCACGAGTGGAAATATGACTTATCACCATTAACATCAAATGTAGTTCAAAAAAATCAATGACTAAAATCCATTTTGTTTTCTTTTATATTCCTGCATGGACTCTGAGTCATAATCAACTAACCAC
Organism: Torreya grandis; assembly: GCA_037957365.1. Lineage (NCBI taxonomy): Eukaryota > Viridiplantae > Streptophyta > Pinopsida > Cupressales > Taxaceae > Torreya > Torreya grandis. The sequence goes on from JARHVA010005977.1 coordinate 176,744, forward strand.
ACAATAGTCAGTAACTAGGAGCCCAAGAAAATAAGAGGCATGGAATAGGGATATCAAATATCAACAATATATTTTAAGAAGGTTTCCACACTGCTTTTGCATTGCATATCATGTTAAAATATTATTCTTTCCCTATCCTCCTCACCTACCCAACCTGTATTGGACTTGTACAATAGGGGTATTTGAAACACACCAAATAGAATTTATTGTAGCTATTTAAATTTTGAAATCTGATAGCCATTTGGAATTTGTGGGGAAAATACATGGTAGGTAGGTGAGTAGCCAGTAGAGGAAAAAAGAAAAGAAGATCATAATAGATATTAGTGTAATAGTAGTAGAAGATAAAAGTGTGGTAGAAAATAGAGAAGCAACCAATAGTTTTTGACGTAGAAGCAACAGTTACAAAGAAGAGCCTAAAGAATATAGCAATGCAGCACCAACAGTCAGGGAAGAAGCATAATAAAATGTTAGCATAGTTGTAACTAAAGAGAATTGGGTAGAGGATATTCATAGAAAACAACACCTGATAGAAGTGGCAGAGGATATTTCAGCTTAGTAGCAATAATCTACAAAAAATAGGGGAAGTAAGAAGAAAAAGACAATAAAATTTTAGGAGCAACCAATAGAAATTAAAAGAAGAAGTAATAAGAATATTTTTTTGTAAGATTTCTATTAACAGATGTAGCTATACTTTTTTTTTTGACATAACCATTTGATGTAATCAAAATATAAAATCATATAATATATATGCATTTTTTAGTTTTATGTTGGAACTCTATCTCTACCTATTCTATCATTTTAGAATGTGATTTAGTGCATCTATATTATTGTTTTGATTAAGTAAGGACTATATCTAAAGTTTTAGTTTTCTATTTTATTATGTGTTGTTAGTTGTTTCCCACCTGAGCCTACATAGTCTATATTTTCTACCAACATTTGGTATCAGAGCTCTTAGGTCGTAATCCCATTTAGACATGGTAGGAGGAAGTTTTGGTTCATGGTAGCAACCCCCTACATTTGATGTAAATAACTATGATGTGTGGAACATCAAAATGAAGACCATATTCAAATCTCAAGAGCTATGGGAATTGGTTAAAGGTGGATATAATGAGGTTTTAGACCTAGTAGCCTTTAATGCATTAACCCAAGCACAAAGGCATATATTGAAATAGAATAGGATAAATAATTCCAAGGTACTAATCTACATATAAATGACACTATTTGATTCAATCTTTCTTAGGATAGCAGTAATTGTCCATTCTAAACAAGCTTGAGATATTATTTAAAATGTCTATCAATAGAGTGACAAGGTGAAGTTTGTCAAGTTGCACATCTTAAGAAGGGAATTTGAGACCCTAAAAATGAAGGATAATGAATCTGTTAATTACTTATTCACAAGGACAATGAATATTTCAAATCAAATGAATACATGTGGTGCTGCCCTTGAAGATCATAGGATTAGAGAGAAGGTGTTGAAGAGCCTTCTAATCAGATTTGACCCTATAGCAATTGTAATTTAGGAGTAACGTTATTTGAGGTAAATGATATTAGATGAGTTAATAGGTTCCTTGCAAACCCATGAACAAAGGATGAATAGGTTAGCCACCTCTTCCCATGAGCAAGCATTCAAGGCCAATGTGAATGTGAAAGGAAGGGGGACAGGATCAAACAATAGAGGAAGATGAAGAACTTACATCATTCAAGCAGGTGGAAGGCGTAGCCATCAATATTCACATGGAAGAGGAAGAGGAAAGAGCAACAAAACTTCTATAGTAGGATCTATACAAAGGTATGATATGTCTAACATCAAATTCTATTATTCAAGAGATATGGACACTATGCTAGTGAGTGTAGAAAGTAGTATGATATGAATAGGTAAAATTAAAATTTATAAAAAACATATAAGGCTAAACCTAATAGGAATGAGAAAGGTGAAAACATGTTCATAACATGCAACATTATAGAGCAAAGTGGTAAAGAGACATGGTACTTGGATAGTGGTTTTAGTAACCATATAAGTGGGAACAAAGAGATGTTCAACCACATTCATGAGTCAATCAAATTGAAGGTAAATATTGAAAGTAATGATAATTTTCCCATCATGTGCATAGGAAACATTTCTATCTACACCAAGTAAGGTGACAAAAGATAAATTCAAGATGTTTACTATGTGTCTGGGTTTAATCACAACCTAATTAGCATTGGGTAGCTTGTCCAAAATGGGTTACAAGGTCAGATTTGAGAATGATGAATGCATAATATTTGATAGGAGTGGATAAAATAGGCATATTTTAGTAGTCAAGATGACAATAAATTAGATGTCTTCATTGAGAATACAAAGTGAGCTCGTAGCAATGTTCAAAATAATGATAGTAGATGAGTATACTCTTTGGCACCTTAAATATGGGTATGTGAGCTTTGGAAGGTTGAATATTCTTCATAAGAAGAAAATGGTGAGAGGTTTTCCCCATATAAAATAGTCAAACAAAGTGTTTTGAGGATGCATATTGGGGAATCAACATAGGAGTGCATTTCCCATGGGTAACGCATAGAGAGCTAGAGCTCCTTTAGAGTTGATCAATTTATAATTATGCGGTCCAATGAAGACCCCCTCCCTATCCAATAATGTCTAATTTATGTAATTCATAAATGATTTTAGTCAGAAGATATGGGTATATTTATTGAAGAATAAATTGGATGCATTTGAGACCTTCAAGCAATTCAAGGCCATGGTGGAGAAATAAAGTGGCCACTACATCAAGATTTTGAGGACCGATAGAGGAGGAGAGTATATATCTAATTAGTTCATGATTTTTTTCAAGAATAATGGCATCAAGAAGAAATTCATAGCCAAGTATACACCACAACAAAATGGTGTGGCTGAGAGGAAGAGTAGGACCATCCAAGAGATAGCAAGGAGCATGCCAAAGGTAAAGGGTTTGCCTAATGATATTTGGGCTAAGGCTATAGCAAAAACCATATAATTTTTGAATATTTGTCCAATGAAGAGTATTAATAATATGATCCATCAAGAATCATAGAGAAAGTAGAAGCTAAGTGTTAAACACCTTTGAGTGTTCAGGTGTGTGGCAAATGCATACATGCCCAAGTAAATAAGGATAAAATGGGATGACAAAGGTGAGAAGTGAATTTTTATAGGGTATAGTGATCAATCAAAGGCTTATATATTATTCAATCCCATCACCAAATAACTAATAATTAGTCAGGATGTTCAATTCATTGAGCATGAACCTTGGGAAGAGAGGCAAGAAGAAGAGCAAACATAAATAAGGGCTAGTGAACCCTTTATTGAATCTAAATTAGCAAGAATTACATCTACCCATGCACCAAGTTGGACCCCTATTTCACAAAGGGTTGATTCATGTAGTAGAAGCAACCATTAAGGAGCTAAATTAATTGTTCAAGAGTCAACATCATCCTCCTTCAACATAACTTAATGTCTTTCAAGGATGAGAAGCTTGTAGGTAGTCTATGAGTAGTCAAGGTATGATCAAAATGAAGATGAAACTATGAATTATGATCTATTTTTATTAGCTAATCCTATCCATTTTTAAGAATTAGTCATGGATAGTAAGTGATGTGAGGCAATGGATGAGGAGATGCACACAATAGTGAAAAATTAAACTTGGGAGTTAGTTGACCTATCAAAAATAAAATAGATAATAGGATTCAAGTGGGTGTACAAGATAAAAACCACTCCCAAAGGCAAGATAGAGAGGTATAAGTAAATACTAGTAATGAAGGGATACAAGCAAAGGCTTGTACATGATTATAGTGAGACCTTTGCGTCTATAGAAAGGCTAGAAATGGTAAGGGAAATCATATCCATTGTTATTCAACACAAGTGGAAGGTGATTCAAGTGGATGTCAAGTCATCCTTCTTGAATGGAGTGCTATAATAAGAGGTTTATGTGGGATATCCACCTAGATATGATATTCTTGAGCATTAGAAAGAGGTGTATAGGCTAATATATGCATTATATGGGCTCAAACAAGCCCCAAGAGCATGGTACATCCATAAAGACTCTTACTTATTGAGAAATGGCTTTAGTAAAAGTGAAAGTGAGCCCACACTAAATCAAAGCAAGCAAAAGTGATATTTTAATTTTAGTTTTGTATGTGGATGATCTAATATTCACATGAAATGCAAATTAGTCCATTGAAGAGTTCAAAATAGCCTGAAGAAGGAATTTAAAATGATAGATTTAGGCTTCTTGAAGTACTTTCTTGGGATATAAGTGAAGAAAATGGATGAAGGCATATTCATATGTCAATATAAGTATGCAAAGGTGATTTTGGATAGGTTTAGGATGTTGGATATCAATCTAGTATCTACACAAGCTGAGACAAGCTTAAAGTTGTGCAAGGATGATTGCAGTCGTAATATATACCCCACATAATACAAGAGCTTAGTGGAAAGCTTAATGTATTTGAATGTAACTCAGTTGGACATCATTTATGTAGTTAGCCTCATATCTAGATTCATGGAGATACCAAAGGAGACACATTAGAAAGAGGGCAAGAGTATATTGAGGTATGTGGATGGAATAATAGATTATGGAGTTTCATGTGCAGAAGCAGATGACTTCCAACTTGTGGGCTACGTAGATAGTTATTGGTCCAATAGCCTTGATGACAAAAAGAGTAATTTAGGGTATGTATTTCATCTTAGGTTAGGATCCATATCTTAGGATTCAAAGAAACAACCTATATTTTCACTTTCTACAACTAAATTATAGTACATAACAACTAATCTAACAACATGCAAAGTTATATGGTTAAAAAGGACACTTTTGTATTTTCATGAAGAGCAACAAGGAGCTTATATGGTCTATTATGATAATATATCCTCCATAACAATATCAAATAACACCATCTTTCATATTAGGATCATGAACATTAAAATTAGGTATCACTTCATTCGAGAATTAGTTGAAGATCATGTGATAGAGTTTAGTTTTTGCAAGTCAGATCAACAACTAGCTGATATTTTTACTAAGTTGTCAAAATATATTTTCATGCACTTAAGATCAAGTTTAGGGGCCATTAATGCAATAACATTGGGCCTACATGGTTTTTTATTGGCTTTAGAGTTGTATAGCATAGCTACAGACTTCTATAGTCCAACTCTCAACTCATATAGCCTAGCTCTAGACTCTTACAGTCAAGCATTAGACTCATATAAGCTATCTCCAAACTCCTACATGTTATATCTAGACTCCATCAGTTTAGCTATGGACTCCTAAAACATTGCTTTAGACTCTTATAGCATAGCTTTAGAACTTTAGAAGCAAGCTCTAAACTCCAACAGGGCAGCTCCAAACTCTAATAGATTAGTTATGAACTCCTACAACTGAGTTAGGAACTACAAAAGAGGAGCTACGAACTCCAACAAAGTAGCTATAGACTCCTACAACCAAGCTATGGACTCTTACAGAGTAGTTATAGACTCTTACAATCAAGATACAAACTTTAATAGGTTATTTATAGATTCTATTAGTCTAGCTATAGACTCTATAAGTCTAAATATGGACTCCCATAGTGTAGCTATAGACTCTGTCAGTTCAGTGATGGATTCCATCACCAAAGCTATGAAATTCATCAATACAGCTCCAAACATGCACAAAATGAGTCCAAAAGGATATGAACAGGTGAATATAAGTTATAATTTTTTTTGAAGGCTAAGAAAATTTCTCTTAACCATGGTATGAAGGTCAAGAATAACGAGGAGTGTTAAAATATTATTCTTTCCTTGTCCTCCTCACCTACCCAACTTAATTTGGACTCATACAATAGGGGCATTTAAAACACACCAAACATAATTTAATGCGGTGGTTAAAATTTTGAAATTTTCCATCCATTTAGATTTTAGGGGGAAAATATATGGTAGCTAGGTGAGCAGCCAGTAGAGATAAAAAGGAAAGAAGAAAAACATAATAGATATTAATGCATTAGTAGTAGAAGGTATAAGTATGGCAGAAAATAGAGAAATAGCTAGTGGTTTTTGATGTAGTGGTATAAATAGTTAGAGAGAAGAATGTAGAGAATATAGTAATGTAGTAGCATTTAGGGAAGAAGAAGAATAAAATGTTAGCATAGCATCAGCTAACGAGAATTGGGTAGAGTATATTCATGGGAAAAAACACTTTATAGAAGTGGTAGAGGATATTTCAATTCAAGAATAATAGTCTACAAAAAAGGGGAAGTAAGGAGAGCAAGACAACAGAGTTTTATGAGTAGCCAATAGAAAGGAAAAAAGAAGTCAAAAGAGTAGTTTCTATAAGAGTTTTGTTAACAGCTTTGGTTGTAGTTTTTGTATTGACATAACTAGCTGGTGTAATCATAATACAGAATCATTTAATATATATGTATTTTTTGGTTTTATGTTGGTACTTTGCCTCTACCTATTCTATAATTATGTATTTTTTGAAAATAGAACATAATGTACCAATCAGATTTTAGTAGGATGTGATGGGTATGAGCACCTTATGCGAGTAAATCACTAGCCATCATAGTCTGAATGAAACTACTAACTAAATAATGCCCCATATAGTTAACCCCTCACATAGTAGTAAATAGATACACTTAGTTGCATATTTGTGAGGAGAAATTTTGGATTACTCTCAAACCCTCTAGGGTTTCTCTTTATTTTATATATATATATATATATATATATATATATATATATATATATATATATATATATTGGAGGTCAATTTTAGGTGTGTTATGATCATCATTATATAGATTTTAAATATTTTATTGAGTTAAAGCACTTTATTCCATAACATTAGTAAATGTATAAACTTTACAATAATAAAATAGATTCAGAGCAATGCATTGAATTTACTTGTTTACTGCATTATGAGATATGTGAAAAGTTTTATTGTCTCTTTAGAAGAAATCAAGGATCTATACTAGTATATTATATATTATAAGGATAAAAGATGTGTGTTTTTGTTCTTTAGATAAATTAACCAACATATAATTAGCCTCTTTGAGAGTTGTCAGTTCACTACTACCTGAAGTGTAATTAGCACTACTAGAAAAGTCAAATTTGTATCAAAAATAGACTATCTTTGATGTTTTCGGTAGTGAAACTTTGAATAATTTGTGTCAATTTTTATTACACAAAGGTGGTACAAAAATCAATGAATAGAGTATTTTTAATAATGTGAGGTTTGTGCTAGAATTTGGCCACATTTGTGTGACTATTGCACCACTGAAAAACACTTTTTTATGTTATATTAGCATTGACTATGAAAATTAATAAAAAATTATATCTAATAAAAAATAAATAAAATAGCATTTGCCCCAATGCTACAAGGAACACCGAAGGGGATTTAAGTTATTATTTTTATGAATTTGATCTTTTGGTCTTTTTTCCTATCTAATTTTCCATGTGAAGTTTTGATCTCTTTTGTTTGATATCAAGTATTAGTGAGTATTGAATTCATTATTGGGTCACAACTCACTATATGTAGATGCATGGAATAGTCATGTTTGGTTGCTTTGTTTCTAGTTGCTTATACAACCTATGTTTTCTCTTTGTTCATGAATAAGCATGATTTTGACCCCTGACATAATCATGTGATGTCGCTTTATCATTGGGCTATTTTTCTTGGCTCTTCATTATTGACTCTTTAGGAAACTAGTATGTTGACACATGGATTTATTTTGCTAACCTGGTCAATGTTAGGCCTTGGAAATATTTTCATTTCTATACAGACCCAAAATGAGTGTGATCATGACATGTAGAGTTGTTTAACCCTAAATTGGATAAGAAGTTATCCTACATTGGTGGTATAATAGGTTTATGAATTTTTAGTATAGGTATTTATTTTCCTAGATCTATTTATTTGGGAATATTATATTTGATCACATGGATTTTTCCTACATTTGGGAAAATGCTTGCTTAGGTGGATTTAGTGTGGCATCGGTTTCATAGGCTTGATCGAAAGATTATGATGTAACTTTTCTTTCCACTCTTTGTGGAGGAGTTACATCTCTATTCTATGCTCCTTTTACCACCTTTTGTGGATTAGTTAGATTTTTATTCCAGGGGGTCTTTGACCACCATTTGTGAAGGAGATACTTAAGACTTCTATATGTATGCTTCACTTGAAGAGTTTCTCACTTAATGAATATTGGGATTTCTCTATTTTGGTTGTCTTGTGATTTCACTTTTGATTCAACTCATTAGTGGTGTACACTCATATTTGTCTCATGTGACCATTTGACCTTTGCACTCACTTTAACCAAACCTAGATCAAACTCTAATATGGTTTAGATCTACCCTGATAATCGTGTCTAGGTTTTTTATTTTTGTTAAGCTATTTTTTGAAATCTTGAGGTTCTTTGAGGCCATTTTTTAGAGGGTTTGAAAAAAAATTAGGGTTTTTTGGAAATATCAAAAACCTCAAGATTACAATCAAAAAAAATTTTAGGGGTCATTTTTACCATTATGGTATATTATCATTGGTTGGCATTATATTTTACAAGAGTATGTAAGTAGTCTTTAGTTGGGGTACGAAAACACTTGTGCATGTAAGATTGAAGACTAATTTTGGGGTTTGTACACGTTGGCTGAGAGTTTTCACATTTTTCCAAGTCTCCCCAAGGCTGCATTTAGTCTCTCTCAAACTATAATTGTTGTTTATCATGCATATCATGTGTAAGTGTTATCCCCACTTGATCTTGGCCTTTCTTGGCTGATATATTGTATGTTCTTTCCTCATCAACATCTTGCACAATAGAAAAAACTCAAACACCTTCTCCCTAGTCTGATCTACATCCTGATTGCACACCATCTTTTCCATTGACCAATTCTTCAACTGGTTATTGCCAAAACTACCATCAGTTGGAGATAACATAATCTATTTTTGAAAATCACCAAATGTCTCTTGAATATATCTTTGAAAACTTGATAACCCTTGGTTTGAACCTCCTACTTCATCTACAAACCATCATTGTCTCCTTCTTGGCCTCAAATTAAAAATTTATGAATAAGTTTTTTGAGTGATTGTTTTCTAAAACATCTAATCTCTCAAACTCATGGTTTTGTGATTTAAAGAGGCAATTTTCCTTCATTAATTTTTTTTTCTAAAACTAAATATTATAAACCTTTTCATATTTATCAAAATATCAATGCATTAATATTTGATTGTAATTTGTAATGCATTTTTCACATAAAAATAATAGGGGGATATTAAGTTTCATAAGTATTTGACTTGTATTGAGTGGGTTCATATTTGAAGGGGAATATCATATTATTATTATTATTTTTTAACAAAAAAAAACAATATTGAATTGAAAGAAGGTTTTTTTAAACAAAAACAATATATTGTGAGTTCATTTAAAGATGGAAAAGTTGTAACTTTTTTGACTCTTCATATTTTTGCATGATGAAGACTAGAGGGTGAGGCCTAGTTTGGTAGGTGGCCAAACCCCCTCACATTCAAAATGTCATTTCTCTCTCTTATTTACTCGCATTTTGTACTTTATTCCTTGGATACATTATTAGCTGAGTCTGATGTTCTAGTTTATTTTTAAAAATTTATATATTGACTCACTACACTAATTGATCTAGATGCACTCTCAATTGTGCCTGACATATTTTGAGTGTGTATCTCCTTGTTTATAACACTAGGGGGGTTCACCATTTCATAGTTCAAGGAGTGTACTATTTTATTGTGTCTCTCTTTGCATTTTTTTGCACATTTAATTATGTAACAAATACAAATTACATTATTACTACAACTCAACTTAGCACTAAAATTGATTCAATTTTAATCAACCCATTAGCTCCATTTAACTATCATGAGTGAAAAATCAACATGACAATCATTATAAGGAGTAAGTGTTTGTATAGGATAACCATGGGTGATGAAACTAAACCTAGCATAGATGTAGATAAATTTAAGTGGTATAACCATAGTGATGAAGCCAATGGGCTATTGTGTCTTTCTATAGCACTTGATTTCCTATTTCACTTAGAGCCTGCCAAATCACCCAATAATGTATGGACCATTCTAGAAAAGTTATTTGGGGAGAAAGATATGATGAGAGGTCATGAACTTGAGAATGAACTCATTAGCCTATGTCCTAACAACTTTAAGACCCTTTTGTATTTCTTCACTAAGTTCAAGTCCTTGAGATTCCAGTTTCTCAAATGTGTGATAAAGAAAGAAGATGACCAACTTATTATTTCTATACTCTCCAAACTAGGTCCTAACTATTATATCTTTGTCTCTATTTTCCATGGCACTAAAACTGCTTTGGGCACTACCTAGAAAATTCCCTCTTTAGATGTTTTTATTGTTGACATAACCAGAGAGCAAGACAAGTTGATCTAGATGGGCATAATGAAGTCCACAAAACCTCAAGCCCTAACTATTGGTAATGGGAAAGAAAAAACTTCAAACAAAGAGAAAAAAAAGAATAAGGATCAAGAGAAGAAGAAATAATCAACCTCTATCAAAATCAACGTTGAAGCCTCATCTTCTAAATAAAAACCTAAGAAATAAAATATTAAGTGTGCCTACCATAATAAAAATGGGAATGATAAACATGTTGTCCCTAAAAAATGACTTCTTATTTTTGAGACAACATATGACTATTTTGGTCCTGCATAGCCAAAAAATAATCTCTTCCCTTCTTGAAATTTTTTTTGAGCTTTCAAATTCCTCATTTTTCAAGATTTTTCAGTAAAGAGATTGGCGGGTTCAGCTGGTTCAAAGGCTTCTACAGGAAAGTTCAATCAAAAGAACAAGTTTCCAATACTTGGTCACCTTCAAGATTGGATCAGTGCCTTGTTTCAATTGAAAATGTCCATCGACAAGCATCAAAACAAGGATTGAACCATTGAACCTTGAACCATTTTAGTTCAATGGGTTCAATGGGTTCAAAGGTTCAACTTCATAACCAAGAGCTAAGCACATTTGCCAAAGATGCAAAGTTTAACCATTTCAAAGGTTCCTAGGCTCCAAGCACTTAATGAGTTTCAAAGGCTTGAACCATTGAATCATTGAACCTTGAACCATTTTGGTTCATCACGCTTGGTTCAAGGATGTCAAAGTGACTCAGCCAAATCAAAGGAATGAACCAACAGAACTATTGAACCTTGAACCGCTTCATAGGTTCAATGGGTTCACAAGTTCACAGGTTCAAAGGCTGCCTCAATGAAGGAAAGAAGCATGTGCAAAAGAAAGAGTCAGGTGGATGCTGCCAAGTGCCATCCGTTGAGCCCCTTTATACTTTATTTTTGAGAAGTGGTAGATACTACCATGTGTCCCTATTGAAGCTTGTTAGAAGCCTCTAACTGTCAATACCCATAGTCCCTTCCTTTAGAATCATAGTTTTGAGTAAAGACCATGGTAGGCCTAGGGTGAGTGGCTAAAATAAAGTGGAAGGCACCAAGTGTCTGTATCCACACGACTGCCAAAAGTATTTGAACTACACCACATGTCCCATTATGACTCAGTGGAATGTGACAAGTGTCGACTTTCACTTCTCAAAGTTTCTTGTGAGCTACAGGGTCCCTTCTAATAAAGCCTCTTTTAGAATTGTATGGAGGGTGACAAGTGGCAACCACAGAAGGCTTTGAGTTGTTTTCCTAAGAGCAGCAAACTATGCCATGTGTCCCTTGTAGAGACTGGTGGAGGCTGACAAGTATCATCGTTTGTGAGAACCCAAGTGAACCCCAAACATTCTACAATGTCACAAAAGACCCAAGAGTGAGAAGTGCCAAGTGTCACCAATAGAAGGTTACAATGAGTTTAAATGGGAGATGCCACGTGTCACTTGTTTGAATTAGTGGAACGTACCATGTGTCAAAGAAGGAGTACCCTCAAGCATAAAGGCATAGAACCAAGGAAAGTAATTTCTTTAGATAAATTATCTAAAGGAATTCTTTCAGACTTTTTGTTTGAAGGAAATAATGGAACAACAGCCTGCCAAAGATGAAACCCTGAAGACCACCTAGAGGATCCCGAAGGGCAGATACAATTGTGGGGGGACACTTGACACACATAAAATGGACCCTGTTCAAGATCTTGAAGGGCAAGTTCCCTTCGAGAAGGTTCGAGCCTCAAAGTGTAGTAAAAGCTACCAAGTGTCACATGCCAAGACATAGTTTCAAATGAAGCTTCAAAGCATGGAACTCACCATGTGTCCTATCCCAGTGCAGCAGAAGCTGTCACGTGTCTACATCCATGCCTCCAGCCTCTAACAAGTTTCAAAGCCTATTCCAATAGGCTTATTTCAAAGTCGTGGATGCCACCACATGTCCTTGCCTGCATCACTGTAGGGATTAGCCATAGCAAGTGAGAAATACATGAGAGAGTTTCTAAGTAGAATAATAGGCCCACAAACATCAAAATTAAGGCAATTGGCTAGCCATTAACCTTCAAAGGAAGAGAGACTTGTGAACGTCAAATTTGCTTCATTGAAGTTTTTATTGATCCCTGCAGGCTTAAAATGTGAACCAGAATGTGTTCAAAGACCCTAAGGCTAGAACTAAGAGAAGGAAGAGATAAAGAGGGAAACTCAATAGGAGTTAATTCTAGTAGGTGAAGCAGTTCACTGGGTAGATATTTGGGGCCTGCAAACATTGAAAGCATAACCTCTTTGTCCCCTTTCGAATAAAGGTAGAATAGATAGTTGTGTGGCTCACAGGTGATGGAATGAGTGATTCAAACTCTAGAGTAGACAAAGGAGATGAATCGACATGCCATAGTTAAGGTAGTTGCCCTGCTCTAGCATGGCCCTTCTTGATAGAATCAAAAATGCATCCAAGGCATTGATTGCATTGCATGGTTCACTCCATAGGATAAAGTGCCAAGTCTCTCCTATATTTTATATAATAAAAACTCTTTCATTGTTACAAAGGAGATCTTCCCCTTACAAAAGCAAAACTCTTCCCAAATTGAAGGCATTACTAAGACTTTGAGCTCAGATTGTTGTTCATATTTCTTTGACTGAATGAGAAAGCAAGTTATTTGCAGAGTTTGTGTTGTTATAGCTTGTGTTACTTTAGGAAATTGTTCTTATGTCTATTTCCTAGAAGCATTCTTATTTATTTGATCTAACAAGCAGAACTAGTGGAAGTAATAAGGAAGGTGTCCTGAAGTAAGCTACTTTAAGACTTTGTGCTATCATAGTTGTCTTCAGTGTGTGTTTTTCTTTTCTATTTTTGTGTAAAAGACCTTGGGATGACTTTGTGCCCTCATTGTCTTTCATACCTCCCTCTAGGGCAATCAAGGTGGCTACATCTTATATTGTTGGTTGTTTTATACCCTATTACTCGTCACTTGTTACTAAAAAGATTCTTGCTACCTGCAAGAACAAGCATTTCTGAAAGAAGAGAAGTGCCTTCTATTGCTCCATCAAGGTTTCTACTATCCAAGAAGGGATTTGTCTCTTGGTTAAATGTTACTTCTAAAAGAAGAGAAGTACCTTCACCAATCACCCAAGATTTATCCTCTGTTTGTTAACATCATCTATGAAAAAAGAGAGATGGATGGCTTATCCCACCCCTATGTCTTACTTTCTACTTATTTATATAGTATATAGCCTCCGTATATTTAATAGGAAACCTCCCCTTGATGAGAGGAGAGATTTGTCCCCTTTGGATGTGGTAAACCTACAACATTAGATGACCAATCTTCCTATGTTGTGGTGATAGGAATTATTTTGATCACTAGTTAGCTGGTCGACAAAATATTCACCCAATAATTTTTTGGTGACTCCACTAGGGAAGGACAAGTAGTTTGAAGCCTCAAGCTTCAAATTGAAGTGAGACCAGTCCTTTTCTATTTTTGTTTCACAATTTAGCAACTCCACACTATACCAGAAGTCAAAGAGCTCAAGGTGTTATTGACCTTGTCTTTGAGTTGGCATAGCAAAAAGATTTTGACTTACTTTTTCCCCAACCTCAATTTCAATGATCCAAGAGTGTCCCTCCTACCCATACCAGGACACCAACACCAAGTAGAGCTACTTTTCCTATTGTTAGTAGAGCCTTGCCTATTCAAGTTCCACCCAGATTTGTTATCCCTACTTTTAATAATCAAACCATGGCTCAAGACCCCTGGGGTAACTCATTTGGCCCACTTAATTTGACTCCACCTCTACATGAGCTTCCACACAATTCAAGGAATAATTTCCCCAAGTTTTTTGGTGATGGGAAAGTTCACCCTAGTGAACATGTTGCAGCCTTCAGTATAGCCTATGGTGTAATAGGAGTGGAGTTTGAAGATGTGGTATTTAGGCTCTTCATGGAAACACTACAAGGCAATGCTGCAAATTGGTTCTACCATCTACGAGCTAGATCAATCACTAATTGGGACACACTCAAAGATAAATTCAAACCTAGATTGAAGCCTATAGAAGATGCACACACCTTGTTGGCCTAGCTCACACAAATGAAGAAAGAACCTCAAGAGCCTCTGAGGGATTTCATAGACAAGTTTGATAAGCTAAGGAACTGAATTTATACTATCCCTTAGCTGACCCCTGAAAACCTCAAATGCTTCTTCATCAACTCACAACTACCTGAAGTGAGTTTTCTGCTAAGAAGAGCTAGCCACTTAAACCTAGAAGCTACTCAAGATTTGGCTATCAAAGTTGAATATGACCTTATCTTGGTAGGAAAGATAAGGAGAGATCCACATAGAGGCAAGTCTTCTTCTTCCTTTGAATGCTCCCCTTCAGCCACCACTGATCCTATGGTGCAAAAGCTGGAAAATGAAGTGTTAGCTCTTAAAAAGCAAATGGCATAAAGAATGTCACCTACTCCTTCCTATAGAGATGTACCAAGGAGGGCATTCCTTAATCAAATCTATCAAGTACATGTCGTTAGGAACCAAGTGCAAACCAATCATCGTCCTCCCCCTTAGAGGAATAATCTTGCCATTGAAGCACCTCCAACTAACTTAGTGGTTGGATATCTTGAAGCTAAATCAGATTTCTCATTCCAGCCTAAGTTGAATCCTAAAGATAATGCTAATCTCTTCACTGAGGAAAAAGAAGAATTAGCTGGCGACCCCATATTGGTTTCTTGAGCTATCAAGATGAACCCAAAAGTGAAGGCAATGTTGCTGAGGGGTCATATGTTGTATTCACCCAGTCCAAGAATCAATCAGCTCAACAAGTTGATAAAGAGAAAGCAGAGGAGTGATCTCAACCAGTAGTTTCAATTGCTAAGTAGGGATCCACTCTTCCTTTCTAGCCAAAGGACCCAGTGATCGTAAGAAAGGTAAGTACCCCAAATACCTCTATGGCTTCTACTTCAAATTTGCAATCTAATCCTCCCTCTTCCAAATTTCACAAGGATGAATTCCCATCCTCTGCTCTTGGCTCATTCTAGGCATTTGACATAATTGACCACATAAAAAACCAAGATTCAAATGTCTAAATTTGAGTTTCTACAGTCCCATCCTGAGCAATTAGATAAATTGGTTCAGTATATTAAAAACTAGAATGTCCCTATTGAATAAGCAGTCCCCAAAGTGATGCATGATCCACTCAAGGATGCACCCAGTAGGAACAATCTTGTCATTAACCCTCCTGCTACTCCTAGTAGGACTGAACCTTTCTATGTCTCATTGCTAATAAGTGGATGGTAGCTAAACAATTGCATCATTGACTCTGGAGCTTCAAACAATGTCATGCCTACTAAAGTAGATGAATCCCTTGACCTCACACTAACCAAGATATTTGGTAGATGCTTCTCCATGGAGAATAAACAAGTGCCATTATTGGGGAAAATTAAGGATGCCCAATTTGCATTTGCTACCTTTTTAGACAAAATAATCAAGATGACTGTCTTGGTAACAGACATCCCAGCATCATACGGCATCCTTCTTGGGCATAATTTTTGCAGGGATGTTGGTGGTGAATTGAGCATGGATTTATCAGAGGTGAGGATCCCAGTCAAAGGTGTAATGAAGAGGCTATTCCCTGAAAAGGAAGCAAAATACATAGTTACCTAGACCTCAGCACCTGAAGCTCAAATTTTGTTTGAGTCTTCAGGCATGGGTAACTACTTTCTATCCATGGATGAAGTTCATGAGGCATCTGGTGAAGCTCCTACAGGTGACAACTTAGAAATGCATTTAACTGAAACAATCAAAGAAGGGGCTGAGCACAAAGTAAGTGTGGAAGTATCTCCACCGCCAAATGAAGAAGAATCCAAAAGAAAATCAGTATCAAATGAGGTATGGATTCTTCAATTTGATGGCAGTTGCTCCTCCAATGGTTCAGGAGCTAGGGTTGTGTTAATATCTCCTTAAGGAGATATTTTTCCCTCATCTTATAAATTGCAATTTAGCAACACGAATAACATATCTAAATATGAATCTCTGTTTCTTGGATTGAGGGCTACTCGAGAGAAAGGCATCAAGCTCCTTCATGCTAAAGGAGATGCCGAACTAGTGTTTGTTAGGTGAGGAACCTATATCAAACCAAGAATGAAATATTACATCATTACCGCAATCTAGTATGAGACTAGCTTGAAGACTTTGATGCTTTTAGCATCTCTGTAGTTCCTAGAGAATTTAATGACTAGGTGGATGCACTGGATGTTTCAGCTACTCTCTTGGTCCCCCACCCAGATTTCAAAGGAGATAGGTACACTATTGAGTTGGTATTTAGACCAAGTGTGCCTGATAATTTTAATCATTGGCAAGTGTTCAATAATGAAAATCAAATCTTTTCCTTCCTGGAGCAAAGGGACAACTTTGAATGGCTACATTTTAAAGGCAGTAAACCTCAAAAGTGTGAATCAACTCCTGAATCAAATGCAGACACAAGTGAGGAGTTCTTGTAACTTAAAGGGAATAAGATTCCCAAAGGCTTGGTTTCCCTTGAGAAGCTATTTGATAAGCATGATAGATTCGTCAAACAGCATCCAATGGACTCAAGCTCATCTCAGGAGTTTGATCAAGTAAATCTGGGAACCAAAGAAGACCCCAAGATGGTGAAGATTGGAAAATGTTGTACTCATGAGGAGAGGTTCAAGTTCACCACTTTGCTCAACTAGTACATGGACATCATAGCGTACTCCTATGATGACCTGAAGTCACTCTAGCCTAATGAAATTTGACATGACATTCCTCTCAAGGCTGATTCAACACCTTACAGGCAAAAGTCTAGGCATTATAATCCAACAATATCAAGTACTATTCTATCTAAAATACAAAAAATGCTAAATGCCAAGATAATCTTTCCAATCCATCATTCCACATGGATTGCCAATAGAGTGCCTGTAAGGAAGAAGAATGGTGAAATTTGCCTTTGTGTGGATTTTAGAAATTTGAATCAAGGATCCTTGAAGGATAATTATCCTTTGCCAATCATGGATTAATTGCTACAGACAGTGACGGGCTCAGAGATGTTATCAATGCTAGATGGCTTCTTAGGATATAATTAGGTCAAAGTTGGTGAAGCAGACTAGCATAAGACTACTTTCACCACACCTTGGGGCATGTTTGTGTATAAAAGGATGCCTTTTGGCTTGATAAATGCTGGTACCACCTTCCAAAGAGCAATGGACCTTGCCTTTAAGGATGAGATGGGTAGGTTCATTGTAGTTTATCTTGATGACCTGACCATCTTCTCTAAGCATCACCTAGATCATGTGTGCTACTTGCAATAAATGCTAGAATGATGTCACCAGAATGGCATCTCCTTAAATCCTAAGAAGTCAATTTTTGGAGTAATAAAGGGGAAACTTCTCAAACACATTGTGTCCAAAAGAGGCATAAATATTGACTCAGATAGAATCAAGTCTATCCAAGAACTTACCTTGCCCACAAGTAAGATTGTTGTTCACTCTTTCTTTGGAAAGGTGAATTTCTTACGGAGGTTCATCCATGAGTTAGCTGAGAAGACTAGGCACATTGTAAACATGATGAAGGGAAAGGTCACCTTTAGCTGGACTGAAGAAGGCAAGTCAGCATTTGAGGATATCAAGACTGCCATTGCCCATTCCCCGATTCTGGCTTGTCCAGACTATAACAAAGATTTCACCATTTATGGCTATGCTTCAGAACATATGCTTTCAACAATTCTAGTTCAACAAAATAAAGAAGGTATGGAATCCCCCATTTCCTTCATGAGTTGTCCTCTCAAATCTCATGAGCTAAAGTATTCGAACATGGAGAAGCATGCTTATGCAGTGGTGAAGGCGATGAAGCATTTCTGCTTCTACATCTTGAATACACACACAACTGCATTGGTTCCTAATGCCATGGTCAAATCCATACTGACTCAGCAAGAGTTTGGGATGAAAAGAGGCAATTGGGTTGCTAAGATCTAGGAGTTTGATTTGGCCATTAGGCTGACAAAACTGGTGTGTGGAAAGGGGATATACCAACTAATTTTTGATAACAAGCTGGGGAGAATAGAGCATTAGGAATCAGAGGTGGAAGACATACCAACAGTCCTCTTTGTCTCTACCACAAATGAGTGGTATTCAGGTATTGCTCATTTCCTTACTTATGGTGAGTATCTTGCTCACCTATCCTATAAAGAGAGGAGAACCATCAAGCTGAAAGCTGCTAACTTTATCCTCTAGGACAATGGCCTATATAAGAGGAGCCCTGATGCAGTTTTTCTTCACTGTGTGGACAAGGAATAGCGAAGTTGACTTCTAAAGTCCTTCCAAAATTTAACCTATGAGGACATTTTTCCACTCTTGTGACTGCTCATAAGATCTTATGAGCTAGGTACTACTGGCCAACTCTCTTTTAGGATGCATACAAATGGGTTAGGGGATGTGAACTGTGTCAGCAGTTTGTCAGAAGACCCAAGTTAGTTGCCCTACCTCTTAAGCTAGTAGTCATAGAGGAACCATTCCTATAGTGGGGAGTTGACTTTATTGGTGCTGTGAACCCATCTTTAAGTGCTAGACATGATTATGCCCTTATAGCAATAGACTACTTCACCAAATGGGTAGAAGTTGTTCCAATCAAACATGCTACTTCTAAAGTAGTATGTAATTTCCTCAAAGAGAACATCATATCCAAGTTTAGAGTTCCAGCCAAGATTGTCACTGACAATGCATCTTGTTTCACTTCCCAAGAGATTACTCAATTCTATTTCCACTATGGTATTATGCTCTCCCACTCTTCTGATCACTTTTCACAAGGGAATGGACAGGCTGAATCAAGCAACAAGAACCTGGTGGCTATCATCAAGAAGCTGGTGGATGACAACCAAAAGATGTGGCAAAAGCATTGGTTGATACTTTATGGGCAGATAGAATTATGCCAAAGAGGACAATTGGTATGTCTCCCTTCCAACTTCTTTATGGTGTTAATGCTGAGATACCAATCACCTTGGAATTGCTAGCATTGAAATTGGCTAAGGCAATTGAGGATCAAACGTATGAGAGTTCACTTGATAAGAGGATCATGTACCTTGTTGAGCTGAATGAGCAAAGAACTATAGTGGTGGATCGAATTGCCACCCATCAAGGTCTGGTGAAGAAGCTCTTTGACTAGAAAGCAAAGAATCATGATTTCTAGATTGGAGATAAAGTCTTGCTATGGGACAAGAGAAGAGAACCAAAAGGGATGCATAGAAATTTTGATTCCCTGTGGAAGGGCCCTTTTACCATTCATCAGCTCAATGGTGAAAATAGTTTCCTATTGAAGTATCAAGATGGCACTCTCTTTTCTCTGCCTCGCAATGGGCAACATCTAAAGCACTTTAACTCTTGAAGTATCGGATGAGTTCCCCTGTATACATATATATATATATATATATATATATATATATATATATATATATATATATATATATATATATATATTTGTATAGTCTTTTGTTTCTATTTTGTTCCTTTCATTTTCATTTTTGATGCCTTTCTTTTTGGGTAGCATGACTCCATAGCCCAATGGCACACTTCAAGGCACTGGAGATTCTAGTTTCTACTCCCCTCAGTTGTGTTTCAGGTTTCCAACTGAAGGCAGTTCCCCAACTGGAGCTAGATGTTGTCCCTGAAAAATGAATTCTTATTTTTGAAACTACATATGACTATTTTTGTCCTACACAGCCAAAAAATAATCTCTTCCCTTCTTGAAATTTGTTCTGAGCTTTCAAATTCCTCATTTTTTAAGCTTTTTCAATAAAGGGATTGGCAGGTTCAACCAGTTCAAAGGCTTTTGCATGTGAGTTCAATCAAAAGAATGAGTTTTGAATACTTTGTCACCTTCAAGATTGGGTCAGTGCCTTGTTTCAATCAAAAATGTCCATCAGCAAGCATCAAAACAAGGATTGAACCATTGAGCCTTGAACCATTTCAGTTCAATCGGTTCAATGGGTTCAAAGGTTCAACTTTGTCACCAAGAGCTAAGCACATTTTCCAAAGATGCAAAGTTCAATCATTTCAAAGGTTCCTAGGCTCCAAGCACTTAATGAGTTTCAAAGGCTTGAACCATTGAATTGTTAAACCTTGAACCATTTTGGTTCATTGGTTCAATGGGTTCAACTTCTAGACAGTTCAACACACTTGGTTCAAGGATGTTAAAGTGACTCAACCAAATCAAAGGAATGAACTGACCGAACCGTTGAACCCTGAACTGATTCATAGGTTCAACGGGTTCACGGGTTCAAAGGTTCAAAGGCTGCCTCAGTGAAGAAAAGAAGTACACACAAAAGAAAGAGTCAGGTGGATGCTACCAAGTGTTGTTGGCTGAGCCCCTTTATACTTTATTTTTGAGAAGTGGTGGATATTACCACGTGTCCCTTTTAAATCTTGTCGAAAGCCTCCAAGTGTCAATATCTACAATCCTTTCCTTTAGAATCACAATTTTGAGTAAAGACCATGGTGAGCCTGGGGTGAGTGGCTAAAATGAAGCAAAAGGTGCCAAGTGTTTGCATCCGTGCAACTACCAAAAGTATTTAGACCATGACACGTGTCCCATTGTGACTCAACAGAATGCGACAAGTGTCAGCTTTCACTTCTCAAAGTTTCTTATGAGCTACAAGGTCCCTTTTGATAAATCCTCTTTCAAAATTCTATGGAGGGTGACAAGTGGCAACTATAGAAGGCTTTGAATTGTTTTCCTAAGAGTATTGAACCATGCCACGTGTCCCTTGTAGAGACTAGAGGAGGCTAACAAGTGTCATCATCTGCGAGAACCCAAGTGAACCCCAAACATTCTACAATGTCACAAAAGGCCCTAGAGTGAGAAGTGCCAAGCATCACCGGTAGAAGGTTGTAATGAGTTTCAATGGGAGATGCCACATGTCACTTGTTTGAATTGGTGGAATGTGCCACATGTCAAAGAAGGAGCACCCTCAAGCGTAGAGGCACAGAACCAAGGAAAGGAATTTCTTCAGACAAATTGTTCGAAGGAATTCCTTTAGACTTTTTGTCTGAAGGAAATAATGGAACAATAACCCATCAAAGATGAAATATTAAAGGCCACTTGGAGGATCCCAAAGGGAAGATACCCTTGTGAGAGGACACTCGACACACATAAAATGGACCCTATTCAAGATCCTAAAGGGCAAGTTCCCTTCAAGAAGGGTCAAGCCTCAAAGTGCAGTGGAAGCTGCCAAGTGTCACATGTCAAGACATAGTTTCAAATGAAGCTTCAAAGTGTAAAACTCACCACGTGTCCCATCCTAATGCAGTGAAAGCTACCACATGTTTGCATCTGCACCTCCAACCTCTAACAAGTTTCAAAGCCTATTCCAATAGGCTTATTTCAAAGCCATAGAAGCTACCATGTGTCCTCACTTGCATCACAATGAAGAGTGGCCATAGCAAGTGAGAAAGACATGAGGGAGTTGATAAGAAGAATGATAGGCCCATAAACATCAAAATTAGGGTGATTGGCTAGTTATTAACCTTCAAAGGAAGAGAGACCCGTGAACGTCAAATTCACTCCATTGAATTGTCTATTGATCCCTGCAGGCTTAAAATGCGAATCCAAATGCATTCAAAAACCCTAAGGCCAAAACCAAGAGAAGGAAGAGACAAAGAGGGAAACTTAGGAGGAGTTAATTCCAGTAGGTGAAGCAATTCATTAGGTAGATATTTGGGGCCTATAAACATTGAAAACACACCCTGTTTGTCCCCTTTCAAATAAAGGTAGAATAGATAGTTGCGTAGCTAGCAGGTGATGGAATGAGTGATTCAAACTTGGAAGTAGACAAAAGAGATGAACCAACACACCACAATTAAGCTGGCTACCCTGCTCTAGCATGGCGCTTCCTGACAGAATCAAAAATGTATCCAAGGCATTGATTGTGTCGCATGGATCACTCCATGGGACAAAGTGCCAAGTCTCTCCTAGCCTCTATATAATAAAAACTCTTTCATTGTTACAAAGGAGATATTCCCCTTATAGAAGCAAAACTTTGCCCAAATTGAAAGGCATTACTAAGATTTTGAGCTCATATTTTTGTTCATATTTCTTTGACTGAATGAGAAAGCAAGATATTTGCAAACTTTGTGTTGTTATAGCTTGTACTACTTTAGGAAATTGTTCTTATGTCTATTTCCTAGAAGCATTCTTATTTATTTGATCTAACAAGCAGAACTAGTGGAAGTAATAAGGAAGGTGTCCTGAAGCAAGCAACTTTCAAACTTTGTGCTATCATAGTTGTCTTCAGTGTGTGTTTTTCTTTTATGTTTCTATGTAAAAGACCTTGGGATGACTTTGTGCCCTCATTGTCTTTCATGCCTCCCTCTAGGGTAGTTAGGGTGGAGAATTTGAGCTACATCTTAGATTATTGGTTGTTATGTACCCTATTACCAGTCACTTGTTACCAGAAAGATTCTTGCTACCTACAAGAACAAGCATTTCTGAAAGAAGAGAAGTGCCTTCTATTGCTTCATCAGGGTTTTTATTATCCAAGAAGGGATCTGGCTCTTGGTTGAATGTTACTTCTGAAAGAAGAGAAGTACCTTCACCAATCACCCAAGATTTCTCCTCTATTTGTTAACATCATCTCTGAAAAAAGAGAGATGGATGGCTTATCCCACCCCTATGTCTTACTTTTTGCTTATTTATATAGTATATAGCCTCCATATATTTAATAGGGAACCTCCCCTTGATGAGAGGAGAGATTTGTCCCCTTTGGATGTGGTAAACCTACAACATTAGATGACCAATCTTCCTATGTTGTGGTGATAGGAACTATTTTGCTCACCATTTAACTAGTCAACAAAATATTCACCCAACAAAACACAAGTGCATAAAGAAGAAAATAGATCACTTAACTCATATCCTATAGAAGAATAAAATAGGTGTTCCATAATCTATTAAAAAAATTCATCAACCCAAGATTATACTAAGGCAAAAGACAAGGGGAAAGAGAAATAAAAGGCCAAGGCTCTTGTAAGAGTTGTATCTCCAACATTTTCATGGGTTATTAACTTGGGTGCTTCTCACCACATGGGCTTTTTACTAGTTGAGTTTTCTTCCTTGGAGCCTTGTAGCATGTCTTCTATCAGTTGAGGTGATGACACCTATGTACCAATTATACTGAAAGGGTTTATTGAAATGGAAGTAGGAACATTAAGTGTCCCTTCTCTCTCAACCAATCTCCTATCAATTTATCAAATTACTCACATAAACAAAGGCATGAGAGTTGATTTTTTACCAGATTTAGTTATCATTAGGGAATTGCATAGTGATTCTATAGTGGTAGTGGGTAGGGTAAATCAGCAAGATAGGTTACACACCTTCTCACATTTTGCACCTAATTCTTCTCTGAATGCATTATTGAATCATTTAGATGGAGTTATTAAATTATGGCATGAGTGATTTGGCCACTTTAACTACCACTACCTTGAAAAACTTAGCAAAAATGACATGGTCATAGGCTTGCCTCAAGTCTAATTTGCTAAGGCACTTTATGATGGTTTCTCTCTTGGAAAGCATCCTAAAGAAAATTTTGACAAAGGTAAAGCTTGGAGGGCTTCAAAAACATTGGAGTTAGTACACAATGATGTATTTGGGCATTTTCCTAGTACATATTTAATAAGGGATAAGTACATTCTCACTTTCATTGATGATTTCTCAAGATATACATGGGTTTGCTTCCTTAAACAAAAGTCTATAAGTGTTTGAATATTTTCAAAACTTCAAGGTACTTATTGAGAAATAATATGATAAATCCATCAAGTTTCTTCAAACTAACAATAGAGGTGAATATGTCAACAATAAGTTTGAGTATTTTTTTACCACAGAAGGGATTAATTTTTAGTGAATAGTTACTTACATTCCTTCACAAAATGGAGTGGCATAACACACAAACATATCTCTGAGAGAATGGCTAGCTATATGATTCACTCTAAATCCTTGGCACCATAGTATTGGGTCAAAACCATTAATCATTCTTGTTATATTCATAATAGGGTTCCCCACAAAGATTTTAAAGGCATAACACCCTTTGCATCTTGGCATGGAAGGAAACCTAAAGTTGAGTACTTTAGGGTTTTCATATCTCTAGTTATGGCACACATATCAAAGAAGAAACACAAAGATATAGAACCTTAGTCTAAGCCTTAAATATTTGTAGTAAGATTATTTATTGATATTGGTCCTTTATGTTGATGATGTTTTGATCATTGAGAGTTTCACATTGTCTATTGTAGCGATGAAGATAGTTCTATAGGATGAATTTGACGTTATAGACTTGGGTCTTCTACATTACTTCTTTGAAATCAAAATTTCAAAGTCTAATTTATGGCTTTCATTTACACAATCCAAGTATGCTATCAATATTTTGGCTTAGCTTCACATGGATGATTGTAATCCATTGCTAACTCCCTTTCTATCAGGATTCAAACATGAGGTTGACTATTCTACACCTTTTATTAATGCCATTTGGTATTGATAACTTGTTGGTAGCCTCATTTATCTAACTCATACCAAGCTTGATATTTCATATGTAATAGGCATTATTTCATGATTCATGCAATATCCCCATGAGCTACACTAGTAACCATCCAAGTGGATACTCCACTACATTTAGGGCTCTTATAGATTTAGGATTTAGTATAGATCTGGCATAAAGGCTAACTTGGTTAGTTTTTAGATTGATATTGGGAAGGTGATACTCAAAATTGTAAGTCCACTTTAGGATATAGTCTTTATTTAGGTTATGGTACTATCAATTGGTCTAATAAGAAGCAAAATATTATTTCTATATCATCCACAGAGCTAGAGTACATGAGAGATGTTATTGCAATTATTATTGCTATTTGGCTTCTAAGGATTTTATTCGAGTTTTGCATTCCTTTCAAGAATCCCACCATCATCTATTGTGACAACCAAAGTACTATATAGATATGAAAAAATATGATTCAACACTAGTAAATTAAACACATTGAGATTCACATGCATTTTATTTGAGAACTTATTCATGGTCAGGTCATCAACTTCATATTTTTCCATTCTTCAAATCAAGTTGTAGATATCTTTACCAAACCATTCATAGAGAGTAAGTTTGTTCATATATGAGCTATTCTTGGGGTGTAATGTACATCAACAATAGCATCATGGTTGGGGGGGATGGGAGGATGGGGGAATTTTAGCCTTTTCACTTATTTTATGTCTCTATTTTGAGGGGGAGTTTTTTCCTACATTTTCTCCTTTTTTATACATTATGAGAGATTGGTTTGTACATAGGTACCTGATCAAGCCTAGTTTTTGCAACCCATTTTTATTACACACTACCTACCTAAGTTGTGCTTATGTAGAGTGTTAGTTTAGGTATTTATTTTCTTAGACTTATTTATTTTATAGTATTATATTTTCTCACATGCAATTTTCCTAAATTTGTGGATATGTTTAATTAGGTGGAGTTAGTTTAGCATAGGTGTCATAGGCTTAACTAAAATAATAGGATATAACTCTTATGTCCACTTTTTGTGGAGGAGTTACACCTATATTTTGAGATACTTTGAGTACTTTTTGTGGAGGAGTTACACCTATATTACAGGGGGTCTTTGACCACCATTTATGGAGGAGTTGCTTATCTCTCCTATATGTATGCTTCATTTGAAGATCTTTATCACTTAATAAATATTGGGCTTTTTCCATTTTGGTTTTCTTATGTAATACTTGTCTTCTAATTTTTTTTTGCTTTAACTCATTGCTAGTGTGCATTCATAGTTGTCTCATGTGACCATATAACCTTTGCACTCACTTTGATCAAGACTAGATCAAACTCTGATTAAAGAATATATAAATGATAATGTAGAAGGGTGATACTTAGATCTACAATAGGCCAATTAAATATTAAATTTAGATGTAAGCATACACTGAATTTAGTATACTAAGTATAGGATAAATTTAGAAATTACAACTAATCTATGCATGAAAATGATAAGTAAGTATTATATTTAGTTGATTCTGATGCTAATAGAGTGTTGGATTTGAAATAATAGGAAAACAATATGGAAGGAGATTCTCAAAAAGTCATCAGATTCTAGATCTAGCACTTTTGGAGATCTGAACACTAATGTCAACTAGGGATGGTTGCATTGATGCTATTATATAGGTTTTATGTAAGTGTTATGTACAAAATACTTTTTGAAAAAGGATGTGACCACCTATATGCTTTTAGATTTGACTTCACCTTCTCTCTAGGGAATTCATGTCTAGGTCATGGACTATCTCTCCTTATGAAATTAGAAAATTCTAGTTCTTAATCATCATAGTGACCTTGGAAAAAAATGTATTAGTGGGTACATGGTGTTTATTTGATCCAAAACACCCCTCTATTAGGGAGTGTCACCTACATAGCCAATAGTCTAAAGAGGGCCTCAGACTAGTGTATTTCTCCCTTACATGTTGGCTTTTGTGTGAATCATGTAATATTATGCAAAAATAAGTACAGTAGTGACCTAACTTTTAACTTGGAAAATCAAGATCTAGAGCCTCTCTTTTAGTTCTTTAGACCTATAGATGTGTTGTACCTATGATTGGTATGGAAATAGGGAAGTTTTATTCAATTGAATACTTTATGGTAAGAATACTTGGTATTGTTCTCATGTTGCTAGGTGAGGAATGAATAAAGGTTGATCTTGTATTTAGATAAATCCCTTAGGAATAATAACTTGCATTAAATCACTTAGGTTAACCATTAGGATATGTTTCAATTATAAAATATATAACTTTAGGGCATTGGACACTTGCGTTACATTAGGACACTAATATCGATGATATTGTATGTCTTAGATATTAGTGTCGAGAGAGTAATAAAGTAGGTATAGGTTTTGAACAAGATAAGTAAATTTTAATCATTCTAGGCAAGATAGGAACATAAAATTACCCTATGTTAGTGAGGTGATATGCCAGATTTATCTCTACTAGACTACTATACACTTGCATTATGAAAAATGACTCATAATATTAATCCCAACATCTTAGATTGATCTAACATAAGTGTTTCAAACATGAAGGTGATATTAATTGCACTTCTCAAGGTGAATGAATAAGAGGGTAGATTGTATATACTAATGCTACTCCTTACACTTAGATATAGATAAATACACTAACTACACTTTATGTGACCTATTAGAGGGAGAACTACTTTCACCAAACATTAAAGAGTAAAGAGAACACAAAGATAGATAATTATGACTTATCATTCCATTATGCACTACTTCACACACTTAGACAAGAAGATATGAACTCAAAACCAAATTGGAAATATTTATTTCAAAGGAAAATAAAATTTTCAAACCAACAGGGCTTCACCATACCAGGTGTGGATCCATTATAAAGCCAAAAAGGCTTGCATATATAGAGCATATGAGAGGAGAGATAAGAAGAAAAGTGGAAAGGTCACAAGTCCAAGTGTCAAGATTTGTAAGCCAACTACAATGCAAGATAATGAGGTGTAAATTGGTTATGAATTCCTCATGAACATGTGTAAATTTGAAATATGACATATTCCTCAAGTTGGCATAGAGACTCTTCATGTTCTTCTTTAAATATGCCCTCATGATGATGAGTAGTCCATTTGTCTTGAACTGCCCTCATGATGATTTATTTATTGACTTCACTATTGATATTGAAGCAAGTCATCTTGAAGATTCCTATATATTCCCCAATAGTACTAAACCAAAATTAGTTATCTAAGAACTTAATAAAAATCTTATAAATTTACATGAAGATAATTGGACCATTAATTTTGATGGCACCAAATACACTCAAGGAGTTGGGGTAGGTTTTATCCTCACTAGTCCTATTTTTATTTGAAGCATGCACCCATGGATGTTATATTACACAAGGTTACTTTACTATGGGGTGACGAGTGTGAATGTCTTACATAGGGCACAAGGGTGTTTAGTACTAGGCACAGAAGTATTGTGACTCACCTATGCACATTGAACATTGGTTGTCTCATCACAATGATGAGAACATCCCCAAGGCATGAGACCCTTGTGCTCCTTGGGAAGAGCCTTTTGAGTAGGTTGGATTCCTTTTATTTTAAGTGTACCTAGTTTAAGACTAGTGCACAGGCCTAAATAGAAAAAATGTAAATCTACTACTAGTCTAAACATACAATTTTCAGGGAAAAGGGATGGAGAAGGTAAGAGAGTACTAAAAAATGAAGAGGCGATACATTGAGAATAGAGTGACTACTCTTACTACCATAAACACACTAGAAGCCTTTGAGAATAAGACATATTCACATAGACTCTGTCAAGGACACTCTAAATGCATAATTATTTTGCATAGAGGTGTGGGAACACAATGCAATATTGGGAGGGATGACAAATAGTATGAACATAGATCTAAATGTACACATGATGTAACTTATAAACAAGTTCCAAATTCCATCCAAAGGTTATGGGGATGGTCAATGATGAGAGGGGAGAATAATACCCATATTCAAAGATCAATAAATGCAAATAACACATAGGTTATATGAAGAATAGAGAGAGGTAAACTTAATTTGTATTAACTTTTAAGATTCAACTAATAGAAGTGATCTTAAAAAGCAAGTTTCAATAGCAAAAGGTTACTAAAAATGTGCAAAACACAAATTTACAATGAAGAACTAAGATTATATAATGGACAAACCTTTTACAATTAATATGCTACTTGGAGTGGCAACTATAGATTTTAATTATTTTATGTTTCCACATCCATGCTTCTTAAAATTTATTTGGTGATTCAAATATAAGAGTTGATAGAAAGATTCTATCAGAATACACATGTACATCAAGGAATGGAATATTTCTATAGAATAGTTATAGGGGTGGCATGTACTCAAAATTTCTAATAGTGACTTATGCATTTACTTTCTTTGGAAAAACCTCAATCTCTACTCAACTGCTTCTCCAACTACCTCATTATATCTTGTTTCCACTTGGCAATCACTACATAGGTTTCTTTTTCATCTCACCATGTCATTACTATATGTAGTGGAAGATGCGGTGCATGTTCCTTTCTTTCCATATTATGTGCACATTGAACTATGAATGCATCTTTGATTTGGGAGTACTCTTTTACCAAAGTACACACAAGAGTCATTTGTTAAACTATGGATCTCTTGAAGGGAATTGCATGGCTTGAGATTGCATCTAGTGATAAGGTGCAGATGTAGGATCCTACACACACGTGCAAGATTACATTAGATAAGCATAAAAAGAGATTTGGATAAGAGTCAACATAAAGATCGAAGGGCTTAGGTGTATCTTTCTTGATTTTTAACCATTCCTTGTGTAATTTGTTTACTCATCCTTTATGAAACCTAGGAACTTACATTATTTAAGTAGTGTACCTTTTGAGTTGTGTGTCAAAGGATCCTATGCATTAGTAGAGATTGAGGACTCTTAATGGGTGAAAATCTTCATTTCATCACTGCACAGACTTGTGCTTAGCTGTCTTGGGTGAATATGTAGATAAGGAATGCCTACATATATTTTTCTTGAATTTTTTTTCAACTTCACAATTGCACAACTCTTCTATAATTTTTTGGTGAGCCTTATGCTAACTAGGGGTGACTTATAAATTCAACACTTTTGGAGACCTCTGTGGGTTGCTTTCCTACTAAGCAGGAATTTGGTAAATTTAATCAATACATTAGGTATAAAATCATAGAAGCATCCAAAAATTCTCACATTCCAAAAATGTAAGACATCTACAACCTGCTTTGCCTTGCACCTGAACCAATCTTTTAAAATTGAAAGTATACCTCAATATATGAGGAAAGAAAACAACATAAACTATGTGATAGGCACTTAGATGAAGGTATAAACTACTAAAACTATTTACAATATGCACGTAGGCACTTAGAGGAAAGAAAAACATCTAACCTAATCTGAACTAACTAATGAAAAGGCCATATAAATAAATCTATTGATTGGTTGTAAAAAATAGCCACCCTTTCTTACTAATCTAATATGTTTTACATGCCTGAGGGAAACTAACCAAAGATGGAGAAAGAGTGGATAGTCAAAAAATTGGTGATAAACTTCTCTAAAAATAAGAACATAAATAACCTCACCTACCCAATTTGATTAGCTAAGCATAAAATTGTCTTGGAGTGAATAGGGAAGTTGATCCTTCTCTTTTTGATGCTCAATTTTGTGTTGTGAATTAAGCACAACATGTATTGGTTCCTCCTTGCTATCTTCCAACTAAGCTAGGTACCTGATAGGGCACCCTCTTGTTAAGACAAAGTTTGAGCAATTAGAATTTTCCACCCTTATGCATTTTTCTTCTCCATCATTCTATTGATTGGGATGCACTTGCCTAAGTGATTGAGTTGGAGCACATCCACTTCCTCCTATTATCCTTTCTTCTCATGGCTTTCCCTTTTAATAGATGATGGTTTAATGTCAATGTTTAAATAAAATCCCTCTATCTCATTTCAAAAGAAGTCATCTTCTAGTTGTTCTTCACTCTTTTGCATTAGAGGCCTTATTACAACATCATGACTGACTTCATCTTCTCCCATACTGAATGAAAGCTCATCTATCCAAGAGGGCACCTCATCACATTGCCCCTGTGCATTGTCCTACTTCTCTAGCTAATCATGCTCATGTTATTCCTACATTATCTCTAAAATTTATGATTTAGTGGCACAAAGAGGGTTGCCAATGATGATTTCCTTATTATACTCACTTGAAATATCCTCCTCCTCATCTAAATGGTATTCATTTTAATTTCATACAACTGGTCCTCATTTAAAAATGGATATGGTGGGAGGGAAAGAGGTTTTAATGGGTGTAGAAGAAAGGTATTTTACAAGGTTGGGCATTATGAAGTTAGGATGCATGGTCCAAGAAGGCTATCATGACTGCACTTGGGATTTTTGAGGAGGAATAGGGGTAGTCTCTTTCAAGGAA
Organism: Torreya grandis; assembly: GCA_037957365.1. NCBI lineage: Eukaryota > Viridiplantae > Streptophyta > Pinopsida > Cupressales > Taxaceae > Torreya > Torreya grandis. The sequence continues at coordinate 208,101 of JARHVA010005977.1, forward strand.
AGGGGGCCTCTGAAACATGGAACCTTGAAATTAAGGGATTTACTTAAAAGCACAAAGGATATATCTTTTATGAATCTAGGGACCTTGAGCATAGAAACTTGCTATCTCATAGGATGGGCTACAAGCATACAAGAAGCCTACTTGAAGATAGAAAAGGGAAAACTAGAGATAGTTGGTTATGATTTAATTTATTGCATTTGTACAAGAAAATTATGAATCTACTCTTCTTTGGTATGATCTTCCTAGACAAGCATTTTTCTTCATATCTACATTGTCTCATCACCTCCTGTTGTCATGTGTAAGCTTGATGTGCAATTTTTTCTTGTTGCCTACTATACTCCTCTCTTTCAATCTCCATTATTTGTCTCTAAAAATCAAGTTGTATATCATTAATGCTCTTTTGGGGCTGATTAGGAGGATAATAATGTGGATTGTGATCAAGGTATCATTCTTGAGGCTAGTTATAAGTGCGAATAGGATTCCAAAAAAGATAAACTTGGGTGGGATGAAGGAAATTATTATGAAAATGAAGATATATTGTTGTGACATGGATATTTGGGATAAAACCAATAGCATGTTGAGTCTGATATGGATGGTAGGGAGGTATAGGAAATGCATTTTAACAAAGATGAGGGAAAAAGACATATTTTTCATGATAGCTTAGCATATTAGAGTGTTAAAATAAGGAACAATCAATTCTACCTTTTTAATGATAAGCACATACTAGTAGAGTCACCAGGTGATTAGATTACATCAAAAGAATGTAAAAGACCAAGAATATCACCTAAATCCTAATATTTGATAATCTTTAAGTGTTTGAACTACTTAAATGAATAGATTTGATCTACGGAGTCACTATGGTGTTGAAGAAGCTACCCTAAATTGTAATATACACTAAAGGGCACACCAAAACTCTACAATGGATGATGTAAGGATCATCAAACCATGTCCTATTGGGCATGCCAAAAATTATTATCATTAAAAACGTGAACCCATGGATGTTTTACTATGAACGGATACTTTATATGGGGTACTAAGCATGAATGCCTTATGTAGGACATAAAGAGTGTTCAAGGCTGGACACAGAAGTATTATGACTCACCTACATGTGATAAACATTAGTTGTCTTGTCATAATGATGGGAATGTGCCCATGGTATGAGACCCTTGTGTTCCTTAGGTTGAGCCTCTAGAGTAGGCTAGATTCCTTATATTCTAAGTGTAGTTATTTTAAGACCAATGTGCATGCCTAAAGAGCAAAAAGATATATCTACCACTAGTATAGACCTAGAAGATTTAGGGAAAATGGAGGGAGAAGATAAGATAGTGATGAAAAATGAAGAGGTGATACACTAAGAATAAAATGAGTGATCTTACTCCAATAAACATACTACAAGCCTTTGAGAACAATAATTCTTCATGTAAACTCTATCAAGGGCACTCTAATACATATATATTTTGCATAGAGGCATGGGAACATAACACAACAATAGGAGGGATAACAAATGGTCCATAGACAGTATGAACATAGACCCAAATGCATATAGTATACGACCTGTAAACAAGTTCCACATTCCATACATAGGTGTTGAGGATGAATAATGATTAGAGGGGCGAATAATACCCATAGTCATAGATCAACAAATATAAATAGCACACAAGTTATATGAAGAACGAAGAGAAGTGAACTTAAATATCATTAACTTGCAATATTCAACTAGAAAAATTACTCTTAGAGAGAAATTTTCAAAATCATGAGGTTATTGAAAATGTGTCAACCCTTTTTAAAATGAAGAACCAAGATTTTATAATGGACAAGTTTTTTACAATTAATGTGCCACTTGGAGTGGCAGATATAATTTTTAATTCTTTTGAGGCAACGCATCCATGCTTCTTGAATTTTGTTTGGTGATTTAAATCTTGGATTTGATATAAATATTCTATCAAAATACACATGTACATCAAGGAATGGAAGATTTACCTAGAATAGTTAGAGGGGTGGCACGTACTCAAATTATGACATCTAACAATTGCTTATGCATTTACTTACCTTGATAAAACCTTGAGCTCTTCTCAACCACTTCTCCAACTACCTCTTTATATCTTGTCACCACTTGGTAATCATTATGTAGGTTTTTGTTTTGGCTTGCCATGTTATTATTGTGTGAGTGGAAGATTCGATGCATGTTCCTTTCTTTCCATACTATGTTCATGTTGAACTATGCATACACCCTTGATTTGGGAGTACTCTTGCACCAAATTGCACATGACAGTCATTTGATAAACTGTGAATTTATAGAAGGGTAGTGCATAACTTGAGATTGCATTAGGTGATAAGATATAGATGTAAGATCATACACATGGGTGCGGGATTGCATTAGATAATCATAAGATGGGCTTTGGATAAGAGCATACATAAATATCAAGGTTGTAGGTGCATCCTTCCTAATTTATAATTTCTTCTTATGTAATTTGTTTACTCGACATTTATGGAACTTGGGAACCTACCTTATCGAACTGGTGCACCTCTTGAGTTGTATGTCAAAGGATCCTATGCATTAGCACGCAACGAGGACTCCTAGTGGGTGTGAATCATCATTTCATCAATATATAGACTTATGCTTGGTTATCTTGGGCATGGATGTGGATAGGGAATGCCTACACACATTTTCTTGAAGGGCCTATAAATTCATAGGTGCCACATCTCTTATATAAAGTCTTGATGAGCTTTGAATTGATCAAGGGTGACTTAGAAATTCAACAATTCCTCTTGGTAAAATTATCCCTTTGGCATTTTTATTTACATTTTAAGTCACTAATAGCATGGTAGAATATGAAGCCTTAATCCTAGGTATGAGAGTAACCCTTGATTTATATATCACATATTTGCATGCTTTGGGTGATTCCCAACTCATTTTCCACCAAGTCAATGGTGATTATCAATGCAAAATCAAAAATCGCATTGGTTATCATCAAATAGCCACTACCCTTACCAAAAACTTAACTTATTTTTCCATTGATCCTATCCCTCAAGATCAAAATTTTATTGATGATTCACTTAATTCTTCAGCATCTGTTTTTCATCCACACTAAGTTCTAACTGATTCCACTTTTCTTATCCAATTAAGAAAGTCCCCATCTATCATTCAACCACAATATTCACTCATCTGCCACATTGAGACTATCACCATTTGATAAATCCCATGGTAGAAATACATTATCAATTTATTAAACACCAAACCTATCTTTCAAACATTGATTCCTATGAAAAAACTCAAATTTGAAAACAATATTTCAAGTATGTCTTTTGATATAACATCCTTTATTATTTTAATGTTGAAGTTACCCTGCTCTAGTATATTATGAAAGAAGAAGTTTCTCCTCTCCTTTTATAATCACATGGGGGTATTTTCAATGGCCATTATAGATGACATGTTACAGCCCAAAAATGCTTATGTATGGGATACTTTTTTCCCACTCTTGAAAAGGATGCCATCAAATTCACTAAAAAGTGTACTCCTTGCCAACTTCATGATGATCTAATCCATTCACATCTAGCTAAGATTCAAACTGTGGAGTCTCCTTGGCCATTATCCATGTGGGGATTAGATCTCATAGGCAACTTACCTAGATCTCATGATGAGCATGTCTTTATTATCATGGCCACAGATTATTTTACCAAATGGGTTGAGGCTATGCCCTTCATCAATGTCACTAGTACCACCATTTCCAAATTCATCCTCAATCAAATCATTTGACACTTTGGCATTCCTCATACTCTCATTTTAAATAATGGTGGTAATTTTAAAAATAAAGATGTTAAACAGCTCTATGTTAAACTCAAAATCAATTACAAATTTTCCATGCCTTATTATCCCCAATGCAATGGTCAAGTTGAGGCCACCAATAAAATTACCCAAAGGAAAATATGTGAAACCCACATAGATTGGCATCTTCATCTATATCCCACTCTTTGGGCTTGTCATACAAGCATACACACTGCTACTGGGGAAATACCATTTTTATTAGTTTGTGTTTCTGAATCAGCCTCGCATTAGAAGTTGAGTTTCCCTCTCTTTTTACCTCTTTTTATGGTATCATATCTGATGAAGAATTACATGAAACTCACCTTCATACTCTTGATCTTCTTGATGAACACCATCTTTCTATCCTACAACATACAAGGCCCGTATTGACAAACAACATAACAAAATAGTTAAATAAATATATTATTTATGGGAATTAATCACATACTAGTTTTTTGGATCCAAAAAACTAGTATATTGTTAATTCCTAGAAATCTTATTTTCATTCTAATGGACTATGAAATAATTAGAGATCTTAAAAGAGTTAAAGTTCACACTTTCAATGTTGGTGATCTTCTCCTTGAGCTAGACTATACTCGTGACAAAGAAGGTAAACACACCTAAAAATAGTGGGGCCCTTATTTAGTCAAAGACATCCTTGGTTCAAGGACCTATCACCTTTAATCTAATTAGGGTCATATTTTTAAAGAACCCACCAATGCGTAATTCTTAAAAAATGTTTTTTGCCTAAATCCTTCCCTTATTATCATTCTTTCTATATGTTATCCTTCTAACACTTTTTATAGGATATCTACCGGGTCTCACCCTCTACAATAATCTCTCTTTTCAAAAACTTTAGTCCTTAATTTTATTCCTTTGGTTTCCCTTTTCTCATGATTTACATTGTAAATTCATAGATAGGACCTGGTCTTCCTCATGATTTCCTTTGTTCTCATTATTTTCTTACTTTCTAATATTTTTTGCACCCCTTTGGTTTTCCTTTTCTGTGAGTTATAGTGTAAAACCATGGATAAATCCTGGCCTTCCTCAAAAATACCATCTTTCTCATTTACTTTTCACATATTTTGTGCACCCTCTTGGTTTTCTCTTTTATGAGTTTCAATATATGACCATGGATAAGACCTAGCCTTCCTCATAAAATCACCATATTTAATTCAGTATTCCTTTTCTATAATGTTTATCAATGGTTACAAGTTTCTTATCCCTTGTTCTAAACTTTAGATTTTACTTATTTTGTAGATACAATTCACACAACAAATTATGTTAAAATGTTTTCCTACACTTCCCTCATTCTTATGATAAGGCATCACACATTTATTGTTGTTGTATCCCTTTTTCATCCTTTGTCACATTTTTTGTGATTTGAAGTAATTCAAATTAGTTGATATTTTATTTATCTTGATTTCATTTTCTTTCACTCCACTTTGGATAAAATAAGGTTGAAGTGAAGATAGCTCTTTCATTTCACCTAAATTAACTAGACTTTTAGACACCATACTCCTTAAGTTCTCCTTCTTAGCAACCAAGTCCAAATTATTCAAATGAAAGTCATATTTATCACCCATGTTTGGTTTTCCAAATCTATATGGAGGAAGAATATAAAAATCCATCAAAAAAGTTAAAATCCAAATCAATGATATAAAAAGAAATTAATTTAATAATTTTGGGAATATTAGAGTCTTATTATTCATTTAGTTAAATATATATGTTAACTAAATTAGTAAATAATATTGCAATAAATAAAGTACTAATTTATTTGACCTTTGTAGCTTTCTAAAAATAGTAATGAAAGAGGATAAATATATCTTTTCTTAAAACTACGTTGATACAACTAAGACAGAGGCTGATACTAGTTGTGTAGTCTAGGACAGTGTCATGAACCATGATCCATATTTCATTCAGTGAATGGACATGAGTGTTGAAAACAAGACACTTTGGGGTCTGGTGCTATAGTTCAGATCCTACCATTATTGTCTGAACTAGTCATAGAGATCTGAGTTTTCTAGGTTTTGACAGTTATCCCTATGTTGAAATTTTGAATCTTAAATGTTGATGGAGCTCCTTGTAGAGTAGATTTAATCTTCAAATCCTAGACCTTCATTATGCTTGAATGAAACTTGAGAATGAGGGGCAGTTAGTGTGTGTAATATACACTAAACATGTATCCACACCCCTTTTATGGGTACACTACCTACATACTAATACTCTGAAGAGGGATCAAGCCATATATAGTTCTCCCACTTGATGTGATGTGTGAAATAGTGTTATGTGGATGTATAAAATGCTAAACTAGGTATCCTTGAGGTGGCTAAGGACTAGTGTAAGTGTTTTAATATGTTGATAATCGTATTAGATGGCTATATGTAGAGAATAGGGATATTTAATTTAGTGGTCTTTCTTTTATTCTTTCTTGCTTTTGTAATATTTGTAAATCCCTTATAAATGAAATTTGAATGGGATTTTATATAGATATATTGGTCATGGATTAGATGCATTCATGCTAGGCTGACATAGTGAGAAAGAGGAATAAAGAGAAATTGGTCATCTAGGTTTGAAATATGATTGGATAAGAGCATTGAAAATAGGATACCCTATGAGCCAATGCTATATTCCAACTTGGGCACTATTGTCCTATAGGTATAGGACCTGGAGAATGAAATAATCATGGAAAATGAAGCCTAGCTAAGCTAGAATGAGGTTTCAAAAGTCTATGGATGACTGAGAGTCAATGAAAAGGTGGATAGAAGTGTCATGAGAGCATGCAAGAGATACCTATGGGTTGGGTATCACAATCCACACTCAAGCTACCAATTTTAACATTTTATATGACTGAATTTCCTCCCTTTATTCTAGTGATGTAGCAAAGCAAAATACTAGGATAAAATAAAAATAGAAAGTGTACCTAAACTTACCTGTAATGATGAAGCCCATAAAGATGTGTTATGATGGGTATACGTAGAGAGAGCACATCATGAAGTGTAAATCTATAAAATAAAATAAAAAGTAGATTAATTCTTACTAGATATGTTATATCTAAAATAAGAATGCAAAAAGTTGGGTAAGAGAGAGAGGAAGAGAAAGGAAAAAATACACCTCATTGAGTACACAAACCAATACAAAACCTATTGTGATGCTAAGTAATGCTAAATGATGCTAAATATGCTAGATATGTGTTATACCAAGGGTAATATCATGAACAGAGCTGAGTGCTCAATTCCCCAAGAGTGGCTCAAGAATACAAAGGTTGCCCCTTTGGTTCCATCATCATTTACTAAGTAAAGCTAGGTGATCATGCTTGTATTGATTGATTTTTGGACTATGTGTCCAATCCCTTTGAGTAGGTGGCTCAAAAATACAAAGGCTAGATAATCCTTTGGCTCCATCATTACCTTATGAAGTAAAGATATAAATTGATACCAATATGAATGTGTGTCATATGAGATGGCTCCTAAATTTGATGAATGCTCTATAATCTAACAATGTGGTATGGATAGTTGAATGTGCACTAGAAACTAGGCCAATCTTGGCCAACTCTAGAAAGAGGAGATTAAGCTTGTATGAAAGCCACTTCCAAACTAAAAACTAAGCTTATGTGGAAGCCACTTGAGAATGTAGAGGTTAGGATTGTATGAAATCCACTCCAAAATGATGCCAACCACCTTTAGATGAAATAAGGCACATAACTATAGAGAATTCCTAGGTAATATATTGAACTCAAAAAGCAAAGAAGTCAAATGTGTTGTGCACATTACCCCTAATCAATGGCGTCTAAAACATGAAATTAGAAGTGAGATCCATCATGTCATGCATGATGCCCCCTATATCTAGATTTTTTAATAAAAATTGTACTAAAAATATTGAATCTAAACTAGTCTATATGTGTAAAATTATAGACGAGTTTACTTTTATTCCTATTTCTAGAAAATCTAGGTTTTTTGTTGTTTAGACGAGAGTGTCAAAAATAGGACATCCTAGTGTCTGATGTTATTGTCTATGTCTAACATTGTTGTCTTTTGCTAAAATTGATGACCGTTCTATAATTGTCACTATTTTTTTGGTATGTTATGCTTGGTTTAACCTCTAATTGTTACTCTAAGTGTTTTGAAAACTAATTTTTTATTAATAGGAGTTCTAATCTCTGTGACAAAATCCTTATTTTGTGCCTCCTCTTCTAAGGGTAGGATTGAATACCCTACAATGATTGACCTCAAAATAAAGATCCCTACGAGTGTGTTATGATACAAAATACATGATATAGCAATGATAATCAAAATTATGTCTCAAGATATAGCATAGTTTCTACTAGAGATTATTAGATCAACAAGGTAATGCCTAGATAGATATAATAATGTAATAGCATGTGTAATGTACTAAATTGAAATTGGAAATGTTAGTTATTATTTTTTAGTTTTTATTTATTAGTTTTTAGTTGCCAAAGAGGGATGAAGCATGATGTCCATAAAGGCATCCAAGAAAGCAAGATCATGCATGATGTGGATCATGGCATTGCAAACAATGAGAAGAAAACAAGCAACAAGAACACAAGACAAGAAGTAAGAAACATACAAGAGTGGCCAAATGGCTAAGAAAATAAGGGACATGTGTACATGTCATTCAAACTAGAAATTAGACATACAAGGCATGTTCAAATACTACCTACAAATACAATTGGAAACAAGCAAGGTTGGCACGAAGGCCACAAGCATATAAAAGAGTATAGGTAAAGGACATTGTTAAATGTCTTAAGGCACATACAAGAGAAAAAATAGGAACTAAGAAATGTAATCACATCTTGTTATACAAAGAAAAAAGGAAGGTATGTAAAATAATGGAAATATAATTGCATCTAACTAATCAAATTAAGAAGTGAAAGTATGCAAGACATAGATTACAAGAATAGATAGATGCTAAAATACACAAGTGCTATATACTAGTGAATGTCGATAGAGTAATTTATGTAGAGTAGTAAGTAATGTACATCAACATGATAACAAGAGTGTGTGGTGTAGGAATGACATAACCTGGATGGTGTATTCATGTAGAAGATGCCCTTAGGGAGTATATATATCGATGTATGTCTTGAATGTAGAAGTAGGATTCCCACTCAATGGGTAGAGTGAAGCAATCCAAGATTTGGATGTCACTGAACACACTCAAAGAAGATCAAGTGAATATGGTAATGTAGATAAATAGATAGATAATAACATAGAATAAAAAATGTAAGTCTAGCATGGCATTAGAAATGTGAAGCATGGATAATGTATACAATTGAAATGTTTTTGTGTTTTTGAATTATTTGAATATTTTTGTATTTTGAAATTTTTGTATTGTTTTTGGTATTTTTGATATAAGCTATGTACAATAAATCATGAGGAGACTATGTACAAGTAATTTAAAATAATTTATGTACAAGAAAGCATAACAAACTATGTATGAGTAAGATGAGAAGTAATGATACTAACTGATGAGTCTCATGAGAGACCCCTTATCATGGTGTCCTATATCAAATAAAAGAATCATGCATGATTGTGAAGCAAGGGGGAATGGATAAAAATATGACTTTGAATATTTGGATTCATTATTGGTATCTTGGAAATCATAATAACCTGTATTGTTCCACTCATCATTTTCATCTTGATTTTGAATCAATGAAATGTTAGTGTTGACTTTTGTTATATATGGATCTTTTCCTTTGATAAATTATGTTTATGAATGAATTGCCTTAGGATGTTCAATAAATACCAAACCTTGGTGACAAACATTATCAACTAATAGAATAGGAGTAGATAGAATAGGAGTAGTGACACCTTGAGCATGCTTTCCCAACCCTTGATCTTGATAATCAAACTATCGTAGATATTTTTGACCAAACCCATATTGCTTTGAAAGTTGAACCTTATTTTGGATAGGTAGACTTGCATATCTTTTGTACTTTACCTATGATTTTGATATTGTTTCTTGGTCTAATTCTACTTTTTGATCCTTTTTTCATTCTAAGTTATGCTTTGGTAACCACTTTTGTACTGTTTCTAGATTTGACCCTTTGTGAATGTGTTCCTATGTCACTATGGAATGCTTGGCTGATTCACCTTGTACAGGGTCCTCATTATCAATTATCTATTATATAAGTGTTTTCAATGCCAAACATGAATATGTGTGATGCCCATGCATTTTATGATATGCACAATAATATTTGAATCTTATCATTGGATGTAGAGGAGGTAGTTTGATCAACTTAGATTTAGTCAGTTCCCTTAGTACCTCACTTGAATTCTTATTTGGTCTTTGAATGCTTTTTAAATCACTATTTTTAGAGTTACTTTATTTTTATTTATTATTTTGATATGTAATATTACTTGTAACCAATTGACTAGGTGAAGGTGCATATACATGATTGACACTAGGGTGCCTTTGAGGCTTTTGTATTATAATCTAATTTTCCAATATTGTGATCTTTTCAAGTAATAGATGATTTTGTGTTTGTAAAGTTGAAATTATCTTGCTCATACTAGTGATTTTATCCCTTAGAGTCTCACAAGTGCAAACCCTAGTTGCTTCTGATTGAACATGTAAGCACATATGTTGAAAAAGGTTTGAAGAAGATATAAGCTAAATATATGCATTAGGAACAATAGTGTAGGCTACCTCACCTTTTGGATGGATGATAGCATGGACCTGATTAGAGTGAAAGTACTTATCACCCTCTTGGGGGAGAGGAAGAGAAGGAAACTATTTCCTATGTATAAGATATGACATTGAAAATTGACAGGTGGTTGTTAGCTTATGTAATGAATACTCTAGATAGAAGCCATGTATGTGGGATGAAATGCATGTAATTGTAGTTATAAATTGTATAGAAATATGATTATAAATAACATTCCACATGAGATATATCAAACAAGGGATAGATAGCATGGCACTTTGCACTAATGCATAAAAAACTTTGACTTGTAACATGACATTTCTAACATGTATTGTAAGATAGAGTTGAAAATTATTCTGCATGAGAGAGAAAGAGTATGCATAAGAAATAATGAAACTTTGTATTAAATAAATATAAACATTGATTTGAAGGAAAAGGCTCTCAACATGTTTAGCAATTAATTTCTTAATATCATCTCATATTATAAAAAGTAAGCACAAAAGAGAAAGAATGGAGATTTGTATTAAAATATGGTAGACTTCATCATTCATGTACATGATAGGACCAATTATGGTATCTTTATTATTTTAAAGAAATGTTATGAAAGAAGTGAAATCTATTTTTTATTTTATCCATGAGATCCAATTTTAAGTGTAAGGTGATACCTCAAGTGAGCAAAGGGCCCTAGTATATCTAGCTAGGGTTTGAAATAAAGTGATTTTTAAAATTTACTATAAAATTTTAAAAATTAATGTGAATTTTTTATTAAAATATGTAGGTAAAAATTAGAAAAATATTGGGACTATGAAATTTTAAAAATTAATGTGAATTTTTTCTTTAAATATGCAGGTAAAAAATTAGAAAAGTATTGGCAAAACTTTTGATTTAAAGGGACCTAGTATATGCAACTAGGGTTTGGAAGAAAATGATTTTTAAAAGTACTATGTAATTTTAAAAATTAATTTAAATTTATGATTTAAATATTCAAGTAAAAAATCAAAAAAATATAAGAAAACTTAGAAAAGAATTTTTCCTAGGGTTTCTAGGGTTTTTGTGTGCAAAAGGACCTAGTGAATTCAACTAGGGTTTGGAATAAATTATTTTTAAAATTAATAAGGTAAATTTAAAATTTAAAATTTAAATTTATAATTTAAATATTCAAAAAAATAATTTAAAAATTAGCAAGGAATTTACCTTAGGGTTTCTAAGGTTTTTGTGCACAAACGAAGTAAGTCGAGTTCACCAAATGATTTAACAAATTTGAGAATATTATATTCTTATTCCCAATCTAGTTAAAGGTCTAAGATGAATAAATCATTAAATAATATTGAAATAAATATATTACTAATTTTTATAATTTATTTAACCTTCAAAGCTTTCTAAAAATAGTAATAAAAGAGAAAAAATATAACTAATCTTAAAATTACGCTAATACAATTGAGACAGAAGCTGATATCGGTTGTGCAAGAATGGAATAGTGTCATGAACCAAGATATATCTTTCATTAAGTGAAAGGATAAGGGCACCAAAAATAAGACACTTTGAGGTTTGATGCTATATTTGAGGTCCTATCATTATTATTTAAACTAATCATAGAGATTTGAGTTTTCTAGGTTCTATTCATTGTCTCTGTGTGAGCCTACCTATGAAATTTTGGATCTTAAATGTTGATGGATATCCTTGTAGAGTATATTTAATCTTAAAACCCTAGACCTTCATTATTCTTGAATAAAACTTGAGAAAGATGGGGGTTTAGTCTGTGTAAGATGCACTAAACATGTATCCACACCTCTTGTATGGGCATGTTGCCTACATACTAATACTCTAAAGAGGGATCAAGCCATATGTAGTTCTACCACTTGATGTGCTTTATGAAATAGTGTTATGCAGATGAAAAAATTCTAAATTATGTGTGTTTGAAGTGGCTATGGATTGGTGTGATTGTTTGAATATGCTAGTAGATGTATTAGATGGTTGTATGTCGAGAATAGGGAAATTTTCCTTAGTGGTCTTGCTTATATTCTTTCTTTATTTTGTAATATTTTCCAACCCATTATAAATAAAATTTGAATGGGATTTTATATAGATCTATTGTTCATGGGTTAGATGAATTCATGTTAATCCAACAGAATGAGGAAGAGGAATGGAGAGAAAATGGTCAGCTGGGCTCAAAATGTGATTAGATAGGAGCACTAAAAATGGGACACCTTAAGGTCCAGTGCTATAGTCCAACTTGGGTGATATTGTCATATAGGTAAGGGATTTGGGGGAATGGACTAAGCATGGAAAATGGATCCTAGATGAGCTGGAATGAGGTTCCAAAAGTCTATGAATGACTAAGAATTATTGAAAATGTGGATAGAAGGGTCATGAGAACATGGAAGAGGGACTTATGGGTTGGGTGTCATAAGCCACACTCAATCCACCAATTTTGACATTTTATATGACTACAAAAACATATATGGTTAAAAATCCAAAATCACACCAAAAGATGTGATTCATATCACATATCCTATCTTTAATCAAAGCTCAAACTCCACAATTGGCCTCATGATAGAGCTGAGGTCCATTAGGTTGTAGTAGGCCAATTTACTGGAATAGGATAATTCAACAAACTCTATGGTGGTACCTACTTTCTCATGTAAGTACCCAATCTTCACAATATACTAATGGATCTGTAAGGGATCTTGAGGAATGGAGAACACATTGTGGGAAGGTATGTCCATTTTACTTTTCATGCAAATATCCTTCATGGAAATATCCATATACTTCATTTGTTGACCTAATATTTGTGTGGCTAGGAGAAGTTCTTCAGAGTACTTAATGTTGAAAGTCCTCTTGTTTTGAAAAACTTAATTTGAGTGTCTTGACTTTGAAAAAGAGTTACTCTACCTTACTTTTTCCTTCATTCTCCCCTCCACCCATTTCATTTCCCCCTTGATAGGCAAGTGTGATTCTAAATATGTTTTCCCTTCTTTTATATTCCCTCTTCTTCACATCTTACAAACATGCTAGCACTACTTTGTTCTAGTTCTATCTATTTGTAGAAGCAAAAAATATGTTTGAGTGACTATGGATTATTTTCTTTATACCATGGCTCTACATCTCTAGTTGTGCCTTGATTTATTTTACCACTTTCCATTGTTTTAATCCCATTTTTTTGGACACTTAAGTCCATTTCTAATTTCATGTTCTCTTTCCATTATTGATTAAGGTTTTCTTGTTACATATCACTCACTAATGTTGTTTTCCCTTTTACATACTTTTTCTATTGATGATTGAGTAAAGAATGTCACTGCTCACTCATCAATGTCATTTTACCATTTTAATTACCCATCTTTGTTTAAGGATTGTTACTAGATTTATATTGATATTTGATTATCATTTTTGCATGTATCCTTGGTTTGACTTGGTGAGTTTTCCTTTCTTACTTAAGGTTTACTTGTTTGAGATTTTTGATCTTTATTAACCTTGGCTTTTCAATTACTTGGTTTACTCTAAATTTTGACTTGGTCATTTGATCTAACTTAGTATTTGTCACCCTAGCTATCTAAATTTCTAAGTATATCTCATCCACATAGCATTAATTATCATGGTTTTTGTATGTTTGATTATTTTTCTCTTTGGTTTTGTATCCTTGAGTTTATCAAAAGCAGTCTCTGTGCTCTCCATGATCAAAACTACAAATATCACAGATAACCATCCAATGATAAATGTAAGTCAAGCTATACATACATTAATTTTACTTTTCAATTATTTCCTTTTTAGTCATTTAAATTTTAGTTATTTTTGCTTTAAAATACTTCAACTTTTTTTAAGCCTCAACATTATGTGTTATTCTTTTTTTGAAGCACTATCCCTTATTTCACCTGCATGACACACGATGAGCTTCGAATGGGCCATATGTATACACATAATATTTTCAAAATTTATCAATTATTGATGCTTTTTATATTAAAATAACCAATTGAGACTCATTATCTTTGAGTGCACACCTTAAAGAGTGCACCAATAAAGTGGTGGGCAAACCACTAGTGTTTCATAGAATTATTATCCCTATACTACCACTTGCTATCAATCCAACCATCTTATAAAAAAAAATTACTAAGCTTTTCTCCTATTTTTCACCCTCCTATAGTCATCTTCCACCTTAATTATCCCTTCCTTATCCTAAAATCCTTTTTAATAGTTTATGATACATTGATCGATCCCATCGACCCTGTACTCTAATTGATAAAACTCATTTAGGGTCTAGGTCAACCCTTGGCTAATATAGACTATGACCTAATTTATTTTTGTCAATAATGATACAGAGTCGATTGCGCTGACCCTATAGTTAAACTTCTAAAAAGTAGTAAGGTTAGATCCAATTATACAAATTCATTTTTCCATTCTTAGAGATACATCAAGAGTTAATTATTCATCTACACTTCTTTACAATCTTCTCTTCTATCATTCTACTTGAGGAGTCTTAGCTTAAGGTTTCTACTTGGAGAAGAATCTTGTCTTATGGAAAAGTCTGGGATGATTTTCCCCTTTTTTTAGTGATCTTTACAAACCATAACAGTCTCTTATGAAGCACCTTTGTCCAAGGGAGATATTGAGTCTTGATGGGTTCATCTTCAAGGTAAGTGTCTCTAACTTTGTTTCTCTTTTAGTAGATATAAGTAGCATAAGTAATAGCTTTTGAATATATTTTTCTCTCCATGCATTAGGGTCTTACCTATACATATCTTAAATATGATTATCTTATGTATGTTTAATTTTATGTTTACTAACCCCACTTTGTGCCACAAGATTTGGTGAACACTAGATTAGACTTTACTTTAGATGTTATTAGCTTAGTGAATATGAAAATATAGGACCTAGTTAGGGTTATTACATAGTTTTACTTGATTAGAGGCTATGGAACCCTCCCTAATGATATTATTGTGGTAAAATATCCCTTGGATAGTCTAAAAAATACATCTTGGTCATGATCCTAAATATCTAATGTATCAATAATTGGAAGTGTAAGTAGGATTTATCTTCTCCAAGCTAGGATTGATTTATAGATCAGTTGCATTTCCCTTTGCATATAGGTTTTGCTTGGAAAATGGGTACATATATTGTAATTATTATTATAAATGGGTCATTAATACTAAAGTGTAAAGAATTAATAATATAGCAAATCATATAATATTTAGTAGCTCTATTTGGAATTCGATATCCATGGACATCTTCCAATGGAGGCATATCTTCCAAACTATTATCATTTGTTATGCATGAAAACATTTTGTAGATTAATTATTAGCAAATAATATATCAAAATTATAAATAAATAACAAAATAGTAAATTAAATAATATTTCATACCTCTGTCTGGTATTTCATACTTAGGTATGTCTTCTATTGGAGGCATATCTTCAAAACTATTAACATTGAGTTTTGCATGCAAAATGATTATAGAGTAATTATTAATAAATAATGTAAAAAAATAGAAAATAAATAATAGAAAAATAAATAAAATGATAGTTAGTACCTATGTGTGGTATTTTATTCATAGGTATGTCTTCCAATGTGTTGGGTGAATATTTTGTAACTAGCTAACTGATGGGCAAAATATGTCTCTTCAACCATAGCATACGGAGATTGGTCGGCCAAATGTGTAGGTTTACCACATCAAATGGGGACAAATCTCTCATCTCATTAAGGGGAGGTTCCCTATAAATATGAGGAGATATATATATATATATATATATATATATATATATATATATATATATATATATATATATATATATATAACACTCAGGGGTAGGATAACACCATCCATCTCTCTTTTCTCAGAGATGATGTTCAAAAACAAAGGAGAAATCTAGGTGAAAATACTGAAGGCACTTCTCTTCTTTCAGAAGTGGTCTTACAGCAAACATCTAGAGTTCTTTTAGGTAGGTAACATGTAATGGGTAATAGGGGGCGTAGTAACCAACAAAATGAAGTGTAGCACAAAGTCTCCACCTCAACTACCAGAGAGTGAAATATGAAGGACAATGAGGGCAAAAAGTTGTCCCAAGGTCCTTTACATAGAAACAAAAAAACAAACACGCTAAAGACAATTGTGGTATCACAAAGTCTTCCCACAATTGGCTTCAGGACACCTTCTTGATTACTTCTACTAATTCTTCTTTTTTCATTAAATGGACAAGAACACATTCAAGAAATAGACATAAGAACAATCTCTTAAATGACCCAAGCTATTGCAGCACAAAGTCTGAAAGTAACTTGCTTTCTCATTCAAATAAAGAAATATGATTAACAATCTGAGGTCAAAGTCTTAGTAATCACCTTTCGATTTTGACAAAATTTCACTTCTATAACCAAAAATATCTCCCTAAAACAATAAGAGAGATTACAATATATAACAACTAAGAAAGACTTGGCACTTTGTTTCATGGAATGGCCCATGCTGTGCATTCAATGCATTGAATGGATTTTCAATTTTGTCAATGGGACCATGCTCAAACAGGGCATCTACCTCAATTATGGCATGTCAACTCATCTCAAATGTCTTCTCTTCATTAGGGGTTGTCTGGTCTTTTTCCAAATATCTATGCAGCTATCCACTTCGCCTTTACTTCATGGGAGAAAAATAGGATGTGCCTTTAATGTTGCAAGATTAAACATCTACTTGGTGGACTATTCCACCTACTAAAAATAACTCCTACATAGATATTTCTAGTCTTTCCCTCTTTTTGCTACAATTTGAGCTCTTGGGCTATCTTTTCCCCTTTCTACAGGCCCTTTTGGCTCCTCCTTCAGCTGGTCACTGAGCTAGTCTTTAGGTTTTGTGCCACATTTAAAAATCAATAGATATTTCATTACCTTAAATTTGATGTCCATGGGGATGTCATCGGTTCACTATTTCAATAGTTCAGGTGGCCTTCTTGGCTCCTTGGTTCCATCGCTTGAACCTTCTCTTTGAACTGGTCTCTAGAATCTTCTGCTTCTTTCCTTTGCTCAGAGCTTTCTTTGAACCATTGAATTCATTGAACCTTTGAACCATTTTGGTTTAAGGTTTGATGGTTCATCTTATTTCTTAGAAGCCTTTTTTTCTCTAAGTCTCTCAAACTTTGAAATATTTTGTAGAAACATGTCTGCAGAGTCCATAGAAACAAATCTATGGAGTTTGTAGAAACTAGCCTGCAGAGTCCGTAGTTTTATAGCCTGTAGAGTCCATAGAAATATTCTTACAGAGTTTGTAGAAACTAGTCCATATAAATCAACCTGTAGAGTCCATAGAAATGAGTCCATAAAAAGTAGCCTGGGGAGTTTGTAGAAATGAACTTGTAGAGTCCATAGAAACATTACTGTAGAGTCCATAGAAACTTGCTTGGGGAGTTCATAGAAACCAACCTACAGAGTCCATAGAAACATTCCTTCAGCTTAATGTCTTTGGAACCTCCTGAAGGGAAGGTGTCCCTTCGGGCCTTGAGAAGGTCCATTTTCTGGTCGCTAAGAGCCCCTTGCAAGGGTACCTACCCTTCAGGGTCCTTTGGGTGTTCATCTTCAATTCCTTTAGACATTTTGTCTAAAGGAAACCGTTCCTTGCTTTAGCCACTTTCTAAAAGATATCTCTTTGTCCACTTTTATTCACTACCCTCCACAAGGGCACTTGGCCTTTGGTTCACTACCCTCCTCAAGGGTACTTACCCCTTTGGGCTTTGGGGCACTCCTTTGAACTGTTTGATTACACTGCCTGATTAAACCGACCAATGGTTCAATGGTTTAATCTTGTGTTCCACTCATTCAATTGACCGCTTGAACCAACTGCATTGAACCAACTGCTTTGAACCTTTCATGTTTAAACCTTCCATGTTGAACCTTTGAACCATTTTTGTTCAAGGTTCAATGGTTCAATGATTCAATCTTCCTTTTTTAGCTAAGTCTTTTAAAGTCATTGAACTTGCTGAAGCGGTTGAACTTTGAACTTTTGCCGAAACACTTAAGTCTTTTAAGCTTGTTGATGTCATTGAACCTTTGAACCCATTGAACCTTTAAAACTTTTGGAAGTGGGGTTTAAAGGTTCAATGGTTCAATCCTTTTTTTGAAGCTTGTTGATGGACATTTTTGGTTGAACCGAGGTGTTGAATCAACCTTGAAATCACCTAAGTGTTGGAAACTTATTCCTTTGAGAGAGCTTGCCTGTTGAAGTCATTGAACCTGTTGAACCTACTAGTCCCTTAGCTGAAAAAGATTGAAGAATGAAGAATTTGAATGCTTAGAATAATTTTTTGAGAAGGGAAGAGAGAATTTTGGTCCTACAGGACCAAAATAGTTCATATGTTGTCCCAAAAATGAGCTGTAGATTTTAGGAACAACAGCTGGCTCTAATTATGGAACTTCTTTCAGTTTAAAATTTTAGAATAGCTAAGGGGAGTAGAAACTAGAATCTCTAGTGCCTTTAAGTATGCCATTGGGATACAGAGTCATGCTACCCAAAAAATAAAGGTGCCAAAAACAAAAATAAAAAGCACAAAATAGAACTAAAGACTATACAAATATGTGTATGTACAACTAATGGCACCTGATACTTCAAGGATTGAAGTGCTTTAGATGCTGCCCATTGTGAGGTAGAGGAAAGGGTGTGCCATCTTGATACTTCAATAAGAAATTATTTTCACCATTAAGCTGATGAATAGTAAATGGGCCTCTCCATAGGGAATCAAATTTCCCATGCATTCCCTTTGGTTCTCTTCTCTTGTCCTACAATAGAACTTGATCACCAATCTGGAATTCATAGTTTTTTTTCTTTCTAGTCAAAGAGCCTCTTCACTAGAATTAGATGTGTAGCAATTCAATCCACCACCATAGTTCACTGTTCATCTAACTCAGTTAAGCATATGATCCTCTTATCAATGGAGCTTTCATAGGTCTGATCTTCGACCGCCTTTGCCAATTTCAATGCTGAAAATTCTATGGTGATTGATATCTCTACATTGAGACCATATAGAAGTTGGAAAGGTGACATATGTATCACCCTCTTGAGTGTAATTATGTCTACCCATAAAGCATCAACCAATGCTTTATGCCAAGTTTGTTGGTTGTTATCCACCAGCTTCTTGATGATGGTCACCAAGTTCTTATTGCTTGATTCAGCTTGGCCATTCCCTTATAGAAAATAATTAGAAGAGTGGGAGAGGGTAATCCCATAGTAAAATAAGAATTGAGTAATCTCATGGCAAGAGAAATAGGCTACATTATCTGTCACAATCTTGGTTGGGACCCCAAACCTAGAAATAATATTTTCTTTTAGGAAATTGCATACCACTTCTGAAGTAACATGCTTGGTTAGAATTACTTCCACCCATTTGGTGAAGTGATATGTGGCTGGAAGGACATAATCATGTCCAACACTTGAAGATGGGTTTACAACACCAATGAAATTGATTCTCCATTACTAAAATGGCTCTTCTACTACCACTGGCTTAAGAGGCAGAGTAGCTAACTTGGGTCTTCCAACGAACTGTTGGCATAGTTCACATCTTCGTACCCATTTGTATGCATTCTAAAACAGAGTAGGTTAGTACTATGTAGCTCACAGAATATTACAGGTATTTACAGGAGTAAAAAAATGTCTTCCATAGGCCAGATTATGGAATGACTTCAAAAGTTGGTTATGCTACTCTTTATCCACACAGTGAAGGAACGCTCCATCGAAGTCCCTCTTATACAGGCTATTGTCCCATAGGACAATATTGGCAGCTCTCAATTTAATAGTCCTCCTTTCTTTATGAGACAGGTGAGTGGGACACTCACCATAAGTAAGAAAATGAGCAATACTTGAATACCACTCATTTCTAGTGGAGATAAAGAGGATTGTTGGCATGTCTTCTACTTTTGTTTCTGCATGCCCTACTTCTTCAAGTCTATTGTCAGCAATCAATTGGCAGAGACCCCTTCCCCAAACAATCTTCATTGGTTTGGTATTGAGATCAAACTCCTAGATTTTAGTAATCCAATTGTCCCTTTTGGTTCTAAACTCCTACTGAGTTAATATGGATTTAATAGTGGTATCAAGAACCAGGACAATAACGTGTGAATTTAGGATGTAAAAATGGAAGTGCTTGACTACCTTTACCACTGCATAAGCATGCTTCTCCATGTTTAAATACTTTAGCTCATGAGCTTTGAGAGGATAGCTCATGAAGGATATGGGAGATTTCACACTTTCTTTGCTTAGTTGAACTAGAATTGTTGAAAGTGTGTGCTCAGAAGCATAACTATACACTATGAAATCCTTGGTGTAATCTAGAAAAACTAGAATTAGGGCATGGGAAATAGATGCCTTGATGTTTTAAAATGCCAATTTTCCTTCCTTAGTCCAGTGAAAAGTGGCCTTTTCCTTCATCATGTTTACAATATGGTGAGTTTTCTCTATGAACTCAAGGATGAACCTTCGTAAAAAGTTCAATTTTCCAAAGAAAGAGTGAACTAAGTCTTACTTGTGAGTAGAGTAAGTTCCTAGATGGATTTGACTCTTTCTAAGTCAATCTTTATGCCTTCTCAAGATACAATGTGTTTGATAAGTTTCCCTTCTGTTACTCCAAAAATAGACTTATTGGGATTTAGAGAAATGCCATTTGGGTGGTAGCATTCCAGCACTTGTTGCAAATGGCACACATGATCAGGGTGATGCTTGGAAAAGATAGTCAATTCATCAAGGTACACCACAATGAACTTACCCATTTCATCCTTGAAAGTAAGGTCCATTGCTCTCTAAAAAGTGGTGCCAGCATTCATCAGGCCAAATGGCATTCTTTGATATGCAAAGGTGCCCCAAGGTGTGCTGAAGGTAGTCTTATGCTGGTCTAATTCACCAAATTCAACTTGATTGTATCTTGAGAAGTCATCTAGCATTCATAACATCTCTGAACTGGTAACTGTCTGAAGAAATTGGTCCATGATGGGCAGAGGATAGTTATCCTTTAAGGATGACTAATTCAAATTCTTGAAGTCCACGTAGAGGTGAATTTTGCCATTCTTTTTTCTCATAGGTACTATGTTTGTAATCCATGTGGAATGATGGATTGGAAAGATTATCTTAGCGTTCAATATTTTTTATATTTCAGACAAAATAGTACTTGATATTTTTTGGATTGTACTGCTTAGATTTTTGCTTGTAAAGCACTGCATCATCTTTGAGAGGGATTTCATAGCAAAGTTCATCAGGCTTGAGTGACTTCAGATCATCATAGGAGTATGCTAGGACATCCATGTACTGGTGAAACAGAGCAAAAAAATTGAACTTCTATCTTGGAGTGCAACGCTTCCCAATGTTCACCATCTTGGCATTTTCCTTGGTACCTAAATTTATCTGATCAAACTCTTGAGAGGAGCTTGAATCCATTTGTTGTTGTTTGATGAACCTGTCATGCTTGTCAAATAGCTTCTTAAAGGAAACTAGGCCTTTTGATATTTTATTTCCTTTAAGTTGTAGTAATTATTCACCTGTGTCTAAACTTGATTTGGGGGCTGGTTCACTACCTTCAAAGTGAAGCTATTTGAAACTATCTTTTTGTTCTAGGAAGGCAATTATTTGGTTGTCAATATTGAACACTTGCCAATGATTGGCATTGTTAAGCACACTTGGTCAAAAGACCAATTTGATAGTGTACTTGTCTCCCTTAAAATTAGGGTGAAGAACTAAAAGAGTTGCTGAAATAGCCAAAGCATCAGCTCAGTCATTGAATTCACTAGGAACTGTAGAGATGTTGAAAGCATTAAAACTTTCAATCTGATCCCAAACCAGATTGCAGTATTGGTACAATCTCTCATTTTTGATTTAGTACATGTTTCTCACCTGACAAACCACTAGCTCATCATCTCTTTTGGCATGAAGGAGTTTGATGCCCCTATTTTGAGTTGCCTTCAACCTAAGTAACAGAGATTTATACTCAATAGTGTAGTTAGTGTTACTGAACTACAACTTATATGAAGAAGGAAAAATATCTCCTTGGGGAGATATCAACACAATCCTAGCTCTTGAACTAGTAGAGGAATAGCTACCATCAAATTCTAGTATCCATACATGATTAGAAGCTGACCTTACCTTATATTTTTTTCATCTAAAGGGGAGGATTCTTCTGCATTTGCACTATGCTCTATCCTATCTTCTATTAATCTGCCTGAACCAATTTTTAGATTGTCACCATCAAGAGCTTCATCAGACACCTCATGAACTTCCTCCATGGATAAGAAGTAATTACCCATGCAACTCAAATAGAATTTGAGATTGAGGCGCTGATGTTTGTGTGACCACATATTTTGCTTCCTTTTCATGGAGCAATCTCTATATAATGACTTTGACTGGGATCCTTGCCTCAAACAGGTCCATGCTCAACTCACCACGAACATCTTTGCAAAAATTTTGCCCAAGGAGGATGTCGTATGAGGTTGGGATGTCAGCCACCAAGACTGTCATCTTGATTCTCTTATCTAAAAATGTTGCAAATGCAAACTGGGCATCCTTGATTTGTCCTAATAGTGGAACTTGTTTATTCTCCATGGAGAAACATCTCCCAAATGTCTTAGTTAGTGTGTGGCCTGTTGTCCCCAAAAATATAAACTCATTTTTTAGGACAACCTATGAACTATTTTGGGCCCTGCAAGACCAAATTTATCTCTTCCCTTTTCAAAATTTGTTCTGAGCATTCAAATTCCTCATTTTTCAAGCTTCTCAAAATTCTACGAACTCATTTATACAGACTTTATAGGTTGGTTTCTACGAACATGCAGAAAAGAAATAGCTTCAACGAGTTCATAGGCTTTCATGGGTAAATTCTCTCCAAGGGGCAAGTTTCTAGCACTTAGGCAATTTCTGGATTGGTTTAGTGAATTAACGGGCTCAACAATTCCAAGGTTCAATGCACAAGTTTTTCATTTTGTTTGGGTTTTCTAGTAAGTCTCAAAGTTGAGCGAAAGCTACCAAGTGTCATCTATTGGGACACTTTATATTTTATTTTCAAGAAGCACAGAAGATGCCATGTGTCCCTTGTAAAGCTTGTTAGAAGCCTCCAAGTGTCAAATTCCATAGTTCCTTCTTTTCATTTCACTATATCGAGTAAAGACTATGGTGAGCCCTAGGTAAGTCATGAAAATAAGTGGAATGCACCAAGTGTCTACATCCATGTGAATCCAAGTGAGTCCTAAATGTTTCTATAGTGTTTCTAAGAGCTTGATGGAAGCCACCACATGTCATCTTCTGTTGGACTCTCAAAAGGTATCTAGAGCTTCATTTAACATGCCACGTGTCCCATTAAAACTTAGTAGAACATGACACATGTTCGCGTATGCATTTCAAGCTTCAAATCTTCTTTCAATAAGTCTCTCTTAGAGTCCCACAGAGGGTGACAAGTGGAAACTATGAAAGGTTTCAATATATTTTTCCAAGAACAGTAAAGCATGCCACGTGTCCCTTGTAAAGCTCTACAGAAGTCGACAAGTGTCAACATCTGCAGCTTCTTCCTTTTGTGACGTAAGGACTAGAGTGGTCTCCAGGTGAGTTACTATAAGTCAAGCAAAAGCTGCCAGGTGTCATCTATCGAGACACATTATGATTTGTCTCTCAAAGAAGTGGAACTTGCCACGTGTCCCCTATAAACTAAGTGGATCGTGCCAAGTGTCAACATTTGTATGAATCTAAGTGAGTCCTAATTTTTCTATATTGTTTCTAAAGCCCAACAAAATCTTCTAGGTATCATCTTTTGTAGGACTCTCAAAGGATGTCTAAAGATGCTATAAGTTAAGCAAATGTTGCCACATGTCCTCGCATATTTCATAGCAGAACACACCGTGTGTCACTTGTTGAGATCAATAAAATGTGGCCAGAGCAAGCGAGAAAGACCCAAAGGAATTGCTAAGGAGGATGATGAGACCATAGATGTCAAATTTAGGATGATGAGCCCACGAACGTCAAATTTGTGGCAATAAAGTGTCTGTTGATCTTCATAGGCTTAAATGTAGACTCAAATTCATTCAAAGGCCTTAAGGCCAAGGCTGAGAGGAAGAACCAAAGGAACCATAAAGGGGAAAAGATAGATCAAGGGATCAAATTGTAGTAGGAAAGGGGGAAGAGGTGGAACAGTCTACAAGGTGGATTCTTGAGCCCTTAAACATTGAAGACACAGCTTGTTTATCCCTCTAGGAGTAAAGGCAAAGTGGACAGCTACACAGATATCAGGGGATAGACCAGATGACTCAGGCTTAGGAAAATACATTCAAGATGAATCAACATGCCACAATTAAGGTATCCACCCTACTTCAGCATGGCCCTCTTTGACAAAATTGAAAATGCATTCAAGGCATTGAATGCAGCATGGCTTGCTCCATGGAACAAAGTGCCAAGCCTTCCTTGGCCTCTATATATTTTAATATCTTTATTTGTTTCAAGGGAGATCTCTCGATTATAGAAGCAAAACTTTGCTAAAACTGAAAGGTGATTACTGAGACTTTGAGCTGAGATTGTTAATCATATTTATTTGTTTAAAAGGGAAAGCAAGTTACTTTCAGACTTTGTGCTGTTATAGCTTGTGTCATTTTAGGAGATTGTTCTTACATCTGTCTTTTGAATGCATTCTTGTCCAGTTAATGAAATAAGTAGAACTTGTGGAAGTAATCAGGAAGGTGTCTTGAAGCCAATTGTGGGAAGACTTTGTGCTATCTACAATTGCCTTTAGTGTGTTTGTTTATTTTATATTCATGTGTAAAGGACCTTGGAACAACTTTGTGCCCTCATTGTCCTTCATATTTCACTCTTGGGCAGTAAAGGTGGAGACTTTGTGCTACACCTCAGTTTGTTGGTTACTATGCCTTTGTTACCAGTTACTTCTTTCCTACTTGAAAGAACTCCTATTGTTTCTTGCTAAACCACTTCTGAAAAAAGAGAAGTGCCTTCAGTGTCTTCACCAAGATTTCTCCTTTTCTTTTGAACATCATCTCTAAAAGAAGAGAGATGGATGGTGTATCCTACCCCTAAGTTTTATTTTTGGTATATATTTATAGTATATAGCTCCTGCATATTTATAGGGAAGCTCCCCTTGATGAGAGGAGAGATTTGTCCACCTCTGATGTAGTAAATCTACACACTAGGCTGACTAATCTCCTTTGATGTGGATGATAAGACCTATTTCGCTTAATCAGACAGCTAACTGATAAAATATTCACCCAATAGTCTTTTTGGCAACTCTGTTGGGGACACAGCAATCTCATGCAATTTGAAGCCTCAAGCTTCAGATTGAAGCATCACCTATGTCTTACCCACTATCATTATAGCCTTATCCATTCCCATTATATATTTTGGCAACTCTATTATGTGTCTTACCCATTATCATTATAGCCTTACCATCTTCCTCCATCTCCATTATATTATCTGGTCTACAAAACCAAAGCTATTGGGATAGAATGCGTAATTGAAAGCCTCAAGCTTCAAGCTGAAGCAGGGCCAATTCTTTTTCATTTTTGTTCTACAATCTAACAACTCCATGCTATACTAGAAGCCAGAGAGTCCAAGGTGTTGTTGACCCTATCTTTGAGTTGGTGTAGCAAGGTAATTTTGACTTGTTCCCTACCCAACTTCAAACTCAAAGATCCAAGAGTGTTCTTCCTAACCATTATAGGACACCGACACAAGGTAGAGTTTCCTTTTCTACTGTCAGCATAGCTTTGCCTATCCACACACTACCTAAATTTGGTATCCCTCTTTTTCATAATCCCATCATGGCAGCTCAAGGCCCTAGGGGTAACTCTTTTGGCCCACTTAACCTGACTCCACCCCTACATGAACTTCAATGCAGCTTAAGAAAGAACTTTCCCAAATTCTTTGGGGATGGGAGAGTTCACCCTGATGAACACATTGCAACCTTTAGCATAGCTTGTGGCATAATAGGGGTGTTGCTACAGATTGGTTCTACCATCTGCAAGCTTAGTCAGTGACTAACTGGGACACACTCAAAGCTAAGTTCAAAGAAAGGTTCAAGCCTGCAGAAGATGCACATGCCTTGATGGCCTAGCTCACACAAATGAAGAAGGAACTTTATGAACTGATGAGGGATTTCATAGAAAATTTTGACAAGCTGAGGAGCAGGATTCTTGTAATTGCTCAGCCTACACCTGAAAACCTCAAATGCTTCTTCATCAACTCACAGTTATTTGAAGTGAGTTTTTTGCTAAGATGTGCTAGCCACATAGACCTTGTTGTTGCTCAGCACTTGGATACTGAGGTAGAAGATGACCTTATCTTAGTAGGGAAGATAAGGAGAGACCCAAATAGAGGTAAATCTTCTTCATCTTCTGAGTATCCATCTACAAGCACCACAGATCAAATGGTGCAAAAGCTGGCAAATGAACCACTAGCCTTGAAGAGACAAATGGCCCAAGGTATGTCTACCCCTCCTAATCGAGATATGTCAAGGAGGAAATTTTAGAATCAGCCATATCAAGGCAATGCTGCAAGGAATCAAGGGCAGCTAAATCTTCTTCCTCTCCCACAGAGGAACCTTGCCCTTGAAACACCTCCAACCAACTCAGCAATTGGATATTTAGAAACAAAACATGACTTCTCTTTCCAACCTAAGTTTGATCAAGAAAATGATGCTGACCTCTTCACGAAAGATCAAGAAGAGTCAGCTGACGACTCCCACATTAGTTTTTTGAATTACCAGGATGAACCTAGAAGTAAAGATGATGCAACTGAGGGATCATATGCTATATTCACTCAGTCCAAGAATCAATCAGCTCAATCGACTGATAAGGAGAAAGCAGAGGAGCAACCTCAACTAGCAGTTTCAATTTCTAAGTGAGGAACCACTCTACCTTTCTAGCCAAAGGACCCAGTGATTGGTAAGAAGGTAAGTAAATCAAACATCCCTACACCTTGTACTTCAAATTTGCAAATCAGTCCTCCCTCCCTAAAAACCAAAAAGATGAACTCCCATCCTCTCTTCCTAGTCCATTTTAGTCATTTGACATAATAGACCATGTCAAGAAAACCAAAATCCAAATGATTGAATTTGAATTCATACAAGCCAATCCTGAGTAGTTGGATAGGTTGGTAGAGTGTGTGAAGAATACAACCATCCCTGTAGGACAAGAAGCTAAGAAGGTAACTCATGATCCCCTAAGGAGCATGTCTATCCCAAACAACCTTGTCATTACTCCTCTTGCTGCCCCTAGGAAAATAGAGCCTTTCTATGTTTCCCTGTTGATAAATGGTCACAATCTGAGCAACTACATCATTGATTTCGGTGCTTTAGACAATGTCATGCTTGCCAAAGTGGTAGAATCTCTTGCTCTCACACTGACCAAAACATTTGGTAGATGCTTATCCATGGAGAACAAATAAGTACCACTACGGAGACAAATCAAAGATGCCCAATTTGCATTTGTGGCATTCCCAGATAAGAGAATCAAGATGACAGTTCTGGTGGCTAATGTCCTGACATCCTATGGCATTTTGATTGAACAAAATTTTTGCAAGGATGTGGGAGGAGAACTAAGCATGGACCTATCTGAGGCAAGGATCCCTATCAAAGGCATAATGAAGATATTGCTCCCTAAAAAAGAGGAAAAATACGTGGTCACCCAAATGTTAGCCCCTGCAGCTCAAATTTTGTTTGAGTCTTCAAGCAGGGGTAATTACTTCTTGACCACAGAGGGTGTTCATGTTCTATAGATGAAAGTCCTATAGGTGGAAATCTAAAAATCAATTCAAACAAGACATCATAAGAATTGGTAGGGCACAGTACATATGAAAAAGCATCTTTCACTTCTAATGAAGAGAAATCTAATACAAGATTAGTTTCTAATGATGTTTGGATCTTGGAATCTAATGGCAGCAATTCTTCTGCCAGTGTTGGAGCCAAAATGGTGTTGATATCTCCTCAAGGAGATATTCTTCCTCCACACAAGTTGTAGTTTAGAAACACCAACAACATTGCTGAGTATGAATCTATGTTACTCAGATTGAAGGATACTTAGGATGAAGATATCAAACTCCTTCATGCCAAAGGAGATGCTGAGCTGATGGTTTGTCAGGAGTTTGATGTTGACAATCAATACATGTGCTAAACTGAACCAGTGGAACATCAAGCCATGGTAGTGGACCATACTACTATACTCCAAAGTCAGCAAAAGGTTATCTTTGCTAACAGAGCTAGGAGTTATAGTTTTTAGATTGAAGACCACGTCTTGCCATGGGGAAAGAAGAGACAACCAAAAGGAGTGCAAAAGAAATGTGATTCTTGGTGGAGATTTCCATTCATTTGTCACTGATTCTGGGGACAAAATGGTTTCTTACTAGTTTATCAAGATAGAATGCCATTTTTATTGTCTCACAATGGGCAGCATCTGAATCACTTCAATTCTTGAAGTATCAGATGAGTTCACATGTATGTATATTTCTATTTTATGCTTTTCATTTTCATTTTTGGATCTTTTCTTTTTGGGTAGCATGACTCCATAGCCCAATGGCATACTTCAAGGCACCAGAGATTCTGGTTTCTACTCCCCTTAGATGTTCCAAGTTTTCAACTGAAGGAAGTTCCCCAACTGGAGTCAGCTATTGTCCCCAAAAATATCAATCATTTTTAGGACAACCTATGAGCTATTTTGGGCCCTGCAAGACCAAATTTGTCTCTTCCCTTTTAAAAATTTGTTTTGAGCATTCAAATTCCTCATTTTTCAAGCTTCTCAAAATTTTATGAACTCATTTATACGGACTCTACAGGTTGGTTTCTACGAACATGTAGAAAAGAAATAGGTTCAATGAGTTCATAGGCTTTCACGGGTAAATTATCTCCAAGGGGCAAGTTTCTTGCACTTAGGCAATTTCTAGATTGGTTTAGTGAATTAACGGGCTCAACAATTCCAAGGTTCAACGCACAGGGTTTTTATTTTGTGCAAGTTTTCTAGTAAGTCTCAAAGTTGAGCGAAAGCTGCCAAGTGTCATTTATCGGGACACTTTATAGTTTATTTTCAAGAAGCAGCAGAAGACACCACGTGTCCCTTGTAAAGCTTGTCAGAAGCCTCCAAGTGTCAAATTCCATAGTTCCTTCTTTTCATTTTGCTATATTTAGTAAAGACTATGGTGAGCCTTAGGTAAGTCATGAAAACAAGTAGAATATGTCGAGTGTCTGCATCTGTGTGAATCCAAGTGAGTCCCAAATGTTTCTATAGTGTTTCTAGGAGCTCAATGGAAGCTACCATGTGTCATCTTCCACAGGACTCTCAAAAGGTATCTAGAGCTTCGTGAAACATGCCACGTGTCCCATTAAAACTCAACAGAGTGTGACACATGTCCACGTCTACATTTCAAGATTCAAAGCTTCTTTCAATAAGTCTATCTCAGAGTCCCGTGGAGGGTGACAAGTGGCAACTATGAAAGGTTTTAATACATTTTTCCAAGAGCAGTGGAGCATGCCACGTGTCCCTTATAAAGCTCTATGAAAGCTGACAAGTGTCAACATCTACATCTTCTTCATTTTGTGATGTAAAGACTGTAGTGGGCTCCATGTGAGTTGTTATAAGTCAAGTAGAAGCTGTTAGGTGTCATCTATTGAGACACATTATGATTTGTCTCTCAAAGAAGCAGAACTTGCCATGTTTCCCCTATAAACTAAGCGGATCATGCCAAGTGTCAACATCCACATGAATCCAAGTGAGTCCTAATATTTATATATTGTTCCTAAAGCCCAGCAAAAATTTTCAGGTGTCATCTTCTACAAGACTCTCAAAGGATGTCTAAAGATGCTATAAGTTAAGCGGTTGCTACCATGTGCCCTCGCCTATTTCATAGTAGAACATGCCACGTGTCACTTGTTGAGATTAGTGGAAATTAGCCAGAGCTAGTCAGAAAGACATGAAGAAATTGCTAAGGAGGATGATGGGCCCATAGACATCAAATTTAGGATGACCAACTAGCTATTAGCTTTCAAACGATGATGGACTTGTAGACATCAAATTTGTGGCAATAAAGTGTCTGTTGATCTTCGCAGGCTTAAATGTGGACCTGAATGCATTCAAAGGCCTTAAGGCCAAGGCCGAGAGGAAGAATAAAAGGAAACAGAAAGGGGAAAAGATAGCCCAAGGGCTCAAATTGTAGTAGGAAAGGGGGAAGACCAAAAATATCTATGCAGTAGTTATTTTAATAGGTGGAATAGTCTGGAAGGTGGATTCTTGAGCCCTTAAACATTAAAGACACAGCCTGTATGCCCCCCTGGGAGTAAAGGTGAAGTGGATAGCTACACAAATATTAGGTGATAGACTAGATGACTCAGGCCCTGGAGAAGACATTCGAGATGAATCAACATGCCACAGTTAATGTGGCTGCCCTATTCCATCATGGCCCTCTTTGACAAAATTGGAAACGCATTCAGGGCATTGAATGCAACATGGGTTTCTCCATGGAACAAAGTGTCAAGCCTTCCTTGGCCTCTCTATATTATAATCTCTTTGTTTATTTCAAGGGACAGCTCTTGGTTATAAAAGCAAAACTCTACCAAATTGAAAGGCGATTACTGAGACTTTGAGCTGAGATTGTTAATCATATTTGTTTGTTTGAATGAGAAAGCAAGTTACTTTTAGACTTTGTGTTGTTATATCTTGTGTCATTTTAGGAGATTTTTCTTACATCTGTCTTCTAAATGCGTTCTTATCAAGTTAATGAAATAAGCAAAAATTGTGGAAGTAATTAAGGAGGTGTCCTAAAGCCAATTGTGGGAAGACTTTGTGCTGTCTACAATTGCCTTTAGTGTGTTTGTTTATTTATTGTTCCTATGTAAAGGACCTTGGGATGACTTTGTGCCCTCATTTTCCTTCGTATTTCACTCTTGGGTAGTCAAGGTGGAGACTTTGTGCTACACCTCAATCTACTGGTTACTATGCCCTTGTTACCAGTTACTTGTTTCCTACCTAAAAGAACTCCTACTGTTTCTTGCCAAACCACTTCTAAAAAAAGAGAAGTGCCTTCAGTGTCTTCACCAAGCTTTCTCCTTTGTTTTTTCACATCATGTCTGAAATAAGATAGATGGATGGTGTATCCTACCCCTGAGTGTTATTTTATACATATATTTATAGTATATAGCTCCTACATATATATAGGGAACCTCCGCTTGATGAGAGGAGAGATTTGTCAACCTCTAATGTAGTAAACCTGCACATTGGGCTGACCAATCTCCTTTGTTGTGGATGATAAGACCTATTTTTCTCAATTAGATAGCTAACTAACAAAATATTCACCTAATAGTCTTTTTGGCGACTCTATTGGGGACATAGCAATTTCACACAATTTGAAGCCTCAAGCTTCAGATTGAAGCATCACCTATGTCTTACCCACTATCCTTATAGCCGTATCCATTCCCATTATATATTCTAGTGACTCTATTCTGTGTCTTATCCATTATCATTATAGCCTTACCATCTTCTTCCATCTCCATTATATTATCTGATCTGCAAAACTAGAGCTACTGAGATAGAATGCACAGTCTGAAGCCTCAAGCTTCAAGCTGAAGTAGGGCTAGTACTTTCTCATTTTTGTTCTAAAATCTAGCAGCTCCATGCTATACTAGAAGCTAGAGAGCCCAAGGTGTTGTTGACCTTATCTTTGAGTTGGTGCAGCAAGGTAATTTTGACTTATTCCCTCCCTAACTTCAAGCTCAAAGATCCAGGAGTGTTCCTCCTACCCATACCAAGACACCAACACAAGGTAGAGTTTTCTCTTCTATTGTCAGCAAAGCTTTTCCTATCCACATGTTGCCCAAATTTTTTATCCCTCTTTTTCATAATCCCATCATGGTAGCTCAAGGCCCATGGGGTAACTCTTTTGGCCCACTTAACCTTACTCCACCCCTGCATGAACTTCCACATAGCTCAAGAAAGAACTTTCCCAAATTATTTAGGGATGGGAGAGTTCACCCTGATGAACACATTGCAACCTTTAGCATAGCCTGTGGCATAATAGGGGTGGAATTTAAAGATGTGGCAGTCAGGATTTTCATGGAAACTCTACAAGGTGCTATTGCAGATTGGTTCTACCATCTGCAGGCTCAATCAGTGACTAACTGGGACACACTCAAAGCCAAGTTCGAAGTAAGGTTTAAGCCTACAGAAGATGCACATGTCTTGCTAGCCTAGCTCACACAGATGAAGAAGGAACCTCATGAACCAATGAGGGATTTCATAGCAAAGTTTGACAAGCTGAGGAACAAGATTCTTGAAATTGCTCAGCCTACACCTGAATACCTCAAATGCTTCTTCATCAACTCATAACTACTTAAAGTGAGTTTTCTTCTAAGACATGTTGGCCACATAGACCTTATTGCTGCTTAGGACTTGGCTACTGAGGTAGAAGATGACCTTATCTTGGTAGGGAAGATAAGGAGAGACCCAAACAGAGGTAAATCTTATTCATCTTCTGAGTATCCATCTACAGGCACCACGGATCAAATGGTGTAAAATCTAAACAATGAACTACTAGCCTTGAAGAGACAAATGGCCCAAGGTATGTCTATTCCTCCTAATCAAGATATGGCAAGGAGGACATTTTAGAATCAGCCATATCAAGGCAATGCTGCTAGGAATCAAGGGCAGCCAAATCATCTTCCTCCCCCACAGAGGAAACTTGCCCTTGAAACACCTCCAACCAACTCAGCAGTTGAATATTTAGAAATAGAACATGATTTTTCTTTCCAACCTAAGTTTGATCAAGAAAATGATGCTGACCTCTTCATGGAAAATCAAGAAGAGTCAGTTGGTGACTCCCACATTGGTTTCCTGAATTACCAGGATGAACCCAGAAGTAAAGGTGATGTAGCTGAGGGATCATATGTTGTATTCACACGGTCTAAGAATTAATCAGCTCAACTAGCTGAAAAGGAGAAAGTAGAGGAGTGACCTTAAACAACAGTTTCAATTGCTAAGTGGGAAACCACTCTACCTTTTCAGCCAAAGGACCTAGTGATTGCTAAGAACGTAAGTACATCAAACATCCCTACACCTTCTTCTTCAAATTCACAGATCATTCTTCCCCCCTAAAAACTAAAAGGATGAACTCCCATCCTCTCTTCTTAGTCCATTTTAGTCATTTGACATAATTAGCCATGTCAAGAAAACTAAAATCCAAATGACTGAATTTGAATTCCTACAAGCCAATCTTGAGCAGTTGGACAGGTTGGTAGAGTGTGTGAAGAATATAGCAATCCATGTAGGACAAGAAGCTAAGAAGGTAACTCATGATCCCCAAAAGAACATGTCTATCCCAAACAGCCTTGTCATTACTCCTCCTGCTGCCCCTAGGAAAATAGAGCCTTTCTATGTTTCCCTATTGATAAATGGTCACAAGCTGAGAAACTGCATCATTGATTCCGGTGATTCAGACAATGTCATGCCTACCAAAGTAGTAGAATCTCTTGGTCTCACACTGACCAAAACATTTTGTAGATGCTTCTCTATGGAGAAAAAACAAGTACCACTATTGGGATAAATCAAAGATGCCCAATTTGCATTTGTGGCATTCCCAGACAAGAGAATCAAGCTGATAGTTCTAGGGGCTGATGTCTTGACATTCTATGGCATTTGCTTAAACAAAAATTTTGCAAAGATGTGGGAGGAGAACTAAGCATGGACCTATCTAAGGCAAGGCTCCTTGTCAAAGGCACAATGAAGAGATTGCTCCCTAAAAAAGTGGCTGTGGTCACCCAAATGTCAGCCCCTACAGCTCAAATTCTATTTGAGTCTTCAAGCAGGGGTAATTACTTCTTAACCATAGAGGGTGTTCATGTTTCTACAAATGAAAGTCCTATAGGTCGAAATCTGAAACTTGATTCAAACAAGACATTAGAAGAATTGGTTGGGTGCAGTATAGATGAAAAAGCATCTTCCACTTCTAATGAAGAGAAATCTGATAGAAGATCAATTTCTAATGATATTTAGATACTAAAATCCGATGGCAGTAATTCTTTTACTAGTGTTGGAGCCAAAATGGTGCTGATATCTCCTCAAGGAGATATTCTTCCTCCTTCACATAAGTTGTAGTTGAACAACACCAACAACACTGTTGAGTACGAATGTCTATTACTCAGATTAAAGCCTGCTCAGGATGAAGATATCAAACTCCTTCATGCCAAAGGAGATGTTGAGCTGATGGTTTGTTAGGAGTTTGATGTTGACAATCAAAACATGTGCTAGATTGAACCGATAGAACAACAAGCTATGGTAGTGGACCATACTACTATACTTCAAAGTAAGCAAAAGGAACTCTTCACCAAGAGAGCTAGGAGTTATAGTTTTCATATTGAAGACCACATCTTGCCATGGGGCAAGAAGAGAGAACCAAAAGAAGTGCACAAGAAATGTGATTCTTGGTGGAGAGTTCCATTCGCCTATCACCAAATCTAGAGACAAATTGGTTTCCTACTAGTTTATCAAGATGGAACACCATTTTCATTATCTCATAATGAGCAGCGTCTGAATCACTTCAATTCTTGAAGTATCAGATGAGTTCACCTGTACATATGTATATTTGTATAGTTTTTAGTTCTATTTTGTGCTTTTCATTTTCATTTTTAGATCCTTTCTTTTTTGGTAGCATGACTCCATAGCCCAATGGCATACTTCAAGGCACTGGAGATTATGGTTTCTACTCCCCTCAGATGTTCTAAGTTTTCAACTGAAGGAAGTTCTCCAATTGGAGCCAGCTGTTGTCCCCAAATATATCACTCATTTTTGGGACAACCTATGAACTATTTTGGGCCCTACAAGACCAAATTTGTCTCTTTCCTTTTCAAAATTTGTCTTGAGCATTCAATTCCTCATTTTTCAAGCTTCTCAAAATTCTACGAACTCATTTCTACATACTCTTTAAGTTGGTTTATATGAACATGTAGGAAAGAAATAGGTTTAATGAGTTCATAGGCTTTCACAGGTAAATTCTCTCCAAGGGGAAAGTTTCTAGTACTTAGGCAATTTTTGGATTAGTTCAGTGCATTAATGGGCTCAACAATTCCAAGGTTCAATGCATGAGTTTTTCATTTTGTGCAGGTTTTCTAGTAAGTCTCAAAGTCGAGCGAAAGCTACCAAGTGTCATCTATCGGGACACTGTATAGTTTATTTTCAAGAAGTAGTAGAAGATGCCATGTGTCCCTTGTAAAGCTTGTCAGAAGCCTCCAAGTGTCAAATTTTGCAATTCCTTCTTTTTATTTCACTATATAGAGTAAAGACTATGGTGAGCCCTGGGTAAGTCACGAAAACAAGAAAAATGTGCCAAGTGTCTGTATCCACATGAATCCAAGTGAGTCCCAAATGTTTCTACAGTGTTTCTAGGAGGTTGACAAAAGTTGTCATGTGTCATCTTCTACAAGACTCTCAAAAGGTATCTAGAGCTTCGCAAAACATGCCACGTGTCTCGTTAAAACTCAGTGGAGCGTGACACGTGTCTATGTCTGCATTTCAACCTTCAAAGCTTCTTTAAATAAGTCTCTCAGAGTCGCATGGAGGGAAACAAGTGGCAACTATGGAAGGTTTTAATATGTTTTTCCAAGAGTAGCAGAGCGTGCCATGTGTCCCTTGTAAAGATTTGCGGAAGCCAATAAGTGTCAACATCTGCAGCTTCTTCCTTTTGTGACATAAGGACTAGAGTGGGCTCTAGGTGAGTTGTCATAAGTCAAGTGGAAGCTGCCAGGTGTCATCTATCGAGACACATTATGATTTTTCTCTCAAAGAAGTACAACTTGCCATGTGTCCCCTATAAACTAAGTAGATCATGCCAAGTGTCAACATCTACATGAATCCAAGTGAGTCCTAATGTTTCTATATCATTTTTAAATCCCAACAGAAGCTACCAGGTGTCATCTTCTATAGGAATCTCAAAGGATGTCTAAAGATGCTATATGTTAAGCGGATGCTACCACATGTCCTTGCCTATTTCACAGTGGAACACGCCATGTGTGACTTGTTGAGATCAGCAAAAAGTGGCCAGAGCAAGCGAGAAAGATGCGAAGGAATTGCTAAGGAAGATGATAGGCCCATAAATGTCAAATTTAGGATAACCAACTAGCCATTAGCTTTCAAATGATGATGGACCCACAGACGTCAAATTTGTGGCAATAAAGTGTCTGTTGATCTTCACAGGCTTAAATGCAAACTTGAATGAATTCAAAGGCAAAGGCTAAGAAGAAGAACCAAAGGAACCAAAAAGGGGAAAAGATAGCCCAAGGGCTCAAATTGTAGTAGAAAAGATGGAAGACCAGAAATATCTATGTAGTAGTTATTTCAGTAGGTGGAACAGTCTACAAGGTGGATTCTTGAGCCCTTAAACATTAAAAACATGACATGTTTGTCCCCTAAAGAGTAAAGGCAAAGTGGACAGTTGCATAGATATCAGATGATAGACCAGATGACTTAGGCCCATGAGAAGACATTTGAGATAAATCAACATGTCACAATTAAGGCAGCTTCCCTGCTCCAGCATGGCCCTCTTTGACAAAATTAGAAATTCATTCAAGGCATTGAATGCAGCATGGGCTACTTCATGGAACAAAGTGCCAAGCCTTCCTTAGCCTCTATATATTGTAATCTCTTTATTTGTTTCAGGGGAGATCTCTTGGTTATAGAAACAAAACTATGCCAAAATTGAAAGGCGATTACTGAGACTTTGAGCTATGAATGAGAAAGTAAGTTACTTTCAGACTTTGTGTTGATATAGCTTGTGTCATTTTAGGAGATTGTTCTTACATCTGTCTTCTAAATGCATTATTGTCTAGCTAATGAAATAAGTAGAACTTGTGGAAGTAATCAAGAAGGTGTCCTAAAGCCAATTGTTGGAAGACTTTGTGCTATCTACAATTGCCTTTAGTGTGTTTGTTTATTTTATGTTCTTGTGTAAAAGACCTTGGGATGACTTTGTGCCTTCATTGTCCTTCATATTTCACTCTTGGGCAGTTGAGGTGGAGACTTTGTGCTACACCTCAATCTGTTGGTTACTACACCCTTGTTACTAGTTACTTGTTTCTTACCTGAAATAACTCCTACTATTTCTTGACAGACCAATTTTGAAAAAAGAGAAGTGCCTTCAATGTCTTCACCAATATTTCTCTTTTGATTTTGAACATCATCTCTAAAATAAGGGAGATGGATGGTGTATCCTACCCCTGAGTGTTATTTTCTTCATATATTTATAGTATATAGCTCCTGCATATTTATAAGGAACCTCCCCTTGATGAGAGGAGAGATCTGTCCACCTCTGATGTAGTAGACCTACACACTGGGTTGACCAATCTCCTTTGATGTGGATGATAAGACCTATTTTTCTTAATCAGATAGATGACTGATAAAATATTCACCCAACAAGGCCAAGAGATTTTACCACTTTGGCAAGCATGACATTGTCTGAATTTCTAGAATCAATGATGCAGTTATTCAGCTGGTGTCCATTTATCAGTAGGGAGACATAAAATGGTTCAGTCCTCTCAGAAGTAGTAGGAGGAGTAATGACAAGGTTGTTTGGGATGGACGTGTTCTTTGGGGGATCATGAGTTACCTTTCTAACATCTTATCTTATAGAGATGGTTTGATTCTTCACACATTGAACCAATCTATCCAACTACTCAGGTTTGGATTGCAGGAATTTAAATTGAGTCATTTGAATTTTGAATTTCTTGACATGGTCGATTATGTCAAATGATTGAAATGGACTAGGAATAGAAGAAGGTGGTTCATCCTTCTGGTTTTTAGGGGGGAGGACTAATTTACAAAATTAAAGTGGAAGGTGAAGGCATACTTGAGGTACTTACTTTTTTAGTAATTACTGGGTCCTTTGGCTGGAAAGGTAGAGAAGTTCCTCATTTGGCAATTAAAATTATAGGCTGAGCTTGCTCCTCTGTTTTTTCTTTATCATCTTATTGGGCTGACTGATTCTTAGATTGAGTGAACACAACATATGATCCCTCAACTGCTTTACCTTCACTTCTAGGTTCATCCTGGTAATTTAGGAAACCAATGTTGGAGTCACCAGCTAATTCTTCTTCTCCCTCTGTGAAGAGATTAGCATCATCTTTTGGGTTCAACTCAGGTTGGAAGGAGAAATCTGATTCTGCTTCAAGATATCTAACTACTGAGTTGGTTGGAGCTGCTTCAATGGCAAGGTTCCCCCATGGGGGAGGAAGATGATTTGTTCGCCCTTGATTCCTAGCAACATCTCCTTAGTATGACTGATTGGAAAATGTCCTCCTTGGTATATCTCTGTATGAAGGGGTAGATAACATCCCTTGTGCCATTTGTTTTCTAAGAGAAGCAACTCATTTTCTAGCTTTTGCACCATTGGATCAGTGGTGCCTGTAGATAAATTCTCAGGAGATGAAGATAATTTACCTCTGTTAGGATCCCTCCTTATCTTTCCTACCAATACAAGGTCATCTTCTACCTCAGTAGCTAAATCTTGAGTAGTAGCAAGATCTATGTGGCTAGCACGTCTTAACAAAAAACTTACTTCAGGTAGCTGAGAGTTGATGAAGAAGCATTTGAGATTTTTAGCTATTGGTTGAGTAATGATAGGGATCCTATTCCTTAGCTTGTCAAACTTGGATATGAAATCCCTCATAGGTTCATGAGGTTCCTTCTTCCTTTGAGTGAGCTAGGATAGTAGGTCATGTGCATCTTCTATAGGCTTGAACCTTACTTCAAACTTAGCTTTGAGAGTGTTTCAGTCAGTCACTGATCAAGCTTACAGGTGGTAGAACCAGTCTGCAGTAGCACTTTGTAATGTTTCCATGAATAGCCTAACTATCACATCCTCATACTCCACACCTATCACACCACAAGCTATGCTAAAGGCTACAATATGTTCATCAGGATGAACTCTTCCATCACCAAAGAATTTTGGGAAATTCTTCCTAGAACTACATGGTAGCTCATGTAGAGGTGGAGTTAAATTGAGTGGGCCAAAAGAGTTACCTTAGGGGCTTTGAACCACCATGATTTGATTATGGAGAGTGGGGATAACAAATATGGGTGGAGTGTGTATAAGTAAAGCTCTACGAATAGTAGAAAAAGAAGCTCTGCCTTGTAGTGGTAACCTGGTATTGGTAGGAGGAAGATTCCTAGTTCATTGAACTTGAAGTTGTGGAGGAAACAAATCAAGATTGCCTTGTTGCACCAACTCAAAAATAGGGTCAACAACACCTTGGGCTCTTTAGCTTCTAGTATAGTATGGAGTTGCTAGATTATAGAATAAAAATAAAAAAATTGGCCCTACTTCAGCTTGAAGCTTGAGGCTTCAAACTGTGCACTCTTCCCTAGTGGAGTCACCAAAAACTATTGGCATGGAGCTTGCAGAGCATTGATTTTTAAAATTAAACGCTCGATCTCCAGCATCTTTGGTTTTGTAGTTTAGAGTATATAATGAAAATGCATAAGGATATAATGATAATGGATAAGACATAAGTGATGCTTCAATTTGAAGCTCAAGGCTTCAAATTGCACAAAATTGCTGTGTCCCCAATAGAGTCACCAAAAAACTATTGGGTGAATATTTTGTCACTAGCTAACTGATGGGCAAAATAGGTCTCTTCAACCACAAGATAGGGAGATTGGTCGGCTAAATGTCCAGGTTTACCACATCAAAGGGGAACAAATCTCTCCTCACATTAAGGGGAGGTTCCCTATAAATATGAGGAGCTACACACACACACACACACACACACACACACACACACACACACACACACACACACACACACATATACATAAAATAACACTTAGGGGTAGGACAACACCATCCATCTCTTTTTTTTAGAGATGATGTTCAAAAACAAAGGATAAATCTAGGTGAAAACATTGAAGACACTTCTCTTCTTTTAGAAGTGGTCTTGCAGCAAACAACTAGAGTTCTTTCAAGTAGGTAACAAGTAACTGGTAACAAGGGGCCTAGTAACCAATAGAATGAAGTGTAGCACAAAGTCTCCACCTCAACTACCAAAGAGTGAAATATGAAGGACAATGAGGGCACAAAGTCATCCCAAGGTCCTTTACACAGAAATAGAAAAACAAACACGCTAAAGACAATTGTGGTAGCACAAAGTCTTCCCATAGTTGGCTTCACAACACCTTCCTGATTACTTCTACTAATTTTGCTTATTTCATTAAATAGACAAGAACGCATTCAAGACATAAACATAAGAACAATCTCCTAAATGACACAACCTATTATAGCACAAATTCTAAAAGTAACTTGCTTTCTCATTCAAACAAAGAAATATGATTAACAATCTGAGCTCAAAGTCTCAATAATCGCCTTTCAATTTTGGTAGAGTTTCACTTATATAACCAAAAATATCTTCCTAAAACAATAAGAGAGATTACAATATATAGCAGCCAAGAAAGACTTGGCGCTTTGTTTCATGGAATGGCCCATGTTGTGCATTCAATGCATTGAATGCATTTTCAATTCTATCAAGGGGCCATGCTGGAATAGGGCATCTGCCTTAACTGTGACATGTTGACTCATCTTAAATGTATTCTCCTCAGCAGGGGTTGTCTGGTCTTTTTCCAAATATCTACACAACTATCCACTTCACCTTTACTTCATGGGAGAAAAATAGGCTGCACCTTTAATGTTTCAAGCTTAAACATCTACTTGGTCGACTGTTCCACCTACTAGAAATAACTCCTATGTAGATATTTTTGGTCTTTCCCTCTTTCTACTACAATTTGAGCTCTTAGACTATCTTTTCCCCTTTCTGTTGGTCCTTTTGACTCCTCCTTCAACTGGTCACTGAGTTGGTCTTCAAGTTTCATGCCACAATCAATGGATATTTCATTACCCTAAATTTGACATCCATGAGGACTTCATCGGTTCACTATTTCAATGGTTCAGGTGGCCTTCTTGGCTCCTTGGTTCCATCACTTGAACCTTCTCCTTGAACTGGTCTCTGGAATCTTCTGCTTCTTTCCTTTGCTTAGAGCTTTCTTTGAACTGTTGAATCCATTGGACCTTTGAACCATTTTGGTTCAAGGTTCGATGGTTCATCTTCTTTCTTAGAATCCTTTGTTTTCTCTAAGTCTCTCAATCTTTGAAAGAGTCCATATAAATATGTATGCAGAGTCCGTAGAAACAAATCTATGGAGTTCATAAAAACTAGCCTATGGAGTCTGTAGTTTTCTAGCCTGTAGAGTTCGTAGAAACTAGTCTATAAAAATTAACCTGTAGAGTCTGTAGAAATGAGTCCATAGAAACCAGCCTGGGGAGTTCATAGAAATGAACCTACAGAGTCCATAGAAACATTCCTGTAAAGTCTATATAAACTTTCCTGGGGAGTTTGTAGAAACCAATTTGTAGAGTTCGTAGAAACATTCCTTTAGCTTAGTGTCTTTGGAACAACCTGAAGGGAAGGTGTCCCTTCAGGCCTTGAGAAGGTCCATTTTCTAGTTGCTAAGAGCCCCCCACAAGGGTACCTGCCCTTTGGGGTCCTTCA
The DNA here is from genome assembly GCA_037957365.1 of Torreya grandis. Taxonomy (NCBI): domain Eukaryota; kingdom Viridiplantae; phylum Streptophyta; class Pinopsida; order Cupressales; family Taxaceae; genus Torreya; species Torreya grandis. The sequence continues at coordinate 250,068 of JARHVA010005977.1, forward strand.
GGTGGTCTTCATCTTCAATTCCTTCAGACATTTTGTCTAAAGGAAACCTTTCCTTGTCTTAGCCACTTTTTGAAAGATATCTCTTTGTCCACTTTTGTTCACTGCCCTCTACAAGGGCAATTGGCCTTTGGTTCACTACCATCTACAAGGGCACTTTACCCTTTGGGCTTTGGGGCACTCCTTTGAACCATTTGATTGAACCGCTCGATTGAACCAACCAACGATTCAACAGTTTAATCTTGTGTTCCACTCATTCAATTAACCACTTGAACCAACCATGTTGAACTAACTGCTTTGAACCTTCCACATTTGAACCTTCTATGTTTAACCTTTGAATCTTTTTGGTTCAAGGTTCAACATTTCAATGGTTCAATCTTCCTTCTTTTTGCTATGTCTTTTGAAGCCGTTGAACTTGCCAAAGCGGTTGAACTTTGAACTTTTGCCGAAGCGCTTAACTCTTTTAAGCTTGATGGTGTCATTGAACCTTTGAACTCATTGAACCTTTGAACCTTTTGGAAGCAGGTTTCAATGGTTCAATGGTTCAATGGTTCAATCCTTTATTTGAAGCTTGTCGATGGATATTTTTGGTTGAACCGAGGCGTTGAACCAACCTTGAAATCACCTAAGTGTTGGAAACTTGTTCCTTTGAGAGAGCTCACCTATTGAAGTCATTGAACCTATTGAACCTGCTAGTCCCTTAACTAAAAAATCTTGAATAATGAAGAATTTGAATGCTCAGAACAATTTTTTGAGAAGGGAAGAGAGAATTTTGGTTCTGCAAGACCAAAATAGTTCATATGTTGTCCCAAAAATGAGCTGCAAATTTTGGGAACAACACAATGGAGGCATATCTTCAATTATATTATCATTGGATTTTGCATGTAAAAAGGTTGTAGACATTAATTATTAATGAACCCTAATAGTAATGAATAAATAATAATAATTTATAGATTAATATTTATACCTATGTTTTCCCTTTGGTTGAAATAAGGTAACAGTTTGTTCTATTTTTTAAATGTCCCTGACACCATCAAATCAACATTGTATAAAACTGATAGTCACCTGATTATTGCACATAAAATCTTGATTATTCCATGCAATCACCTGACTACTAGCTATAGTCACTAGATTACTCCACATAATCACCCGACTACTCCATGTAGTCACTTGGTAGCTGCCTATAGTTGTCTAAAAAATTCTTGTTGTCATCCATTGCCTTCTATCTATTGTCCATCACCAGGTTAACATGGTCACCCAATAGCTTCCTACAGTCATCTAACACCTTCTTATTGTTATACATCACCTTATAATTGTCATCTATCACATGTTTACTATCACCCAATTGTTGGTTGTAGAAGCATGATAGTGAAATTCAGAAAAGAACATAGAGTAAATGCCATATATATAGTGATGAACTCCCCTAAATTAGATTTCTTGGACAAAATGATTTACATTTATAATGGGAAATTTATTTTAAAAATTAGGTGAGCCAAATCTTAAATTTAAATTATACCCTAAAATTTAGATCTTATGTTGTTAGCTACACCATAAAATCATAAAATGTTGACTTCAAAAAATGGAATATTCTTAAATTAATGAAGATTTGCCACAAAAATCCCTTCCGTGGTAATGGTTTCCTTTTTATGCTCAGGAGGTTTTACCTTCTAACTTGGTTTGATTGTAAATTTGGTACTAGAAGTAGATGTAGTTGGTGTGTTTGATACATTCTTGATCTTATTCAATGACATATTCTTCATTTTTTGATCTCGTACAACATGACAGACGTCATTGAAAGATTTAAGATTCTTGGAAATAATAGACTCATTTAATAGATAAAATAAACTTTGATTGAATATGTCTTGTAACTCCTTATCTTCCATAATATTAATCATTTTAGCTAGCATTATCTTGTATATCAAGACATATTAACTGATAGGTTCATTGGTTCCTTGTTTAATTTTTAAAATTTTATCATGGGAAACCTTTTCATAAATATCAATGGAAAAGTGTGTTAAAAATTGTTCTACAAGAGGTTTGAATACTTTCACAGATTGGAGAGGTAAATCATAGAATCACCTCAAATCATATTCCTTGAGGCTTCTTAGAAATAATTTGGTTAAAAGTTTATCACTAGAGTCATCGTCAAGGTATGTTGCATAAAAATATTGAATATGTTGTTTAGGATCACCTTTACCATCATAAAATGGAAATTTGGGTGCAATAAACCCGGTTGGAAAAGAGTGCAAAGAGATTTCAAGTGTAAGAGGGTTATGTAACACATCTTGTGAATTTATAATATCAGTGTATTTTAAACCATTTTGTTCAATGTTTGTGACCATGTCCTCCAAGGTATTTATAACTTGAAGGAGTGTTTGAATAGTAGATCTAGAGGGATTTAGATTAGCAATTTGAATAGTCATCAAAGGAGATGTAAACATGTTTTGAGTAGTAATAGGCATTTAAATGTGTATTTATGTTGAAACAATTGGTAATTCCATAATATATGTAGCAACATTAGTTTCAATAAATAAATATTTAAACACATAACCCATGCCCCCACTAGATGTGTTATGTTGTAATATGTTTAAAGGGAGGGATATTTCCACTATAGTTTTGGAACATTTTGCTTTAAGTATAGTTTTTAAGATCTCATCAAGATCTTCTGATCTACAAGATATTTTTACATATTCGTTGGTTTTATTTAATTATGGTCCATTCGATAGATATCATCAAGATCTTTCTAACAACTATTGGCATGCAAAAAAATGGACTTCGTATGCTCCAGTTATCATTGGTCAAAGTTTGGTCAATAATTGGTCAAATTTGGTCAAACTAAAAAACAATATGGTCTTAGAATGTTTATAATCTAGTTTTGTGGCATATCACTCATTACAATATTTATGATGTATTTTGAACGAACCAATTCCAAGTCCGTATGCAAAATTTATGACGAGTCAAAGTTGTGGTCAAACTTAGTAAAAGTGATGGCATGGAAACATGGACCAATTAAATCCTGACACATGGACAAATTAGCATGGGACATATAGAAGAATTTTTAGGTGACATATGGCATAGACTAGTCAAATTTGGATCATTTAAATAAATAAATAAATTATTATTTCCCTCATCCCACATATGAGCCTTATTTAAAGGCATAGATAATGGTGAATCCCATATATATGGGATAAGTGGAGGGATAATGTTAAATCCCACAAATATTGGTCTTGAGATAATTATGAATATTATTTAAAATTGGGAAAGGATAATCATCTAATCTCACATTTTATGGACCCATAAATCTATATAAAGAGTCTAGAGGGGGGTCATTTGAAATCACAATCAAAGTGGGAAGAACAACACACAAGACTTGAGAATAAACAAGTAAAGTTCAATCCAAGAGCTAGAGCTAGTAGCTAGATCCAAATCCAGATCCAATAACTAGAGCTAGAGCCATTATTCAGTAGCTAGAGATAGAACCATTATCTAGATCCAATATCTAGAGCTAGAGCCACTAACCAGAGCTAAAGCTAGTAGCCAAATACAGATCCAGTACCCAGAGCCAGTAGCCAAAGATAGAGCTAGTAGCTAGAGACAAAAATAGACCCAATTGTTAGAGCCAAAGTTAGTAGCATCAAAATAGTTATTTACATATAAATAACTCTTGTTAGGAATAAGGTGATGTACAAAGAGATTTTGCATCAATAATTGATCGGTTATGCCTTTGAGCAGGACCCAGAGTAGTAGCCCAGATCGGGTGAACTTTATTATCAACTTTGGAGTTTTGTTTTATCTATTTTTACTCATAAATTTTTGTGTTGCTTTCCATTTCAATTATATTTTTGATTTTAATGGATTTATAAACAATTTGATGGGATTTTTTTATATTTAAATAATATCCATTTTTAAAATAGTTTTAAATAAGTGGGGTCACTTACTTTTTACGAATCAAGTTTGGTATCAAAGTGATTGAATTTAGTGGCTTACTTTCAGTTTGAATTTGATATCAGTTTGATTTTGATTCAATATTTACAGGCATTTGGGCTTGATAATCTTCCATTTATAGTGTGTATTATTTTAGAAGTACATGTTGTTTAGAGATAGCTATGAGTAAAGCTTGAAAAGAGAGGATGGAAGATCTTGAAAGCATCAATAGAAAAATTTAGGATGTGAATGCTTTCCTAAGATGCAATCTCTACTCCCTTGAAGAATATATTGCACACTTGAAATTAGAGCTAGAAACCAAGGATGAGCTCTTGATCATATTACAATGTGGTGAACAAAAGAAGGATTTGCCTTCCATGTTAGATGCAGGAACCATGATAGATAAATACACTATAAGTTCATCACCATTTTATTCTTCTTCCCATTCATATTCAGATTAATGTAATGCTTTTGGTGATTTTGAAAAACATACTAAAGGCATTGGATCTAAATTATTAATTAAAATAGGATTTGATGGAAGAGGCCTTGGTAAAAATAGACAAGGTATTTCTAACCCAATATAGGTATATGATCATCCTCATTTTTTAGGTTTGGGTTATTCTAATGTGGGAATGAAAATTGGAGAGTGCTCCAAGAACTCTAAAGGGAGACAAGCTTCTGACAACCAAGTGATTACCCCACTAGTCCTACAAGAAGATTCTTTACAAGAAATTGTTGATTCATCATCATAGAATGAAATATGTAATAAAATTTAGAGAATCAATAATGAGATTCCACCTCATCATTATTGCACAAATTATAATCATAAACATAAGGGAAATTGTAAAACTTATTATGATATACTCTTTTAGTATAAACATTGTGTGTGTGTGTGTGTGTGTGTGTGTGTGTGTGTGTGTGTGTGTGTGTGTGTGTGTGTGTGTGTGTGTGTGTGTGTGTGTGTGTGTGTGTGTGTGTGTGTTTATATGTTTTTCTATGTACTTTTTGTGGGTTAAGTAATCATTTTGTTTCCTATTGTTGGAAGATAAATTCATTCTTATAGAAGTGATTTCCTGATGAGCTTAGTGCTAAAGACCAGTATTGTCATTCAAAGATGAGAAATGGCAAATAGGTTTCCTCATCCAGGAAGAGGAAATTTTGTGCTCATTGTCATGTGAATGGGCATTAGGTTGAGCAATGTTGGATTCTTCATCCATATTAAAACAATAAGATGAAGATAGAATATAGCGCTGTTGTAAAGGTAAGTGAAGTTCTTAATCCACCACCAGTTGATGAGTTAACCCAATTATTTACTAAGGAAATAAAACCACCTAGATGAGATAATATGATAAAATGGGTTGTTAATAAGTTCCTTAGTTTTATGTTTGCATAGCTGGAATTGTAGATTGGCATGAAATTTTTTCAAAGCATCCTTTGGATTTATGACGATTAATGAAAGGAAAATTAGCCAATGTTTCATCTTTGAATATTTATAGAGTAACTAAATGAGGAGAATCTTGTGATAGGTTTATCATGCTTGGTTTTTCTCACATTTTAATTAACTCCATTGTGAAGTTGATAATATTATACGCAGGTTATTTGGGACGTGTTTAGTGTACCACTTGATACTTTCAATTGAAGTAGTTGTTATGAAATTAAATACAATGATAGAATGTGTAGGATGCAATTCAAGACACATGCATGGGAAACATTTTGTCTGCAATTGTACTAGGGGATATTTTGCAATTATAAGTAGTTCACCATTTTGGGAATGAAACTAGTGACATAGATAATTTTTTCTATCCCCACACTATACAGGATAGCATATTCACTGGTAGATCACTAAATTAATCAGACACTTATCTCTTTAACATTAAGATGTATTTTTCAAACTGTTCATTTTATGTGATGTTATGCTTACAGTGAATTGATGATTTTCCATAGGAAAGGAATGGTGTAGCTTACCCATATCAGAATAGCAGTTTTAAAGACCACAAAGTCCACTATAGAGATCTCCATGAGGCATTGCAAAAAACTAAATCTAGTACTGAGAAAATAAATGTTTTAGGTTTTAGTGGAATAAAAGCCTTCTCAATGGGGAGGTGTGATCTGAAGGATATTTTTAGATGTTTTGTTGTTTTATTTAAATGTGGTCCATTATGTAGAGATTATCAAGAGAATTTTGGCAATTGTTGGAATGCAAAAAATGGACATTGTATGCTCTAATTATCATTGGTCAAATTTTGGTTGATAGGGGGTCAAAGCTAGTCAAACTAAAAAAATTGAGGGTCTTAGAACATTTTTGAACAAATTTCATGGCATATAACTCATTACAAGATTTTCAACACATTTTGAACAGACCAATTCTGAGTCCATATGCAAAAGTTATGGTCAAACTCGGTAAAAGTAATGATGTGGCAACATAGACCAATTAAATGTTGGCACAAGGAAAAACTAGAATGGTATATGTGGATAAATTTGTAGGTGACATATGGCATAAACTAGTCAAATATAAAGAATTTAAATAAATAAATTATTATTTCCCTCATCCCACATATGAGCCTTATTTAAAGGCATAGATAATGGTGAATCCCAACTAAATGGGATAAGTTGGGGGGGGGGGGGGAGATAATGTTAAATCCCATAAATATTGGTCTTGGGATAATTATAAATATTATTTTAAAAATACGAAAGGATAATCATCCAAGACCACATTTTGTGGACCAGTAAACCTATATAAAGGGTCTAGAGGGGCCATTTCAAATCACAATCAAAGTGTGAAGAACAACACATAAGACTTGAAAATAATCAAGCAAAGTCCAAGCCAAGAGTCAAAGCTAATAGCTAGAGCTAGATCTAGATCTAGTAACTAGAGCTAGCTTCCAAAGCCAATAGTGAAAGCCAATAGACAGAGTCAATAGCCAGAGCTAGAGCCAGTAGCCAAAGCTAGAGCTAGTTGCCAAAGCTAGATTCAGTAGCATAAAAATAGTTATTTATAGATTGAAAACCCCTATAAGGGATAAGGTGATGTATAAAGAGATTTTTCTTCAATAATCGATTGGCTCCACCTTTGAGCAGGACTTGGAGACATAGCCCAGATGATTTGAACTCCGTTATCAACTCTAGATTTTTGTTTCCTCTATTTTTTCCCATAAATTTTCATATTGCTTTCCATTTCAATTACATTTCTAATTTTAATGGATTTATAGGCAATTTGATGGAAATTTTTTATATTTAAAGAATATCTATTTTTTAAATAGTTTTTAATAAGTGGGGGTCACTTACTATTTATGGATCATCTTCAAGGTTTTTTCAAAAACACTCATAATATAATGCAATTAGTTACACTCGATCATGGTTTATTCATGCATTTTAGTTTATTTCATGGTGTTCATTATCAAAATATTTTTATATGATAGCCCTATCAGTATGTTTTTCATTATCAACATGGGTATCATCATGATCCAAATTATGAGCCCCATCATTGGTTTGAGACATATGAGATGGTCAGAGGGGAAGCTCAATGTGTTCAATAAGCACTCCTCCCAATCTAGGGATATGTATGAGTTGCATGCAAGATAGTATAAGTAGGGAAAAAGTACAAATATATGAAACCCTAGTCAGTTTAAAACCCTAAGAAACAAAAAAATGTGCATTCAAATGAATTAGGTTCACATTGGGTTCACCCAATGTTTAAATCTAAATTGAATAATAAGTTATACTACCTTGGCAGTATAATAGGGTTAATAATATAGAAATGATAATGCATAAGAATGATAATCAGATCTATAGTAGGCTAATTAAATGCTAAACTTAGATATAAACACACATTGAATTTATTATGTTGATTATAGGCTAAATATAGAAAGTAAAACTAAGATATGCATAGAAATGACAAAGAAGTAATATGCATAGTTATCTCTGATGCTAACATAGTGCTAGACCTTGAACAAGTAGAAAATAGTCTAGAAGGAGATTCTAAAATAGTCATCAAATTTTGGATCTGACACTTCTAGAGCTTTAGACACTAACGCCAGTCTGAGATAATTACATCGATGTTACTATATGGGTTTGATGTAAGTTTCCTATAAGGAATACTTCTTGAAAAAGGATGTGACCACCTATATGCTTATGGATTTGACTTCTCCTTTGCTCTAGTGTATTCAAATATGGGTCATGGACTATTATTCCTCATAAAATTTCAAAACCCTAGTTCTTCATCTTCATAGTGAGTTTGGGGAAAATGGGTTAGTGGGAATAGGTGTCAATCTGACCCCAAATACCCCTCTATTAATGATATTTGACAACATATTCAATACTATGAATAAGGCCTCAGACCGATTTAGTTCTCCCATATGTGTTGGCTTGTGTGTGAATCATGCAATATTGTGCAAAAGTAAGAACAATAGTAACCTAACTTGTATCTTATAAAATAGGTATATTCAAATTCTCCTTTAGTACTTAAGGCATGTATATGTGTTGTACCTATGATTGGTATATGAATAGGGAAGATTTATTCAATTGAATGCTCTTTGGTAAGAATACTTTGTATTATTCCCATGTTGCAAGGTGAGGAATGAATAAGGGTTTATATTGAATTTATATCAATACCTTTGGAGTAATATCTCACATTAAAGCACTTAGACCGACCATTAGGATATATTTTATTTGTAAAATAGATGACATTAGGGAATTGGACACTTGCATCAGGTCTGGACACTAACATCGATGCTAATGTCTATCTTGGACATTAGTGTCTATGGAGTAAAAAATTATGAACATGTTCATAACTTGTAGAGATGGAAAATAAGTAAATTTTAAATATTCTAGGTAGGATAGAAGATTTAGGTCATTTGTATAAGATTGGTCGAACTAAGAGAATAGGCCAAGGGGCATACGATAGAGCATATGCAAGACTTATAGAAGCAGGAAAAGTCAAGAATTGAGAAGAACAACCAAGGTCTGATTTTTCCAAATGTATAAGATTGAGGTGTTTTATAATCTATAAATATCATATACATGAGCATTCTCATTTATCCCAGTAGATGCTTAGTTGATGACCTAAGTTTTTATATGTGGTTATTGGAGTAGTAAGTGGAAGGCACATGGCAATGATAATGGTGTGAGGGACAGTATGGTCACCAATGTGGTGACCTATAGATAGTTGGGACTAATGTGGTGGTGATGTGCAGAATATATGGCAATGATGTGGTAGACATGTGGTATGTTCTACCCTATTTGGGAGTCAAAAGCATGCATGAATTATTTTCTTTGATGTGAAAGCTAAAAAGAAGTGTGATTGATACATGTGCAAGGATACTTCTCAATTAGATGATTAGAGGGTTTTCATGGCTTAATTGTTTTCCAATGGCATGTGTATAAGCATGATTGAGACAATAGAGTAACCCTACTTGTTCAGGCCTCAGAAAGATCCAAGGTCTTAATTATTTTTCCTATGGTTTTTGGATAAGTGGTATCAAGACACTTGGAATAATCCTTATCAACCGGATGAAAATAGAACCTAGAAGTTGAAACCTGAGGAGAAAAATGTAAAAGAGTGGGATCTAAACATGTAGATAAATCTCACTCAACCAAAGACTTATAGATGTAAAGTCTTAGTGAAAGTTGAATTCAAACACACATAAGAGCATGATGCAAACACATGTATATATATGGTGAGCCCACAAAGTCTCAACATATAAAATAAGCATAAATAACTTTGGATAAACATAAAGTTAAATAGTCTTTGAAATGAAGTTGATAGAAAAGTATTTTTAGATCAATAGTCACAAATTCAAACTAAAAGTCCAGGTAATTTGTCCAAACAAATATCTAATAGTCTTAAGTTCACATGATAAAAATGGCTCAATTAGTCCTCAGTAATGGTAATGTTCTAAACTAAACTCATTTCCATGGAAACTAAACCATGGAAGTGACAAGGTTGATTGTAGGACCTTAAAGGTTTGTCTCGATCTCAGAAGTATCATAACATTGATTCAAATTGACATCAAATGTGGATCCATGCCATTGTAAAATCAAATCTCATGATGTGCTTATTTAACCTTAATAATATAAAATGCCTAGTCAAATATGTCACCACCTTAGAAGATGCAATCCCTTTTGTAATGTATAAAAGTCATGTAAATTTTATACACACATGTTTGTATGTATGTATGTATGTACACACACACACACACACACACACACACACACACACACACACACACACACACACACACACACACACACACACACACACACACACACACACACATGTATATATACATATACATATATGTATATATGTACATATGTGTTGTGTGTGTGTGTGTGTGTGTGTGTGTGTGTATGTATGTATGTATGTATGTGTAGGTATATGTAAACATATATATATATATATATATGTATGTATGTATGTATGTATGTATGTATGTATGTATGTATGTACGTACGTACGTACGTACGTGCGTATGTATATATATATATATATATATATATATATATATATATATTATTGAATATTAACTATTATTTAAGTAAAACATACATTCAAATTAAATCTAATAATAAATATAAAATCCATACAGAATTTTTTTAAAATATTTATATGAAAAAATATAATTTAAACATAAAACTATTTAATACACACACACACACACACACACACACACGTGTGTGTGTGTGTGTGTGTGTGTGTGTGTGTGTGTGTGTGTGTGTGTGTGTGTGTGTGTGTGTGTGTGTGTGTGTGTGTGTGTGTGTGTGCTCGCACGCATGTGCGTGCATATACATATACATATACATATACATATACATATACACACATACATAAAATGTTCATTCAACCTGAACTTTATAATAATATCAAGAACTCTCATATATTTTAATTATAGAATAAATATAATTAATTTTATTTTATTATTTGACATTTTAAAATCACTAAACAATACATTCAAGTAAAAGTTCAATAATAAATATAAAACCCATAAAAAAAGGTTTGATTTTTAAATATTTATATGAAAATATATAATTTAAACTCAAATTTATTTAATATTAAAATTCAAAATAAAAATAAAAAATATATATGTTGGATGGTGGACCCTGATCTTATTATATTGTCCAGTTCCCAACAAGTGGGGGGTGAGGGGGCAACACCCCTCACTAAGGTCATCACCCCCTAGCGAGGGTTTGGGGGCAGCACCCCGAAAGCAAAATTTGGTGAAAATGTTTTATAAAATATTGTAATTTCGTAGTGAATCTAGATCGCTTTAGGTCATAGATCTAACAGTATAAATTATATTTGTGCATTTTTGTCCTAATATGTAACCCTCCTTTGATATGAGGGCATTGTAATCATAGCAACACATTGTGTGTGAGTGAAGAGGATATTGCAATAGATGTATTTCAGATTTTTTCCTTCATTTGTTGGACTGAATAAGAGAAGAACTCACTATTTATATGTAAATGTAGCCCATATTAGGTAAACCACATTAAATTTTTGTCTCTATTGTGTTGTGTTTATTGCATTTTATTTCATTGATACTGTTATGCATTCAATATTCCTAACAACACACACACACACACACACACACACACACACACACACACACACACACACACACAACTATATAACATGACCTTTATAATAACATCATAAACTCTCTTATATTTTTATTATATAATAATTAGAATTATTTTAATTTAATCTCTCGTATTTTAATTATATAAATTGAATTAATTTAAGTATATTATTTATATTTTATTATATATAATAAAATTATAGTTATTAAATATTATGTATGATAAAATTATACTTTTAAAAAATTGTTATACTTTTCCATCTTCCTATTTAAAAAACTTTTAAACATTCAAAATTAAACATGTAAATTTTGACTATTAATATTTATTTAATCTTATGATTATAAAAACATGTGCATGTGTGCATGTGTATCAAACCTTTATATACTTATTTATAATTAGTCATGGTTATTGTTGAGATTTGTGGTGTACATTACAATATTACTTCATCACTCATACCCTTGGCATTAATATTTAGGATTGTTGATCATTTTTGATAGAGGTGTTTTAAAAATTTGATTTGTTAATTCTCAAAATATAAGCAACTACATGTTTGTTTATTTGCCACATTTAAAGTAAAAATAAAAAAATCAATGGAAGATATATCTATTCAAAGCTAAAGGAATTGGGTTAAAGGCACAAGGTTTATTTCTTTCCAAGAACTCTTTAGTAGATAGATGAAATTATGATCCTTAGTACTCACAATTTGACAACAAACAGGTTGTGCGAATGACCATATTGTTTGATGTGGCTAAGGTAGTTGTGTCAAAGGTTTTGCACATCCCTTCTCTTATTTTACTCTTCATTGGTATGAACATATTTAATATTTTAGACATGCACCATTAGAGGATTTATTTAATTTTTATTGAATAATGCATGCCCATTCAAAATGCTTTAAGGATTTTATAGCCACAACATTTGAAATTATATGATCTTAATTATTTCCCCTTATTTCCTTGCACTTTATAATTGAACACACCAATCTACAGAATTTCAGTATGAAAATATGGTGTGAATATACATAGTTTTTAATATTTAGTTATGATTAGAGCTCATCCTATCTGTCAATATTTCCATTTTTACAAAATAGGCATCGATCTCAATTTTTGTAGTGAATTATTGAGTAGGTGTTATTTGCAGCTACAACATTCCAATAATCTAGGTTGATTGCAAATTTAAGTGAAGTTTTCTTTTAAAATTTTTGTTTTACTTATTTCAATAGGTCATTTTATTGTAAAATTAACTATGTCACATGGATCTTTGTATCATTAGGAAAAAACACATGAAACACCTTAATCCCATTTATCGCATATAAATAATTTAAAACTCTTATTAAAATAAATAATCCTTGTAGATATTAAATTTTAATTAGGGAAGAATCTTTTGCTTCATTGTCTCCTTTCTAAAACTTCTATATTTATTATTTGTAGTGTGACATGCACATAGGAAAAAAAATACAAGTAAATGTATATACACATTAAAATTAAATGTGAAGCAATAAAGATAACATGGCATGACCCTCTTTAGATGGAATGGTATCCATAATAGAAATCATATAACGAAGACAAGTTAATACAAAAAAGTTATCAAAGAATTGAGCTTTTGGGTATGTGTACGGAGTTGGGGGACAATTCTGTGGACATTTTAGGTAACATGGTCATGTTATTAAATAACATGATCCTGTTATTTAATTAACATGATCATGTTATTGAAATTATGTCTCATTAATTACCAAGCCATAACACATATGTGTTATCAAAGAATTGAGCTTTTGGGTATGTGTACGGAGTTGGGGGACAATTCTGTGGACATTTTAGGTAACGTGGTCATGTTATTAAATAACATGATCTTGTTATTTAATTAACATGATCATGTTATTGAAATTATGTCTCATTAATTACCAAGCCATAACACATATGTGTTATTAAGAAACAATAACGCATACGTATTATTGAAAAAATAATATGTATGCATTATTATAAATTCAAATAACACATACACATTGTATAACATGTATGCATTATATAGTGTATTTTATAATTTGTATGCATTATATAACACATATGTGTTGCTTTTTTATAATTTCAAAACCAACTTCACGAGTATTTGGGAGTTGCACGTGAACCAACTTTGTCCATAAGCTTATATTTACTACTCTAAGTATAAGTTTACATTTATATTGTTACATTTAATTTATTATACTTTAAATTTATTTTATTAAATAAAATAAATTAGGGTCACTTAGCATCTGATAGAGTTGATCTCATAGTTGTACACCTTATGATGTGTAACATAATTTTTCAAAATCCAACTAGGTCAGTACTTAGGCATTTTCAGGGTCTAAGTATTAAACCTAGGGATTTTAAGATAAATTTTATAATTGATATCCATTTTTGGTATACATATAGTCATATTTTAGGTTTTTCTACCTTTCAAATTGATTTTTGGCATTTCGAAGAGTCTTAGGTTTGTCAAAATTGAAGTTTTAAAACCACTCACTTTGAAATTGATGCAAAGTGTGTTTTTAGGGTAGCATAGGTCACATTGATGACCTACACATATCAAACAACTACTTTGTGTTAATTTCACTTATTCATCATCCTTCCCTCATCCTTGATCACTTCTTACTCATGTCTCATAACCCCTAATCACTCTCTCATCATTCTTCATTATCCTTAATCACTCTTTTATTTACTTTCACTATCTCTAGTCATCTCTAATCATTCCCTCATGATCCTTTATTACTCCCTTATTGATCTTTGATTTCTCCCTCATTAACCCTCACTATGCCTCATCATCCCTAATAACTCATTCCTTGTCCCTCCTCATCACTCATCACTTTCTCATTAACCCTCACCATCCCTCATCATCATTAATCACTCCCCCATCATCCCTAATCACTCCCTCATTAGCTTTCACCATCCCCCATCATCCCTAATCACTCCCTCATTGGCTTTTACCATCCCTAATCACCACTTCATCATCCCTAATCAATACCTCTATATTTCTTATCATCTCTAATCACTCCCTTATTGACCCTCACCATTCCTCATCATTTATAATCACTCCCTCATTTCCCCTCACCATCTATAATGATATAGTGCCCTATTACATAATATGTGTGTCCAGCTCTTTGCCAATATCCATGTATCTTTCACTTTGTATTTTCTTTCTTGATCTCTATTGTTAGACCCTCCACACATTTCAAATTCACATATGCATTTTATTCATTTCATTTATTCTCCACCATTCTTTATATGGTCTCACTAAACTCTTCATTCTATTCTCCTTAATGCATTCAATCTTTCTTACTTTGAGACTATCCCCCTTACTAATATTTATGCTTTATAACAACTTGGATCAAATATTTTATTTGGTTCCTTAGGATTTAATAGGGCCTTGACAAACTTCCATCTACTCCTTTGAGTTCTCTCTAACTTCTTCTCAATCCTACTTAACTTTTCAACACAATCCTCATATCATACACTACCTCTTACTCTATCATAGACTCTTCTTGTAAGGACTTAAATCATCAAATCAACCTCATTTATGGATACCCTATAATATATCCCATTTACTCATAAAGTTCTAGGCTTTGGTTCAACTATTTGATAACTTATTTTGGCTCTTTCTACTCTCGGATTAGGTCTTTAAGTTTCCTTCTACCCTATCTACCACATAGTCCTCCTCCAGCCATACTTATCCATACTTACACAAATTAAAAACACTATATTATCTTTGTGTGTGTTGGACTCAAAATTTTCACCAAATTTCATGAATTATTGACAGTTATAACTCCTAACATCTCACTTTGAAAGTAGAAACCCTATTACATGGTTTGGATTGGTTTCACAGACCCAAGAAGGGTCAAAATGAGATTTCAATATTATAAAGGCATTTCTAATGACTTTGATTATTGGATTAGGTCTTGCTTGACCCTATTCACATTTTCCAAGTGTTATATTTTGCTTTTTAAGCTACAATATATTGACTTGACCAAATTTGAGTAGAATGTGTACTTAGTCATAAGTCTGTAGTAATCCAAGAAGAGGTTATTTGTTCTAATTTAGAAAAAAAGTTTATAAAAAAATTAAGGTTTAAACTCATCTACACAATGTTTACTCACTATAAAAAATTGATTTCTTCCATCTATAACACTCAATCTACCAATTTCCATGTGATACCACTTTGACCGTGTTAAGTTTCTTAATGACTACAGGGCTGTGTTAGTTTTATTTTTTCTCATCCAAATATATGAAAGGTAATTGAAATAATATAAAAATTCATAATCATATGATAATAAACTCACCAACATATATATTTGAATGTTCACTCCAATACATTCATATACCTTCTCACACAGATGTATACTCAGAACTTTTGCTCATAGAAGACAAGGTTGTGTTGTTTAACATAGAATTTCCTTAGCAAAATAAAAACATATAATGTTTAAATACTATTAATTAATTGTTATCTCAAGTTAATAATTACTCATACATTCCAAAATCCCACCGAATAGAATCTCCTCTTCTAGGAGACTCTAACTTTCACTCAGATTTCAAGGCACAGTTTGTAAAAGCATGTGGTATACATTTTATAATTTGAACATTCAAAATATTTGAAACTCAAATGATAAATGATATAATAACAATCAAATAAAATGTATTTTAAACTTACCACTCAAACAAAGAAAACAAATAAATTGTTACTAATCATTTTTCATGGTCATGTACATTGTCAACTATTTTTGTACATATTCAAGAAGATGTAGGGTCTATTTGATTTCTTGTTTGCAAATAATCAAAACTTGTATTTTTTCACTTGTTTGGGGTTATTTACATTCACACTTTTGAATCCTATCCCCCTTTAACTCTATTTAATATGACTCTAAATATATAATAAGACATGGACAAGACTCTTATTACCAAATAACCATCAACTGAATTCTAACTTCTTTTGTGTGTTGAGAGTGTCCTCAAATATCTCAATTACTAACATATTTATCAAATATTAGTTTAGGTATATGTGTTGTAACATCCTAAAATCCTCTTTAAAGTCTAACAACACTAAATTCAATGTTGGAATTCTTGAAACAAGATTGAAGTCTCTATGAAAGTTCAAAAAATTAAATGAAAGATTTGGCAAGAAAGTCCAATACAACTCTCATTAAAAATTGACACAAAACTAGAAACATAGAAATACTCCTACATAATTCTTATGACCATGCCACCTTCTAAAGACTCCAAACATGTAAACTAGATCACTATTTATATTAGGTAGTTTTTCTCATGCATCACCTCATCATCCCTAATGATTGCTTCATCATCCTTAATCATCTCTAATCACTCATTCCTCATTCCTCATTCCTCATCCCTCATCTCCCTTAATCACTCCCTCATTAATCCTCACCATCACTCATCATCCCTAATCACTCCCTCATTGACGGTCACCATCGCTCATCATTCCTACTGACTCAATCATCTCTACTCAATTCCTCCTCATCCCTCTTCATCCTTAATCACTCCATTCAATACCTTGATGGTGGTATATTTTTGGAGTTTAACAATGTTAGGAGATACAAGTGGAGAGTTGAGTGCTAGCATAAAATATAAGACATAGTGATCAAAATGATGTGGAGGCAAATTTGAAACACAAATATTTAACACCTATGAAAAAGTATGGGCATATTAGAAATTATGTAATTCATAATTGAAAACCCACTAGAAAAAGATAAGCAAGTAAAACCACCATAGCACCAAAAATGGGTAGTAAATACATGAGGACCACTAAGCTATGTGATTTCCTCAAACCAATCAATTACTTTTCATATGAAGACATTTTATGATCTGAATAATTATATTTAAGGCCTTATATTTGCATGTATATTGATTAAGTCATCATACCAGAGAGTGGAAAATAATTTTCAAATGATTAGAACAAGTAATCCAAGATTGGAAAGTGGTGCTTAATTCATAACTTCAATATTCAATCCAATGAAGAGTGTCACACTATGAGCTCTCTACTTTCACATCTTTAGAAGTGGGTACAATTTATCTAGCATTATAAAAATTTAAGTAGATAATAGATTATTAACCCAATGATATGGTTGGTACTAAAAATATCTCTACTTCCCCCAACAAGAAATTATATAAATTAAAAATATTATATTTTAACAAATGTAGATCAATGGTGAGACAATACACTTCATCATTTCTAATGTAAGTTAGAAGAATTTAATTTCAAAAATTGAACTTGAAATTTATACATCATCCATAAAACTATGCTAGTGTATGGTCTAGTATAGGCCTTGAAAAATGGATCACCTAGTAGTGTCACTTGGTGTACAAAATCAAAAATTTTAAATATGCAATCCTTTGTGACATCTCACCATTATAGGTGTGTGATTTTTTACATGTTTTCAACCATGTATATACCATTGACATGTATTCTATGAATAAAATCCTTAAAATTTTGTGACAGATTATCTGGATCTAAAATACCATATATCATAGTTAGTTCATAAGCTTTCAGTCATTAGTGCCAGGAAGTGAAAGAATATTTTTAATTATAGTAAGAAGTATATTGTTAATGGTAATAATTAAATGTTTAATGACATACTTATGTCACCATATCATAGTGTGGTTTATCAAAAAATAATAAAGATAAAATAATTGAACCATAAACTAGATGAATACAAGGATATCTATCAGTGACCTAAATAAGTTCCTAAATAGTATACACTAAACAATACTATTGATTTGATCCCTTAACTACCTCTACCTCAAATATCTTTATACAACATATCATTTCTAGAGAATGAATAGATCAAATGGTAGATCCATGAAATCATGGATAATGGACATATCATACCCAAATCATTGCCTTGCAAAAACCCAGTTGTGTTTATGCCAAAGTTGTGAATCAATTAAAAAATATTAACAAGATCAACATGAAGAAATATTATCCTCATTTAAATTGATTAATTATTATGAGGGATGAGAAGTGAGTGATTATGGATGATGACGGATGGTGATAATCAATGAAGGAGTGATTAGGGATGATAACCCTAAGTGATTAGAGATGATGAGAGACAACTAACGTCAATGAAGGAGTGATTAGGGATGAGAAGGGAGTGGGATGATAAAGTGATTAGGTATGATGAGGGATGAGGAAAGAGTGATTAAGGATGATAAAGGATATGGATAGAGTTATTAGGGATGATGAGGGATAGTGAGGGTCAATGGAGGAATGATAAGGGAGTGATTAGAGATGACTAGGGATAGTGAGGGTCAACGAGAGAGTGATTAGGGATAGTGAGGATTGATGAGATAGTGATTAGGGGTAATGAGGGATGAGTAGGAAGTGATCAAGGATGAGGTAGGGGTGACGATCTAGTGAAATTAACATCTAAAGTGATTATTTGCTATGTGTAGTTAATCAATGTGACCTACGCTACCCTAAAAACACCACTTTGCATCAATTTCAAAGTGAGTGGTTTGAAAAATTTAATTTTGAAAAAACAAAGACTCTTATAAATGCTAGGAATTAATTTTAAAGGTATAAAAAACTAAAAAATTAATACATGTTTACCAAAAATGGATATCAATTTCAAAATTTATGTCCTGAAATCCCTAGGTTTAATACTTAGACCCTGAAAATACCTAAGTAATTACTTGATTAGATTTTGAAAAACTATTTTTCACATCGTAAGGCATGTAATTGTGAGACTAGCTCTATCAGATACTGAGTGACCTTACTTTATTATATTTACTAAAATAAATTTAAAGTATAAAAAATTAAATGTAATAATATAAATGTAAACTTATACTTAACATTTAGAGTAGCATGTACAACTCCCAAATGCTCATGGAGTTGGTTTTGAACTTATAAAAAAGCAACATGTATCTGTTATATAACATGTATGCATTTTATAATACACTATATAATGTGTATGCATTATACAATATGTATGCATTACATAGCACATACACATTATTTGAATTTAAATTGAAAATTGAGCCTTTAAACTTAGAAATAGCTTGGATTTCTAAGCCAAAGGCTTGGGACTGTGCATTTACAACCGAGACCAAGAGTTCTAGGAAAAACCAACAAATTTTAACTTCAATTGTCAAATATTCTATGGATTTCAACATCAAAATTCAAAAAAGTATTACTGTTATAATGAGCACATTGTCCTCTTTATAAATGTATCATTTTTATAATTTTTTGGCTATTTTAAGGGTTTAAACTATATTTATTTCTAACATCACCTTTTTTAGGCCACTACATGCCTATTCATGTTTATCTAAAAAATTCATTGATCCAACTTCAAAAAAAATTATATGGTAACAAACTAGGCCTAATTCTTCACACAATCAAAAAAAATCAATTTTCATTTTTTTGGAGGTAGTTAGGGTGGGTCACACAGATCGTTATCCAATTTTTTTATTAGTTTTTATGATATACTTAATTGCAAAATTAATTTAAAAAAGTATATTCATCAAAAAAATATTAAAAAAAGTTCGTAACACACTAGAAGATCTAATCTAAATATTCACCAAAGGGTTTATAACAATATTAAATGATGCTCAAAAAATGGTGGGTTGCACAGAATGGTACAGTTCAAATTTTCTTGAAACAAAAGTCCTCTTCACATTTTATATTTTTAACCTATTTATACTTAACCATTTTTCAAAAAAAATAGTTTTTTGAAAACTAGACTCGAAATTATACAATTCATGTTTTTATACCATCTTAAAATTTTGAGTGTATCCATCTCTAATTATCTATAGAAGTTCACATTTCTTAAATTTCAGAAAAATCATGTCCACAAATAGGCCCTTTTTTGTCCCCCAAGTTAGTGCACTTACCCTTATATTTATATATTATGTTATGTTTCTAGAACCAAAAACATATATAATTACAATAGTAACATGTTAAGGTTGTAAATATAAAATGTATGTGTGTGTCCATATATATATATATATATATATATATATATATATATATATATATATATAATTTAAAATATAGTATAAAAATAAATAATATATATGTTAGTTTTATTATTTAAAATCAAATTTTAATTATATTATTTTTTTATATATAAAATTTTGGATTTATAAATTAAATTAATATTATTTTTTATTCGTGTTAATTTAATTGCTTTATTTATTTACCTATTAAATTTTTGTTTTTATTGTTAGCATCAATTTATTTATTTATTTTTTATTTATTTGTTTTTATATTTTTTATGATATCGTTTCTTTAGTTTTTGGTTTGTAGTGTCATATTTACAAATCTACAACCTTAAATTGATATTTAAATTGTGAATATAATTAATCTAATTGTGATGGCATATATTTCACTATTACTTTTATTCTCTGGTTTTTTTTTTACAATTTTTTATATGGTCGCCATTCAAAACCTAAATTTCTCTTAAAACAACCTCCAACTCTATAGAAATGGAAAAAAAACTACAATAGTGAAAACATAGTAGAAACATTACAACATCGATTGAAACGATTATTCATATTACAAACAACATTTCTATGATTTTAACTAGAAACGAGGCTCCCTTGCCACATTTTTTACAACACCATATATAGATAACAAAGAGAGCTTTTGAAACCCCAAAACTAATTTAATGTAAGAAAAAAAAATGTCATTTTAACTATCATCCTTTAGGATATTCTTAAATGAAACATCAATTTAATATAAGAAAAAAATATAAAAATTAAAAAAAAAAAAATTAAATCAAATATTAATTTTGTGTTTTTTTAAATCATAGATTTTTATTTTAAAAATATAATGAAGAGGTGTAAAAAGAAATAACATATTTTTTTGGATTTTGGTATCAACACCTATAAATAAAATAAGTAATAAAATGAAATAAAATACAATCTTAATGAATAATGTTTGCCTTTATTATTTATTATTTATTATTTATTACCGATCACTCTTAATTTAGAAAAGACGGCATTTTATTAAAGTAAAAAATTAAAATTAAAATATCTTTATTAAAAGAAAATTGTGTAGAAATATGTTATTAGTTGTTTTGTATAGTAAATTCTATATGTATATAAACTTTGTACCAATTATAAAAGTAATAACATTTATCACAAATATATTTCTTAATGAACATTATTAGTGAGATGGCTAATGTAAGAGAATACAAAATTTCTAAAATAAATAAGATGATTATTGTTTTCTCCACTTCCATGGTAAAACCATTTATAATATGTTTATTAAAATACTTAGTTACAAGGCAACTTCCAACAATCTAACAATAATTTATAATGGCCTTTTCCAAATATTAAATAAGAGACATGCAAGACTCAACTATAGACAATGCTTAAGAGTTTCAATCATTTAGGCATTTTTAAAATTAGGACATATAAACTATTAGTGATAATGAAATAAAGAATAAAAAACACAAATTTAGATAAATACAAAAAATAGACCCCAAATAAAATTAGTAAAATAACCCAACTCTAAGCATAGAAACTATAAAAACTAATTCAAAAGAAAATGAACTATAAAAAATATTACAACATTTAAAATAAGCTTTGGATAATCCATGAATGTTCCATACAAGGCCATTTCACCATTCTGCTTCAAAAATATGTATTTATATAAAATAAAAAAAAGGTAAAATTGCAACATTTCAAATAGGATCATGAAAATTCATAGGTCTTCTAAGAAATGCCATTTTACCACTATGCTTTAGTTGTTAAATCATATATTTATCAAATCAACAACAAAACTACTTTTCAACATTGCAATTATAATTTTAATCATGGGATAGGAACCAACAAAGGCCATTCAATCTCCAAAAGTTGTTAAAACCCTAAAATAATTACTCCTCTAAAAAGACAATAGGTCCAACAAAACTATATTTAAATGTTCAAATAGTGGTTGTAAGCATAAATTATAAAATTGACAAGACTAATCCTTACCAGATTACAATTATTATAATTTTCAGTCACATTCCACATAAAGGTAGTAAATTTAAACTTTAGCTTTAAATTAATAATATAATTTTAAATTTTGAACATAAACCAACATTGCCACCAAGGCCTAAATTTGATAGTCTTCCTTCTCTATCATGAATTTTTTTAATGATGGTTATGTATTCAACATTTCCTTTTAAGAAAGAAAAATGAGAGAGAGAGAGAGAGAGAGAGAGAGAGAGAGAGAGAGAGAGTATAATAGTTTTTTTTAGTTTTGAATGGTCTACCTAAAATTTTAAACTTTAAACATAAATCATCACTACCACCAAGGCTTAAATTTGATAGTCTTCCCTACCTATCATGAATTTTTTTTATGATGGCTATGTATTCAACATTGAGAGAGAGAGAGAGAGAGAGAGAGAGAGAGAGAGAGAGAGAGAGAGAGAGAGAGAGAGAGAGAGAGAGAGAGAGAGAGAGAGAGAGAGAGAGAGAGAGAGAGAGAGAGAGAGAGAGAGTATAATAGTTTTTTTTAGTTTTGAATGGTCTACCTAAAATTTTTAACTTTAAACATAAATCATCACTACCACCAAGGCTTAAATTTGATAGTCTTCCCTACCTATCATGAATTTTTTTTATGATGGCTATGTATTCAACATTTATCTTCAAGAAATAAACATTAGAGAAAATATATATTTATTACAATCTTTTGTGGTTTATTACAGTCTACCTAAATTTTAATTTACACCTAATATGATCTCTTTAAAAAAGTAATTATATTTTATGGCTAAAAATATATAAATATAACCATACAACCACCCAATTTAGGCCCTAACTACCACCACCATTATCAGTGTTCACAACTTTCATCCATGTCAAAGCAAGCACATTTCCTCACAACTTTCATCCATGTAAATCAAGCACATTTTCTCATAGCCTTTGAAAATTGTGTATTATATGATTTTTTAATACATGTTAATAATAGGATTGTTAGGTCCACACCCAATCTAAAACACAAGTAGGGGTCCCAAATCCCATATCTCCACTTTTCCATTCAGTGACTTTTAATTTCCCCTATTTTGGGTACCTTGATTGTTGGTAGAATTTAAACTTGGGTCACTCTGATATATATGCATCTACTTTAACTATTACACCACAACCTAGAGAACATTGTGCATTATATAGTTTAAAAACTAAAAAAATAATATTTTGTGAAGCCCATAAGCTATGGCTTTATTGAAGTGAATGGATTTAAAATATTTTAATAGTAAGAATTATATAGAAAATTATGTTCCCTTATTGGTCAACAGGGTCCGTTAGGTGTAAATAATGAAATAAGGATACATGGTCACATTACTTGGTTTCTTTAGATACTGAGCTATTACCTTTTACAGTATTAAAACTTTGATTTCAAATAACCCTTTATTTTTGTGCCTCAAAAACTTATAAATAGATGAATATATATAGATTTAACTTTTTCATAAATTTATAATAACAAAATGAAAATATATACAATTTTATAGCACAACAATGATATAATGAATTACAATATTACAAATCTCATAACAGAATAGAACAACAAAACAAAATAAGTACACAACACAACAACAAAACATCATAGTAAAATAGTACAACAAAATAGAGCAATCCCTTACAAATAAGAAAGGATGATGCATACAAATTATTTGATAGAATGATTACATAGTGCCAAGCCTCAAACAAACATTAAAATTGAACAGATTCAGTTTTTCTATGAAGAAGAATGTTGGTAAACAATTTTGTCCTATCTTCATGAAAAATAGATTCAAAAGATGACTATGATGAACCTAAACCTCATATGTTGAAGTCAATAATAAACTTGGCAAAATGAAAGTTCTCATCCACAAACTTGAACATGACTTGAAGGAGTTTTTAAAGAGCAAACATCACAACTTGAAAAATATATAGATCAAATTACCATGCAAGGTGAACACATCCCACAATTGGAAATGGTACTTGTAAAACATAGTTCAGAGGTTATTGTTGATCGAAGGCAAGTTATTTCAGATGTTATTAAAAATCACTAGGAAACAGTTATAGCAACTAAAGAAGATAAATTAGGACTTAAAACCAAGCTTAAGGGTGTAACTACAAAATAATCATGAGCTCAAATGATTTTAGGTAGTTCTAAAACCCAACCTATCATTGAGACAACAATCCAAGTTAGACTTGAATAACAAAAAGAAAGAGAATTCAAAATTTTAAACCTTAAAGTGTAGATGCTTTACTAAGGAAGACGTCCCTTCAGAAACAATGAAGAACTTCCTTTAGAACAAACTATAAATTGAGAATCTATCAATAAAGAAGGCATGGTATGTGCCAGATAACACCTCAAGGCATTAGATTCTAAAACTGACAAGATAAGCTAGTTGCTTTGAAACTTAAAATGAATCTCTTTGGCTTTGATCCAAAGATATACTTAGATGAGGACATGACCAGGGATATGTGTGAGGAATTTAAGAGTGAAAACTTCAAATTTGTTGAAGCTAGGAAGCAAGGTGATAAGACCTCAAAGTGCTCAGAAGAAATGGCAAAAAACTTAAATATTTATTCAAAAAAAGATATCAAAGCATGTTCAGGTTGCATTGATTCACATGAAGTCTCAAATTATTATTTCATCACTTGATATATGCAAGTTTTTATAAAAAATTGCAAACTTGTTATTTCTACAAGTCTCAACCACTCATACAAACACAATAATATTAAGTTCTAACTTAAAATTACTAACTAATAACTATTTACTATCAAGGAATGTCTTGTAAAGAGATGCATACCCCATACATATTAAAAACATAATAAATTAACAATCAAATAGACATTTGAATCAAATGGCCCAACAACCCCATTGATCCAAATAGGTATAGAACATGATTTAGAACATATGATTCTGAAGTCATCTAATAGTTTCTATCACACCTATAAATTAGCAATTATATATCACAGTACTAATCAATAGATGCTGCTTCAAACAGAAGCCCGGTATCTTGCAAGTTATGACATGAATGGTGAGCATCACGCTAACATAATCATCCTCTCTAACCATTTTTTACCCATAATGCAATATAAACACGTGAAACCCATGTTCAACTATATCGATCCAGATAAGAAAAAACTCGTTCAGTGACTTTACCTTGAGTTTCTAATCGTTAAATTTAAATACCTATAAATACACTAGGGATACGCTCTTCACTGCGTATTGGATTTGCTCCCAAGACTCAAATTTTTCAATCAGTTTTCAAGTTAAAACTATGCGAATCATAATTTTTTTAGTCTCTTGGTTGTATATAACATTGGTGAGAGAATGCCATAAAATAAAACCCACTTGAAGAGTAGTAAGACAACCAAATTCGTTGCTGGAAAATCCAAATGTGGTTAGGCTATGCATGATCGATATATGCTTACAGATCATCAACAAAAGACAATGACACTGATATTGGCAAAAGGTTGGTAGATCTGATGTCGGATTCAATATTGGGGGTGGAAACACCCCATTATTTTGAGCCCTTTCTGGGCGAAGAACGAGGAAATAATTTGGAATTTGGGACCCATTAAAGGCGCGAGCCAGGAAGGAAGCATCCTTCTTGCCCTTGTAATATTTCTATGGTTTAGCTTTTACATCACGAATGGAAATATGACTTGTCGCCATTAAGGGGGAGCACATGCGAAGCAGATGCAATTATTCAAAAATATCAACGCCAGAAAGCCCTTTTTCTTTCCTTCATTTGCCCGCATGGACGCCCAGTCATAATCAACTGACCACGCAACTATCGGTGGCCGGAAGCCCGAGAAAATAAGAGCCGTGGAATAGGGATATCAGATAAGGAGGTTTTCGCGCCGCTGGTGCGTTGTAGAGAATAAATGTACCAATCGAGATGTGATGGGGATGAGCACCTTATGTGAGGAAAGCAACGGCCATAGCAGTCCGGATGAAACTTCTGCCTAAAGAATGCCCCATTAAGGAAGCCCCTCACATGGTAGTAAATAGATACACTTAGTTCCATATTTGCAAGGAGAGCTTTTGGATTATTCCCAAACTCTTCAGATTTCGTTTGATATATTTATATTTTTTGGAGGTCAATTGCAAGTATGTTCTCATTAACATTGTAGAGAGTTTAAATATTTTATTGAGTTAAAATACTTTATTCTGCAATTTGAGTGTATATATAAACTTTATTGTAATGAGTTGGATATAGAGTAATACTTTGCATTTACTTTTTTAATGTATTGTGAGATATGTGATGAGTTTTATCGCCTCTTTAGAAGAAATCAAGGCTTTATATGAGTATCTTATTTATTATGAGGATGAATGGTGTGTGGCTCTATACTTTAGAGAAATCACTCAACATAGAGATGGCCTCCTTGAGACTTGTCAATTCATTACTATATGAAGTGTAATTAGTGCTACTAGAAAGGTCAAATTTGCATTAAAAATAGACTATCTTTGATGTTTTTGGTAGTGAAACTTCTAGGAATTTGCATCAATTTTGATTGTGCAAAGGTCATTAAAAAATGAACGAACCAAGTATTTTTTGTAATGTGAGGTTTGCACCAGACTATGGCCACATTTGTGTTATTGTTGTGCCACTAAAAAATACTTTTTTGTGTAACATTAATACCAACTATTAAAATTAATAGAAAATTATATATAATAAAAAATAAATAAACTAGCAGTTGCCCCAAAGATGCAAGGAACATCAAAGGGGATTTAAGTTGTTGCTTTTATAAATTTGATCTTTTGGTCTCTTTTGGTGTCTAATTTTCCATGTGGAGTTCTAGTCTCTTTTGATTGATATCAGGCATCGATGAGTATTGACTTCATCACTAGGCTACGACTCACTATATGTAGATGGGTGGAACGATCATCTTGGTCACTTTGTTGCTAGTTATTTCTGCATCTTATGTTTTTCCTTTTTCACAGATAAACATGATTTTGACACCTAGCACAATCATGTGATGTTATTTTATCATTGGGATCTTTTTCTTGGCTCTTCATCATTGACTCTTTGGGCAACCATGATCTTGACACATGGATTTATCTCATTATCTTGATCGGCATTGGGCCTTGGAAATAATTTTTGTTTCTATGGAGGTCCCAAATGAGTGCAATCGTGACACATGGAGTTGTTTAACCCTAAATTTGATAAGTGACTATCCTACCTTAGCAGTATTTTAAGGTTAAGAATATATAAATGATAATGCAAAAGAGTAATAATCAAATCTATAGCAGGCCAATTAAATGTTAAACTCATATATAAGCACACATTGAATTTATTATGCTAAGTATAGGATAAATATATAAAGTACAACTAACTTATGCATGCAAATGATAAATATGTAATATACTTAATTGGTTCTGATATTAACATAGTGTTGTATCTAGAACAAGAAGAAAACAACTTAGAAGGAGATTTTGGAATAGTCATCAGATTTTAGATTTGACACCTTTGGAGATCTTGACACTAACTTCAACCTGTGATGGTTGTGTCAATGCTACTATCTAGATTTAATGCAAGTGTCATATACGAAATACTTGATGAAAAAATATGTGACCACCTTGATGCTATAATTCATTTAGATCTAGGTCATGGACTGTCGCTCCTCATGTAATTATAAAACCCTTATTCTCCATCTTCATTGTGACCTTAAAAAAATGGGTTTGTAGAAATATGGTTTTGAGTTGACCCTAAAGACCTCTCTATTAGTGAGTGTTGCCTCCATAACCAATACTCTAAAGAGGGCCTGAAACTGATGTAGTTCTCCTTTACATGTTGACTTGTGTGTGAATCATGTAATATTATGCAAAATCAAGTACAATAGTGACCTAGCTTGCAATTGGTAATTCTAGATTTTGGGCTTCTCCTTTAGCACTTCATACTTGTAGATGTTTTGTACCTATGACTGCTATAGAAATAAGAAGTCTTTATTCAATTAATTCTCTTTCATAAGGTTATTTGGTATTGTTTCCATCTTGTTAGGTGAGGAATGAATGGAGGTTGATCTTGTATTTATATCAATCCCTTTGGAGTAATAAATCACATTAAAGCACTTAGGTTGACCATCAAGATATGTTTTATTTAAAAAATAGATGACTTTAGTGCATTGAACACTTATGTCGGGTTAAGACACTAACGTTGACATTAGTGTCTATCCCAGACATTAGTATTCAAGGAGCAAAAAAGTAGGTATAGGTTATAAATGGTTGGAAAGTATGTAGGACTGATATTTTGACTAGTCATCATATTCTAAAAAATAGTACTTTTGTGTCTATGGACACTACCTTTGACACTAGTGTCTGACTATGATGCAAGTGTCTAGTAAAGAATAATTATTAGATCTCTATGCAATAAAATTTATAATTATAGGTTTCATGTCTCATTTTTATGATGTATTAAACTTTAGGGTACTAGTTGTCTCTCTTTGCTAATTAATTAATCCCTAAATCTTCACCCTTCTTCACCTTTAGAATGAGTTTGCCAAAAATGAGTTAGTGGGCTCACAGTGTTGAGATGAACTCAATGACTCCTTTGTCACTAAGAGCTACCTATATATCTAATACTCCAAGGAGGGCCTCAAACTTATGTATTTATCCCCTATGTTTGGGAGTTTTCATGCACAAGGGTGAATATATACTATATGCAAATGCATGCAGTGATATAGCTTGTAACTTGACAAATATCGCTCATGAAATGATATTTTAATCCTTAAAATATTTTGTATGACTATTCCTATGAGTGATAAATAAATAGAGATAATAGGGTAGAATATCTCATTTTTTCAATTGATTGAATGAGCCTTGGTAGGTGTTTGTTTAGTATTTGCTATCTGAGAAATGAGAAGGCTTGGACTTGTATTTATAGCACACTTTTTGGAAATATATCATGGTAGGGTTAACTAAGATAAATATTCTAACCCATAGGTTTTGAAACATTTTAAATTTTGATAAAGTTTGGCAGTTTGGCACTACATAAGGATTTGGACATTGTCATCGATGGTCATGTCCCTCTATGGTCGATAGTGTCCAAAAGGCTAGAAAATAGGTATGGATCTAAAAATAATAGTAAAGGATTTTAAGAAAGTTTTAAGATTTATGTGTAGTGTAAGATACCTAGGTCATCATAATGATATGGATCAGACTAAGAGATAAGCATTTAGGCATAGTGAGATTGTAAATGCAAGTATTTTACAGAGAAGCCTAGATATGCAGGGTAGAGCCCTAATTAATATTTGTCAAATGTAGAAGAATAAGATGTTATAAATATTTAGTTTTAGTATCTATAATCACTTGCCTTCTCTTTTTCATATGTGTTATCCTCTCATGCTACCTTAGGTATGAGTGCATAACATTCCTTGTATTGCTCTTCCCTTAGGAACTTGTTTCCTAAAATAATTAGTACTTTCACACAAATATTATTTTTTCCTTTATCTTCATCATCCTTCAAAGCACTCAAGGTATGCATCTTTCCATTATTATCCATGTTATAGGCATTTATACACCCATCTCGTACCGCATTGCTGTCAAAATTCCAAGGCCTTCTCAAAATTACATGACACACATCCATGGGCATCACTTCACACCACACTTAATCTTGATAAGTGCCTATATGGAAACTCACTAGACATTGCTCATTGGAAAGGACTTTCTAACTCTGCATCAACCAAAAAACTTTGTGAGTATTCAGGTGTGCCACCTTATTCAGGCCCAACTTTTTAACCATCTCCATAGAAACTATATTGTCTCTGTTTCCATTATCCATGATCATATTATTTAATTTTACACCTAACTTGCATATTATTTTGAATATAAATATTCATCTATGAAAAATATTTATATTCCTTTTATGGCTTCAAAAACCTTTCATGAATATCAGCACTTCTCCATGCTCAAGTTCCTTTGAATGCTCAATAAACCCAACAAACTCTTCAACTCCATGTGTGATATGTGTGTATGAATTCATCCTCTTACTAATTTCACCCTATGATGTGAGCATTCAAAATGCTCAATTCCTAATTTTTCCACACCAATAACATACTTTAGGAAATACTCTTCCCCTACCTCATCCAAATCTATGTTTACTTGAAGGTTTATATAATCCACCTTCTCTATGAAAATTCCCATGCACCCCACCTTGGTCTTGGGTATGTGCATTAATTTTCACTAAAAATTATGTGTCATGTCTTGGCTGACGTCTTTCACCACTTATTCCTCCTTACACAGATCATCCTTAGTGTCATATGTTACTCTGGGATCTCCTTGATAGTTTTTATTCAACCTTAAGCATTAATTAGTACACTTCTTTTATAGTTTTTATTCTAGCCATTCTCATTTCTTCCTAAATTACAAATTGCATTCCATTGATGTATCATGCAACCTTATCTTTATCTACTTTATTATGATGAGACCTGATAATAATTTTATATATCTCATCATTATACTCTTTAATTAACATTTATTTCTACCTAAGGTTGTGAATCCTCTTGAAGAGCTCCATCTGATTGTCCCCAGGAAATAATTTCCATTTCATATTGGGAACCTTTCTACACCCCAACTTATTATATTGGATCCTCTTCTTCACCTCTCATTTTGAACGTCTTTCCACCGTAATGATGTGTGTCCCTTCAAATTGGTCTACATTTTCTTAATGTGTTGGGGGTCTTCTATATCTTCATACTCAAAATATTCTTCCATGTCATAATCCAATCTACAAGTTCATTAGGATTTAGAATTCCTAAGAAAAAATGTAAATATACATTCACATCCTTTTCAATTTGTGATATGACCCTCAATATCCTCTCCTCTCCATCTTCATTATGACCTTCAGCATCATCTCCAGTTTCAGTTCTTTCAGCTTCTTTGATGCAATGTACTTAGCCTTCATCATCACTCTTGTCATTCCTCCAAATGAACCCTCACTATTGGTCTTCCTCAATAGCATTTAAGTGCATTTTTACAGTAAAAAACACATCCATAAATTCATCTAGTTTACTTTTTATTCTTTCAATTACTACTCCTCTACCAAAAACTCTTCTTGGTGTCATATTTCCTTCCCAATCCACACACTATTTTTGTAATTTTCCTACTTATAATCCTACATAGATGATCTTCCCCACACTTAACAAGGTTTAAGTCATTTCCTTTATTGGTGTTAACATAGGTTTTATAATCAATGATTATGTGTCCTCCTGGTCATGCTTATTGAACTTTAAATATCTTTTATGTTTCTTTGCACATTTAAGAGATATGCACATGTGACCCTGTCTAAATCCTTGTGTTCTACAGCTTTATGTTGATTCCTTGCTTGGTTAAAATGGTGCACAAGAATGTTCACTCTAAATTTTATGTATATTTTGACTCTAATATCCAAAACTTGTGCATCATTGTCTCTCATCGATCATTTTCTCATTGGCTCAGTCTTAGGTTATGTTGACTATTCCAATCACCTTAATCTCATGGCACATGATGTACATGGGACAAATATTTTTTCTTCCAAAATCAATTGAGTATAGTCTTTGAAGCACCTTGAAGATGAATATTTTAGCCCAATGATAGTTATTTTGAATCCATTGAGGTTTCTTGAACATTTTTTCTCCACTATGGGAGATCTAAAAATCATTTATTGAGGTCATGGGCTGGCATTAGTCCTATAGGGTTCTTATTAGAGTGATTTTCAACATGAATGTGTGTCAAAGGTCTTATGTAAGGCCTTGTTGATATTTTCAAATCCCATTTTCATGTATAAAAGCAATCAAACTACCTCTCAATGCAAAATATTACCAAAAGGCCTAATAAGCATTCTTAATTCATAGGGTCACATTAGCCTAATGAAAGCCTACTTGATAATTGGAGACATGAAATTCTTTTCAAGGGTAAAATGCATCAAAAGAGTCCTAAATTCATTCATTAGTGTCATTTTATCCTTATAAAGGTATCATAAATTACTTTTCAATGTGAGATAGAGCAAAAGGGTCTTAAAATCACTTATAAGGTCTAAAGGTTTCATAAAAGTCATTTGGAGATTTTCAAACTCTTCACAAGCAATTCAAATCTATATATATGGTCTACACGTGCATTTGACTAAGTCTTTCCCTCTTATTTATATATCCTTGAGGATTGTTCAAAACATTCCAACATGGGAGGAGTGTATTCAATCCATGGCAAAGCTATTATCTATCATCAAGCTCTTATCAGGGGTAGACTTCATTGTTTGAAGAGGTGGCAGTCATCTTCAGAGGTTTCATAAGGTTTCAATGGAAAAAACATCATGGTTTCAATGAATTTTAAGTCTTAGAAACAAATTTAAATTCCTCAAATTTATAATAAACTCATTCATGAGAAAAACAACATATTTTCAAGGAAGATCACTAGTTTGTAGCCTTTAAAAACAAGCTAAGAGTGAAATATTATAGGTTTATGATGCATTTTTAGGGGATTATAGAGGATCCCAAGGCATAATAAGTTTTTGTAATGGAAAGGATACCATTTATGATCAAGTGATTACCCTTAAGTAGATAAAATCAAGCTAAAATCATAAGGCATATCTAAATAACTGTCTGCAAGTTTGTTTACAAGAAACCAAGGTTCTCCATGATGTCCCATCTTCATTTTGTTGATGTATGGTTCAAAAAAAATCTTGGAGGAAGTTAAAATGGTTTAAAGGATTATTATAATGATGACCAAATAAATGGATGAGGTAATAATAATCATGTATCTTCAATAATAATATGGCAGACAAGCTAAAACCTCTCTAAAACCCTAAGACTATATTTTCAATTTTTGAATGGTTCTGAAGTTTATAGAGAATAAAAATGAACTCCAAACCTTTTATAATGCTTTCAAGAGGGTGGAGATAAATTTTAAATACATTAGGTCATGTTTCTAATGGGGATCAATGGTTTTAGGCAGTTATAAGGCTCTAGAGTTATCAAAAAGTCATCTATAGGTCTACCAATGAAGTAGGAAAGTTTAAGCATGATAGAAAGCCTCCATGATGATCTAGTTCATTTCAAGAGGTGTGAAAGTTTGTATAATTTTATTAAGTTTCATATAAATGGTTTCATGAAGGTTGAAATCATGTTCCTAAGAAATGAAATAAGCCTACAGGCATCCTTGGACACTTAAAAGCTTTCAAGGTCATCCAATAGAGATCATAAGGTTTTCAAACTTCAAGACACCTACAAGTTCAAAAACATGTATTAAGTGTTTGATGAGTCTCCTATATATTTTTCATGAAGAATAAGATGAACACCAAGTTCCAAACCCTCCACACAAGCCTTTAGGGTAGGTAGCCAAAGACTTGTGGCCTTAAGAGGTCTATAAGTTGAGGAGTTATGGACTTGAGGGGAGGTTTCTTGGATTAAAATGTGGAAACATGATCTTAGTGTCCCTAAAGAGGATTTCAAGTCAATTTTTAATATTTTTAAACAAGTTTTGAAGGATTGTCAATGTATTTTATGGTTAGGAGGGTTCATTTAAATTTGTATGCCTACAGTCAACTTATATGTGTTCTAACAAAGTTTAAGATCTCCATCAAGTTAGAACATGATTTCAAAAGGCATTTTGAGACATAAAACCATAAAATATTGACTACTACAAGATTAGATCCATGGTCAAATATTTATCAAGAGAGTTTCATTAACTTGTAAGTATGGTCAAGGAAAAAACAATCTTGTATGTCTTCTATGAGGAATCTAAAACTAGATCAAGATATTAAGGTCTTAAGACCTTATAAACAAGTTACAGGCCTTCATCATGTTTTATGGTCTCAATCACCCATTGGAAAGTTGTAGGACATGTTTTCATGGAGATTCCAAATATGTTTCATGGGTTAAATTTGACTGTAGAACTTTGAGGTCAGAGTCCACCTTAATATAGAAAGATTATAAACACCCTTAAGAAGTTGTAGGAGAATTTCAAGGAGGTCTTTATGTTTGATTTCATGGTAAAAATGAGTCATAAGAACCTAAGAGGCAAGCTTGTAATAAAGGTCATAGTTTCAATGAGTCTCAAGCCTCATAATGTTCCTATTAACATGTGAAGGTCAAACATAAAAGGTTGAAGGCAGGTTCTAAAGAATCACTAATGGATTACATGGCTAAGAAGGTTCATGAAGACTTTTGGGCTTATAATACTCTCTTTTAGGATCTACATACATTAATGATGATCACCATTAGATTTTAACAATCTTATAAACTAGTTGCAAGTGTTGAATAATATCTTCATGGTATTAAAAAAGAAGAATGAATATCAAGCTCTAAGCACTCATCCATAGGCCTATCACATGTCTTATGGTCTTAAAAATCTATTTAAAGTTACAAGACAGAGGTTATGAAGTCTTAAGCATTCAAGGGTAAATAAATTCATCGATTGATCAACATGTTTCCAAGGTATTACGTAGGTTTGAAACCTCAAGACAAAACCCTATTGAGCCAAATCAAGCCTTTAGGTCTATCTAATAAGCTTCATGATTGATAAAGAGTGAATACAAAGTTTGATGATGAAAATTTGTAGGAAGAATTACTCAAGTTACAATGTTGTATACTTGTGAAGAGAAGTTTTCAAGTAAGAGACAAACACCTACAGGCCTATTACTAAGGTTTTAAGGAGAATCAAGCATGATTCAAGAGTGAGCAAGCCTGCAACATGTTTCTATAATCTCAAGACCTTCATGAAAATTTGTAATAATTTTTTAATATTCCCAATAATATTTATTACAAATTTTAAGATCCCTATAATAAAGGTAAGGTCTTACAGGGTAGGTTTCTTGTCTTATAATGCCAAGATAGAGGGTTTAGAACTTGTGAAATAAAAAATTGTGAGCTCCTTCAAGAACTACTATAGACCTATACAATGTTTTCAAGTGAAAGAATGAGGTTTTAAAAGGATTTTTAATATGTTTCTAGGGGATTTTTTTGTTTTAAGGGTCTATATGTAGTTTTATGAAGACATTCAAACATTATCATGATGAAATAGATCTACAACATATTCCTATAGCCTCCAAGTCTCCTTCAATACCTGCAAACATATTAGAGATGTTGTGAATGATGCAATACTTCTCAATGCTTTCTCAAGGTTTCTTGACCTTGCAATTTATATGTCTACAAGAGCAAGGAGTGGCATAAGTTTAGAGCAAGTTTCCAACTCTGTAAGCATGTTTCCAAGATTTATAGGGTGTTTGAAGTTAAGCTCTCAAGAGCATCATGACTGAATGAGGAGATTGTCAGCCATAAAACTTATTTTTTAGAGAAGAGATATTAAGTTTTCAAACAAGTCAGAAGCATTATGAGATCTTGAAATCAAGATTTTGAATAAAACATGAAAGTTACATTGAGGGAGATTGAAGGTCTATGAGGACATGAGGGCAAAGGACTTAATAAAAAAACTTGTTGTAGGTTTGTAAAGTATATGATAAGGTAAGATGGGACTTTCAAAGCATGAAAAAGTATGTTTCTTATCTCCTCAAGGAATTATTATGGGAAAAGATGAAGATGAACCAGGTTCTTAGCCTCTCCAAGAGGTCTTCACATAAACTTCAAGACAAATTTATGCTAGTTCATGCTTCTACAACCTATCTACCACTATTATGGATGGAGTAATTTATCATAAATAGAATGAAAGAGTCTGGAGGCATTGAAAACTACCCTCAAAATGTGTAACCCCCTTCATGGAGTGGAAATCATGTTAAGTCAACTCAAGGCTCCAAATGGTTTAGGAGGCCTATTTCCAAGTCAAACATTCTTTAAGCATGAGAGTCATGGTAAGTCAACCTAAGCTAGATTCTCTCTAGCGAGATGGGTGAGTTAAGGTAGTTAATGAAAGAGTTTTCCAATAATAAATCAGCCTTGAAGGAGCACATCCATCATTCACAACCCTTTTAAAGGACAAAAATAGCAAAGAATAAGGTCACCTCTTCCACTACTACACCAACCTTATTGAGAGATCTTCATGGAGCAGGTCTAATGTGTTTAAGAATACTTAATGCTTCCATTTTCCATGTTTCTTATCTTGTATAGGCTGGATTGATGTAGTAATAACAACATTTATGAGGTCTCCTTGTCATTCTCCTCCTCTCTCTCATCTCCATTTCTTATATATAGAACTGAAAATGACTTGTTCATGATCCCTCCTCCTTGGTATGATAAAACTGTACTCTTTTGTAGACTTTTAATATTGGATGGATGCCTTAAATCTAATAAAATATGATATGTGTCTCTTCTACATTGTCCATTTTATTGAGTATTGTGTAAAATTGAGTTTTTGATCTTCATTTTTTAAAGTTTCCTTCCCTTGTATTGTTGTCATATCACTTTTACACCCTTATTTACATGTTGTATGTTGTTTAGATCACTACCTTCATAAAAATTACTAATTCAAATGCTGAGAAAGTTACATATTTTGTAGAAGTTGTGTGATTTACTATCAAATTTAAGTATTTCTTGTGTTGTTCCAAGAAACTGGAGATCTCTAGATTTGGTGCATCACCTCTTTTATAGTTTCAACTTATTCTTTTCCTTCTTTCATGACCAAAACACATAGTCTTAGTTGTAAATAGGTCTTTGTAGCATTTTTTTAGGCCTATAACTGATCTAAAATTAGGTGCACATAGTTTAGGAAGGAAGTTGGCCTTCACTAGAGGTTCATCCCAAGGAGCCAAGGTCCCACACCTTGGGGATGATCCCATTTTTATAATTAGATCAGTTGATTGATCAAATTTTTCAAGATCCAAGTGAAAACAGGTAAGGCTTTGGCTTGGCATGCTTGAGCACTTTCACAGGTGAACATTATAACTCTTTAAAAATGACATAGGATTTTTTTATGCCTAGGTTTATCCTGCATCACCTACCATTTTATAAATATGTCGATATCAGTTGACAAAGGACCTTTACATTCCAAAACATTTATAGAATTTTTTTACTTCCCCTAATTTACTCACCATATTTTATAGAAAGGAATGGTGGATCACCTTTCATTGATATCGATGCCGATATATCTAAGTTCTTGACATTGGGATATGTTATCCTATTTTGATACTTTAATGTTCATACATGTAACCTACATTTCTCTCACTTTGAATCTAGTTCAGATCCATTAAGATTATAATAGATAGGAGAAGAGTTAAAAATTTAAAAAATTAAACTAACGATTTCATTAACCCTTATGAGAAACATTTGATCATATTTGGTGAATCTCATGACATTTTGGTATGAAATAGACTCTATTTCTACCTTGGTTTAGGTGACTTTAATTTTTATTCTCATGTTGGTGGAGCTAGTGTGGTAGACTATGTTTTGACTAACAAATCTTCATGGCCATTGATCTCTCATTTTTTCATGGATGCTCTTCCCTTCCCTTATATATCATGACCTAATTTCATTCAAGATCATACTCCCTATCTTTAGAGATGTAATAATTTCTTCTCTTACCCACTGCTCTATGACTTGTATTTACTTTTACCATACTTATTATGATTCTGACACTAAAAAATTGAAATTTAGCCTTATATATTTTTTAAAAAATCACAATATAGTTTAAAATGTTGAGTTTCTATAAAAAATTACAATGAATCACTTTGATCCTTCATTCTATTCATAATCACCCTATTAAACCCCACTTCAATTTTTTTGACAGAAGTTGCAGATCTCTCCATAAGATTACAACACACATTATGCCCCAACATCCCCACATGAAGAAGCCTATTCATAAAAATGACCATCATATCCTATGAAATAAGAAGAGGCTATATTTGAATAAGAAAAAAAAGAGATACTCTCAACAAGCTTAGGTTCAATGTTAAATCCCTTTGGAAAACCTTTATTCCAAGGAAATCCAAATGTGCCATACCTAACAAAGATACTTGGTCTAATTATGCATATTCTCCTTATGGCATTTGAAACCACACCTCATTGTTTGTGGAAAACATATTATAGGGTAAGTGTATCTTCACATATTATATGGTTGTGCATGTTGTTTTCAAACTCAAGACAAATAAATCAACTAATGTAAAGTACTTAAAAGCAAAATTTCATCATCATAGTCCAACTCTCCTAGACACACATATTATTGATGTCTTTAATATAGTGACCTCTCATGGATTCCTCCATGTATGGGTATCTCATATCATTTATCCCATAGTTAAAAACCATCATGGTTGGTTACATCTTGAGTAAGATATTTGTTACAATGTTAAATAGTTCTAAATTTAAAGAGTTGAAAAAACTTTGGGAAAAGGGGAAATAAAGTTTTAGATGGAATTACCAAATAATAAACCATATATACTAATTCTTAGAGTTCTAATCAAAGAAGAAAAATCACATAAATGTAACATTCGCAGTTGTTTATTTGATTTTTATAAAGCATTTTACGTTATTCGTAGACAATATATAATCTAATGGCTTTGAGATCTACAAATTCTAGAACAATTAGTTGTTATTATGGTTACACTTTATGAGAAGGTGGTTGGCCAAGTTTGATATCTTATTAGTTTTATGGGTAGATGCAGGATAATGGGGGACAAGGGAGGGGGGGTGGTATAAAGCAACACTTTTTTTCTGAAAATAACAATAGTTGAACTTGGAGAGAATGTTAGAGATACTTAGAAAATAAATTTGACAATGACATAAGAATATGCATTGTGGCATTTTGAATGCAGTTTCTAATTTTTTTTTTCAATACATAGATGATAAAAGTGTGTGAAATAGATACATTTATTACAATAGGTTGGTCATTTTTTGTGAAAAGATAATGAGATTACTTGTGTATGAAAAAACTTTTTTTAGTAAACAAAGAAATTTTTGTATAAAAATTCATATATGGATAGGTGAAATGTCAAATATTGTTGAGAATATTTTTTATCATATATATATATATATATATATATATATATATATATTACAAGTCAAGACAACTGAAAAATTGAAACTGCAAGTGTACGAACACAACTTTTTGACCTTAACTTCATGTAAATCATTTAAAAAATAATAATAGTTGATAATGTGTAGATTGTTGAGATATAAGTTTTACAAGTGTTTGATTAATATTTAAAAAATTATAAGGAAATTTGTGACGATATGTATATAGTCTATAATGAAGTATGTTATGTATAAATTAAGTAATAATTATAAATATTATTCTAACATTAAAAATAACAATATATTCTAAAACTACGATTTCCCCTCTACAAACCCATATAATTATTTTTTTAAAATAATGAAATTTTCCTGATCAAACATGTTGATAAAGATAAAAAACCCTTGAATTTGTTAAGAATCTCCTTGGTTGGTTCATGACAAAATTTGGACTAGGTTTGGGACCCCCATGCCTAAAACCGAGGTAAATTTGGAGGGAAAGTGACAAAAAAAAATCTATACTTACAAAGGGCATACGCCTTTTGCAAACTAACTTTCTCCTCATAAATTGTTTTTGCCCATTTTTTGGTGGATCACAATGGGCAAGCATGCTTTTAAAAGCATGCATGCCTTTATGATTCATGAATTTATCTTGTCTTTCCCATGAAAATTACTCATTTTTTTATTTTTTGTAAATTATAAACTGGTTTTTCTAGTAGAACTATGCAAATTTGGTAAATTATTCATTCACTTTGTTTGAATCACTTCAAATTATTCAAGTTTAAATTTACAGTTATATTATTTTGGTAAAGATAAATAATGGGGTCAGGAATTCATCACAAAACATCAATCAAAGAGCTAACGAATGAGGAAATTGAAGAGAAAAGAGAAAAAGACAAGTAGCTATGAGAGCATCCATAAGGGCTTCTAGGCAAGGTGAAGGTAATTCCTCTACATCAGGTAATATTTCAAATAAAAATAACATGTTTAATTTTATAGAGTTTAGATATGTTTTCAAATCAGATAAAAGAACCTAATAAATATTTATTTCATGATGAAATTCAAATTTTAGAGCATGTAAGTATGAATTTGTAATGAGTGATGAAACGTATGGATAAACACAATATAATGAAACATCCATTCATAATTAATTTTTTGAGTATGAATGTAATCAACATCAAATAATGACCCCAAATCATGTGTCTCCCAATAAAGAGGAATTTAATTCATCTATAGGGTCTAATGTAGATAGTCAACCCTTTGCTATTCCTACTATGGTTGAAGTGTTAACACCACCTAATTTACTACAAAATATAGCTCCTATACCCACACCTCCAAAGATAATTATATGATCACCAGGTTATTTGGTTAAAATAGATGAAAAAATAATATAACTTATGAAATGAAAAATTTCAAAAAAAATAGTTCAACATCATGCTCAATGTGTATGAGACTATGCATTTAAGAATAAAACCCATACAAAATGATGTTTACTATTTGTTCAATTAATGAAAATGTAGAAAATGCACCCTGTGACGCATAATTTGGGGTTAATAGAATTCAACATGGAGTGAAGAAATAGTACACAAGTAAAGAATCTATTTAATGCATTTAAGGCAATAGGAAATAAAAGTCAGAACAAAGATAGTAATGTAGCAAGAAAAGTAATAATTGAATCTATAGTGAGTAAGTCAACATCTAAAGCTCAAATTTTTAATGAAATAAGTAAATCCTTATACTAGAATAAAAAAATTCTAATAAATACCATAAAAATAATAACAAGGCTTTATGACCCTTCACTCACAGATTGTTGGGCATTTAGTGGTAGGCTCCCACAAAAAGACAAGGTATTAGTTGAAGGAATGAGACATTTGATTGAAACTTTTTAACATGACAACACAAGGGTATCATCTAATTTAAAATATGTTGTTAAGAGAAGAAAAGTCTCAAAAAATCATGAACCACATGTACAACATTTCTTAGACATGACCCAAACAGAATTTTATAAAAAGTTTATTAAAAACTTTAATGGCTAATTGATAATTAGCTAAAGGTCATTTGAGATGTGCAAGCCTTTCTATGTTAAAATCAACCAAGTATGCATCTCATTTTATTGCAAGGTACATGTTGAATTTGTTATGCATTTTAATGTTTTTTGTCATATATGTTGTACTTTACATACTGACAAGATTTTGAAAGAATGTATGGTGGCTTCCCAACCTAAGACATCAAGATAATTAATCCAAGATCTTTTCTATCAAAGACCAGAGGGAGAATTTTTTTTTCAAACAATGTTTAGATGAAACATATAACAATTATGGTGGTTTGTCAAATTTGACAAGTTGTATACATGAAGATATTTCATATGAATTTGGAAAGTAACTAGTTGATTATAATAAGTACAAATCTATAAAGTAAGTGTTAAAGATGAAAAAAAAGTCATCAAGATGTGAATTGGTTAGAACCAAAGTTTTTGTATCTGATTTCATGTTTGAATTCAAGAAGAATATAATCTACCAATATTCAAGACATACACATAAATCAAAATGGTTATGTAATCATTTCAAGGTATGCAAGGATAACTTCCTAGTTGGCACCATTATTTTGGTTGTGGATTTTTCTGATAACTGCACACTAAAACCAAATAATGAGGTTCAATCCTAAAACTATAATTCAATTGAAGTTAGGATTTTTGT
Source organism: Torreya grandis (assembly GCA_037957365.1). Taxonomy (NCBI): domain Eukaryota; kingdom Viridiplantae; phylum Streptophyta; class Pinopsida; order Cupressales; family Taxaceae; genus Torreya; species Torreya grandis. The sequence goes on from JARHVA010005977.1 coordinate 292,087, forward strand.
TCATATTACATTCAGACATGTACCTAATAACATAGATTACAACACAATGATTTTGAGGGAGTACCACTTTTATATGAGTGATAGTAGATCGAATTCTCCAAAGTTTGTCCAAAGTTAGTTTAAGATATTTTATATAAATATTAATGCAAGAGAAATCATGTTTGATACACACTACATTTGGTTAGATAATTGTGTAGGGCAATTTAAGAATTCTCAAATATTTTACTAGTTAAGCAGAATGCATAAGAAGAATGTCATTCAACATTTTTGGAGCTTCTTTGAGACTGGGCACAAAAAAGGGGAACACGGTGGTACAGGTGCAGGTGCATGTGTAAAATTAGTCTTTAAAAGAGAGCAGGCAAAGCACAAGGATTGTGCTAATTTGATTGATCATGCAAGTATTGTGACTTGGTGTAATGAAAATATTTTTCATGGATCGGATAAACATTCTCATGTACAGAGATTATTTTGGGTAATAGAGGAAAAACATAAAGCAATGTATGACTATTACATTAAATTACCTAGATTGAGTGTTTTCCACTTCATTAAAAGATCAAACTCAAGTTCATAGACTATTTATACTAGGGATATATCATGTTTTTGTTCCTCATGTATGGAATTTAATTGGAAGGAATGTGAGTCAAAATAATGGGTTGATAAATGGTATTATAGACCATATCACTAGTAGAGAGTATCCATTCACTCTAATAATTGATGGAGAAATGGCATCATCATTTGACTTTTACCATGTCTCAGATCTTGTGCAACTTGGTACAATTTATTCTTTAATGAAATATACATCCTTAGTTAGATATTAGTGTTTTTTTTAATTTTTTCCTAGATGTGATTACAATTTGATTATACTTTAAATTAAGGCATGATTTTTCAATCATTTCACCTGAGGACAATGATGAGGGAATAGACTACTAATTGTGTTGTTATTTAGAGGAAGAAAAAAATAATCACAAATTTTATGGATGGAGAAGAGCTAATTTATTCCACTAGATCCATAGTGGTTACCAAAACCTAGCTTCATAGGTATTAGCATAAAAAAATAAAACAATTGTTATTTGAGGACTTTGAAACACACAGAGTGGTGCTTCATTATTCAAACTTGGTTATTGCTACAAATATTCAAATGATCAAATATCATGGAAAGCGTCATAGTAGAACTTTATGAAAAGTGTGTGAATCTAACCATGAAGTGATTCTTGAAACACTTACAAATAGCGTTGATCCTGAAGGTACATTAGATTGAATTAGTAATTTTAGTGTTTCAAATTAATATAGTAAGGTTATTTGATTTAATGTATTTTAATTTTCAAATATTTTATCATTATGTGTTTATTTTTGTTTAAATGTTTACTAACAATTTTAATGTAGGTTAGTAGCATTAGATGAGCTTCCATATTTACATGGTTGGTGTCATGAGTAGAGAATATTACCTTATTGAAACAAATATAAGCCAAAAAATAATTCATATTAATTTTATCTACCTTAAGCAAACTATTTTTCACCTTCTCTATGTTTGTCCTTTCAATAAAACACAAATATAGTCTTATCTATGCTCTCTTAGAGGACTCATCCATGCACATGTAGGAGCTAATGCTTCATCTCTATCCCTCATGATTCTCTTTCAACACAAGATGAAAGTTCACTCATTTTGCACACTCAAGGATGAGTGGATTCTCTCAAAATATTCCTCTAATCAACTATAACCTTTATTTACAGAGGTCAACGAAGATTGGACAATGGTTTTTATAACCTTAAAATGTCTATACCAATATGTCCACATAGATGGTTCATTGATTGTGCTGATGAGTCAGAATATCCAGCCCCAACTAACCAAATTTTGGCCTATTCTAAGAGATTTGGATATGAGATAAACCTCATTATCGCATCTCCTTTTGATCAAGTTAGAGATAATCCTCCTAGGATATCTTAAAGGACTTTTTCATGCATGTGTAGGAGCTAATGGTTCATCTCTATCCCTCACAGTTATTTTGTAATGCATGATGAAAGTTTACTCATTTACGAGTGGATTCTCTTAAGGGATGCCTCTGATTAACTACAACCTTCATTTTTTGGGCTAATCGAAACTATGGTCATTATAGTCTTAAAATGTCTATCTAGATGTGTTTAGATAGATGGTTCATCGATTGGGTTAATAAGTCAAAATATATGACCCCTGATGACCAACTTTTGGCCTGTTCTGATTGATTTAAATGCGATAGAAACTTCATTGCCACATCTCCTTGTAATCAATTTAGAAATAATTATCCTAGGATCTCTTAGAGGACTCACCCATGCATGTGTATGAAATGATGGTTCATCTCTTACCCTCACAGTTTTCCTACAACATACATCATAAGTTTGCTCATTTTACACATTTAGGGATGAGTGGATTCTCTTAAGGGATGCCTTTGATAAACTACAAACTTCACTCCTAGGGGTTGATCGAGATCGAATAATGGTCTTTATATCCTTGAAATGCCTATCCAAAGGTGTCTATGTAGATGATTTATCAAGTCAGACTATACGGCCTCTGCTAACTAACTTCTGGTCTATTCTAAGAGATTTGGATGTGAGAGAAACCTCATTTCCATTTATCATCCATATCAAGTTAGATAAAATCCTCTTGATCTCTCTTATAAGACTCATCCATTCACATGTAAGAGGTGATGGTTCATCTCTATCCCCCATGGTTCTCCTTTAACGCATGATGGAAGTTCACTCATTTTGTACACTTAGGGATGAGTAGATTCTCTTAAAGGGTGCTTTCGATCAACTACAACCTTCATTTTCAAGGACCAACCAAGATTTCATAATGGTTGTTATAGCCTTAAAATGCCTATTTGAATGTGTCATCATAGACAATTCATCAATTAGGTTGATGAGTCAAAATATACGGGCCTTGTTGATAAACTTTTAGTTTGATCTAAGATTTGGCTATGAGATAATACTCATTGACATGTTTTTTCCATCTTTAGTTAGATAAAATGCTCATGAGATTTCTTATAGAACTCATATGTGCATGTGTAAGAGATGATAGTTTGTCTCTAGCCCTCATGGTTCTATTATATCATGTGATGGAAGTTCACTCATTTTGCACACTCAAGAATGAGTGGATTATCTTAAGAGATGCCTCTGATCAATTATAAATTTTTCTCCCAAGGCCTAAGTAATACTGTACAAAGGTTTTTCTATCCTTAAAATTCATATCTAGATGTGTTTACATAGATAGTTCATTGATTGGGTTGATGAGTCATAATATACGGCCCTTGCTGACCAACATTTGGCCCATTCTAAGAGATTTGGTTGCAAAACAAACCTCATTACCACATATCATACATCTCAAGTTACATAAAATTCTCTAGGTATTTCTTATAGGACTCATCTATGCACATGTAGGAGTTGACAATTTGTCTCTAACCCTCATGGTTCTCTTGAAATGCACAACAAAATTTTGCTCCTTTTGCGTACTCAAGGATGAGTGGATTCTCTTAAGGGATGCCTCTGATCAACTGTAACCTTCATGCCTAGGGTCTGACCAAGATTGAACAATGATAATTCTATCTTTAATATACATATTCAGATGTGTTTACATAGATAGTTTATCGATTGGGTTGATGAATCAAAATATACGGCCCTACTGACCAACCTTTGGTATGTTCTAAAAGATTTGGTTGTGAGATAAAACTCATTGCCACATCTTGTCCATCTCTAGTTAAATAATATACTCCTAAAATTTCTTAGAGGACTCATATGTGCATGTGTAGAAGCTAATGATTTGTCTCTATTCTTCATGGTTTTCTTGCAACACATGATAGAAGTCCACTCATTTTGCACACTCATGGATGAGTGGTTTCTCTTAAGGGATGCTTCTGATAAACTACAACTTTCACTCCTAGGGCTTGATTGAGATTAGACAAAGGATTTTTTAGCCTTCAAATATTTATTTAGATGTGTATGCATAGATGGTTTATCGATTGGGCTAATGAGTCAAAATATACGGCCCCCATTGACTAAATTTTAGCTCATTCTAATAGATCTGGCTATGAGGTAAACCTTATTATCACATCCCATCCATCTCAAATAGCATAAAATCCTCCTAGGTTTTCTTATATAAATCATCTATGCATGTTTAAAATCTAATGATTTGTCTCTATCCCTCGTAGTTCTCCTAAAATGCATGATGGAAGTTAGCTCACTTTGCACACTTAGGGATGAGTGGATTCTCTTAAGGGATACCTCTGATCAACTGTAACCTTCACTTTTGCTAGATAACTAAGACTAGACAAAGGTTATTTTATCCTTAAAATATTTATTTGGATGTGTCTATATAGATGGTTTGTCAATTGGTTTGATGAGTCAAAATATACGGCCCTGCTAACCGACTATTGGCTCATTCTAAGAGATTTGGCCGTGAGAGAAACCTCATTGTCATGTCTCATCCATATCAATTTAGATAAAATAATCTTGATCTTTATTAGATGACTCATCCATGTATGTTTAAGAATTGATGACATGTCTCTATCCCTCATGGTTATATTGCAATGCTCGATGGAAGTTTGCTCCTTTTGCACATTCAGGGATGAGTGGATTCTCTTAAGGAATGTCTTTGATCAACTGGAATTTCTACTCTAGGTCCCAATCAAGACTAGACAAAGGTTTTTCTTGCCTTAAAATATCTATCTAGAAATGTCCATGCAGATGGTTCATCTATTGGGCTGACAAGTTAGAATATATGACCCTCATTGACCAACTTTTGGCTTATTTTGAGAGATTTGGCAGCAAGAGAAACCTCATTACCATGTCTCATCCATCTCGAGTTAGATAAAATACTCTTGGGAATATTTAGAGGACTCATGCATGCACATGTAAGAGATGATGGCTCATCTCTATCCCTCATAGTCATGCCTCAATGTTTGACATAAGTTTACTCCTTTTGTACACTCAAGGACGAGTGAATTATCTTAAGGGATGCCTTTGACCAACTACAAATTTCACTCTCAGGGCCTGACCGAGATTAGACAATGAATTTTCTAGTCTTAAAACATCTATTCAAACATGTCCACATAGACAGTTTATCGATTGGGTTGATGAGTCTGAATATATGGCCCATGCTAACCAACTTTTGGCCTATTCTGAGAGATTTGGCCAGATTTGGCCATGAGAGAAACATCATTTCCACATCTTTTCCATCGTGAGTTACATAAAATACTCCTAGGATTTCTTACAAGACTCATCCATGCACGTGTAGGAGATGATGTCTTATCTCTATCCCTCATAGTTATGTTACAACGCTTGATGGAAGTTTGCTCATTTTACACACTCAGGGATGAGTGAATTATCTTAGAGTATGCCTCTGACCAACTACAACTTTCACTCTTAGGGCCCGATCAAGACTAGAAAATGGCCATTCTAGCCTTAAAATGCTATTTGGACATGTTTGCTAGATAATTTATCGATTGGGCTCATGGGTCATATGATACGACTCCCATTGATAAAATTTTGGCTCATTCTAAGATATTTGACCATGAGAGAAACCTCATTATCATATCTCATCCATCTTGAGTTACATAAAATCCTCTTGAGATTTCTTATAAGACTCTTATGTGCACTTGTAGGAATTAACGACTCATCTCTATCCCTCATGGTTATGATGCAATGTTCGACGGAAGTTTACTCATTTTGCACACTCAGGGACGAGTGAATCCTCTTAAGGGATACCTCTGGCCAACTAGAAGTTTCACTCTCAAGGCCTGACCAAGATTGGACAATGGTCTTTCTAACCTTAAAACACCTATCTATACATGACTACATAGATAGCTTATTAATTGGATTGATGAGTCAGAACATATGGCCCCCACTGACTAATTTTTGGCCCATTCTGAGAGATTTGGCCACAATATAAACCTCATTTCTGCATCTTTTCCATTTTAAGTTAGATAAAATACTCTCAATATTTCTTATTGAACTTGTCTAGCCCTCACAGTTATGCTACAATGCATGACCAAAGTTTGAGGAGGATTTGATGGCTAGCCTAAAGCTTTGAACTACGTGGAACATGAAAGGAAAGGTGTATAGGTATTACAAACAACTTGAATCCATGATAGACTATATACTACCAAAATCACACTAAAAACACACTTGTGAATGCACCACCATGTGGAAAATTTCTAACACTTATGAGATTAGAGAGTGGAGAGAAATTGAGTTTCTTAGTGTGTGTAACTTATCAAACCCTCAAATCATATATATGGGAAAATTGTTTTGAAGAGTAGCTTGAGCCATGACTTGCACCAATATAATGTTGTAATGGTTATGGGGCCCCATTTTGTCATGGGGTCCCAATCAAGATGGTGTTAAAAAATTTATTGTGTGCTTGTAATTAAGGCATCTTGCAAAGCTTCTCTTAGATGATGAAAGTGAAAGGAAAAACTCGTGTGATTTTTTTTGTAAGATGTGTTCTAAACATTTTAAATATATAAAAATGTATGATTAAGAAAGTAAAATAAGTTAACTTTTAAATGCAGTATTATTTTTTGCAAGTGCTTGAACTGGATAAGATATTGACAAAATTATATCAAAAAATTATTTGATGTTCATTTCCCATAAAATTATAAACATGTAAAATCAATCAAATAAAGTTGTTTTGATCGTTAAACTAGATTAAGAGATGAATAAACCATTTGATTACTAGAGATGGAGTTTCAATTATAAAATAGCAGTGTGTAGTGACTTTTCCAAAGAATGGATTAAGGGGAGAAAAAACATGTCTGTCAATCTTGTACATAATAGTGGAAAAAATACCAAATGTCTACACCATAGTAATTAAAGCACGATATGAGATGAATTAAAATTCCTTGAATCATTATAGCAACAACACATTTATAATTAGTAGACAACATGATATGGTGTGCTTTTCAATAATCTTTTACCAAGGCCCTGCATAGGATAGATCTCGCACAACAAATAAATATTACTTACAATGATGACATATCATCTAAGCTCTAATACTTAAAAGCCCACATGAGGCAAAAAAATGTAGACAACATGATATGTTGTTCTTTTAAATAATCCTTTACCAAGGCCTTACATAGGCTAGATCTCACACAAAAAATAAAGAATACTTACGGTGATGATATATCATCTAATCCTAAGGATTTAAAAGCCTACATGAGGCATAACAAGAATACAATGAGAACCATGAAATGATAATAAATCATAAATACATACACAAGTGCATCACTAGACCTGCTAACAATTATGATCAAGTATAATTTATAATATTTACATGTCCATGAGATTGATCCCAAGTCCACTTATATCACTATTGCAAATTGTTATGTAATTAAATGTAAATGAAACAATTAAATAGTAAATATCACATGTAAATGTAAAATATACATAACGATGAAGCACCTAACTTAGAGAATAATGTGAATTTTTCTAACTCCATTTGGAGTAATAATGATCATTAACCAATAATATGTGCAAACATTAAATGATCAAAATAGAAAATACAAATAGGTAAAGTAATCATATTATTGAGTAATATATATTTGATACATGTAGAGTTCTATGTCATAATTTAACATAAATAATATAACATATATCAAGAAAAAATTTAGACCATAACATGTATATAGATAAAATATGGGCCATATCAGCATATAAAATCGATTGTGCCTACAACTAGACCCCTAACACAACAACTAGCTCTCCTACTCCTCATAACCTCCAAATAAATTGTGTTTTGTTGGCATAGATGTAGAGTCAAGGGTGTTGGATGCCTCAATATGAGTAGAGACTTTCCTCTCAGCATGTGATTCATCCATTATTTTATCGATAATTGGTGAAAATTGTTGTGTCTTCACAACAGATAAAACATAAAAATTAATGCATTAAAATTGTTTTCAAGAATATAAAATTTTGTAAAATGATTCTACATTCACCATATTCCTTCTAAATGGTTGTCTAGGGCTACGAGACTGCATATACACCCATAATGGGGAATCCTATAGAGTATACATATATTTTTAGATCTAGATGTGCATAAAATTATGTAAATATGCCATAAAATATCATTGCTTAAAGCTAAAAACAAATTTATTATGTGTTCTCACCAGTCTCTATCCCTAAATCATGATCTGTTGCAAAGATAGTGGATTTTATAATGTAGTTGCAACATCAGCAAAACCTTCTTCTCATCCATGAGGGGTGCCCATAGCATCCCTCATCATCTATAAAACCAATAAAAGAATAATGTGTGAATCCAATAAACATGATAAAAATCTATGACTATAATATATATCTTAAAACACAGTTTTTTGTTCAAAGGATAGTAAACATGTACATGAATAAATATGTAATTTAAAAGTTTTCAAAAATATGTATAGGGTATACCTGTGCTAATTGTGGCCTCTATAATAGAGTCAAGGCCTATTGAGCTACCCAAAATATCACCAATCATATATATAGGAAACAAATAATAATGTTAGTCAAATAAATTAGTCAATTAAGTAAACACATACTAGAAAATAAATTTAATATTCTTTTACAAACATAAACAAACTATAATTAAAATTGAATTTTTTGTATATAATACAGATGGTGAAGTCAATAACTCATATACAATAAGAGCCTACCATATCTTGATAGGAGTTGGTGAAGTTAGTATATCTCGTATAGTGTCTAGATGCTAGTGTCATGTGCTGCTAAAACATCTACATGTGGCATATGCTCTAGCATGCTAGTGTTATGCATTGTTGAAGTATATACAAATGGCATATGGTCTAGAATACTAGTCTCCATAAATATACTGTGTATCTCACACTTGAATAAAAGTTTTGTACACTTCCTCCCACATGATGTGCAATGATGCATAGGAACTGTAACATGAGTAAGAGGAGGGACACTAGCACCTATACCAACACCACCACTATCACTGCCACCAATACCACTACCACCAACACCACTACTAGCACTAGCACCATCTATAGGCTAAGTAAAAGTCTTCAAAGTATGCATACCATGCGCAATCATAACTTATGTCAGACTAGTAACTGCCTCAAGGGTGTCCATCTGTACGTTATGATGTAAAATTTTAAGAATAGATGCATTGATATTGTCCTATTTTTTTGAGCTCGATTATCACAGTTTTGGTCTTGCCTATTATTAGGTCTATCAAATAAAGACACACCTCCACTATCTTGGGAGATCTTCATGTCAAAATAACATTGAATTTATTGAAACACAAACTCACAATACAATTTCTCAAAAAAAATAATGGAACCTCATTATTTTTGCATGGAGGCTCATCAAACACCATCTACCACATATCCCAAAATCTATTTTTCATTTCTTCATGAACACACCAATCAATATTAATGTGTTTACAATTCATTGGTGGAGGTTGGTTGGTTCCAAGCTTAACAAATAAAATGCACACAACTCTTTTTTTTCTTAACATATTTATATGATAATTTATCAGAATAAAATTGTTTCATGGCCTCTCTTTGATGCGACATTGCATCAAGTTGTGATGTTACATTTCTCATTTCATTAAAAACAGTCTCTAGTGTATTAACAAGTGAAATGTGTGTACTACCAACTGAAGAGTGATGCAAATCATTGATGATTATTTATAATTATTGTTATTTTTAATTATATTATTCATACAATTGAACTTCTTATGCAAAATCAAACTGTTTGGGGTTTTGTCTAACATTTTCTTCATGCAATAGATCCATCAAACTTTTGTATCTAAATTTAAATAGAAATACAAATTTTTTTTAAGGCAATGTAAGAGAATCTAATGCAAACCTAAATTCAAAACCCTACATAAATAAATAAATATAAATATAAATGAAAAAAAAAAAATAACATACCTAATTTGCAGCGACCAAATGCCTAATCCCGTTGGTGGGATGAAACTCTAAAGTGCGTACATGCATCTGAAATTGATAAACAATGAGAAGAGAAAGAGTAAAATACAATGGTTGTGACTTTGCTTGCAAAATTAAAATTAAAATGATATAGGGCATATGCCCTTTATGCTTTACAAAGGGTGTACACCCTTTGCTTTCTAAAGGGTGTATGTCCTTTGAAAAGGGCATATGCCCTTGAGGCTCGAGCACAATCCTGAGCCTCAAAAAAATTTAAAAAAAGGTGTATGCCCTTTTTAAAAGAGTGTACGGCCTTTGTTAAAAAAAATTGAAAGTTAGAGGAATGTCATACCTTTTGTCCCCCAACTTTGTGCATCGACCTTTACAAAAGATATCAATATCCCCATTTGTATTGAATAAGGTTGTCCACTTTCTTCTACTTTGTTTGGTCTATACATAGATAAATTAAAGAACATCATTACAAGTTTAGGGAAAACAAGTGATGATTATACTATTTATGTTATAATCATTACTATTTTATTATTTTTTGATGACATTATTCTCATGTCATATACGATTGCAAACCTACAAAGACATCTTGGCAATCTATACTCATTTTGTGTTACTCACGATTTACATGTGAACTATAAAACAAAGGTCATGGTTTTCAACACAACTAAACAAAAAAGACAAGAAACTAATCTCATTTACAAAGGAAGATTGGTTGAACTAGTTTTCTCGTATACTTATATTGGTGTGCCTTTCAATGGATCTCCCTTCAATATGATCTCTGCTATAGAAAATAAATTATGCAAAGGGTATTCTACACTTAGTACACTTGGGAAACAATGTTTCCAACTTTAGTTTCATGATTCCAAAGTAAAATTATGCATATTCCAAACTTTAGTGTCACCAACAATATTGTACGTGGTTGTGAGATTTGGGGACTTAGATTTAATATTATCATTTGGGATTAGGTTGATAAAGTTTCTATTTCTATAATATCCAAAAACATGAAAGGAAAATGGTCAGTTCCACATGAAATTATTTTTATTAAATATGGTTTCCATCCCCTTCATATTTCAATTTTTTTCCATGTAGTGATGTTGCTTCATCGATTAAGATGTATCACATATAAAATAATTGTGCATAATATATATCTATTCAAGTCTCTTCAATCATCTATAAACTTATTTGAACAATGAACGAAGAACACTTGGTATACTCAATGTAAGTCTTTCCTACAAGGAAATGGTATTGATATTCGTTGTTTGCCTCCTAATATCTTTTCTATCAGTGATCCCTACATGTTGAAAAGAGATATCCATAGAGGTATCGAGTATGTGATCTTAAAATCCTATATAAAATCAACCTAGACAAACCATTGGAAGCATTGTCAATAAAAATGTATCACTAATTGAAGCACTATTTTGAAATAGAAGATGGAAGTATTATTGCTCCCAAGTACATCAGAGTCTCTTTTGCTTTAATATTTTTTTTGGTCAATTATAGATATGTGCTCATCAGCGTTGCATGGAGTCAAAATAATTTCTTCTATGACATAAGTGCATATGTAAACTTTACAATAAAGCTATCTAAAAAAAACTTATTCATTACGAAGATCAAAGATGTGTAGCTCTATTCACCAAAGAGATAACTCAACACAGAGATGGCCTCCGCTAGAGTCATCAACACAACTCTTTGTTTCATAGTTCAACTTCAAACTTCTCTCTTCAGCGTCAATTTCAGAGGCACAAATGGACCTACTCTCCTACTCCCCAGTGATGAGTTGCCAAAAGAAACAACTCAAAACTTAAGTTTAATAATTGATATTTTACTTCTTGCTTTTCTTTTACAAGTTCTCATTTAAATGTACTTTTCTTGTGGTCCCATTAACTTCATATAGTTATTATTGGATAATTTATAACGATAGACATTCTACAATAGGAGTCGTGGGGTGGAATGTAATGGAGTTAGTTGTTCACTTTTATGATTAATCTTAAATTTGACATCCATTAGACCATCACAAGTAAATTTTAATTTTAAATTTGACGTCCATTTGACTATCACCTAGAAGTGTTTTGTTTTGCTTATTACGTTAATAGGTGTTTTACAATGGCAACAGTATGGTGGAGTATAATGAAGTAAATTGTTCACTTGTATAATCAATCTTAAATTTGACGTCCATTTTAATGTCATCCAAATAAAATTTCCTTTGTTTAAAGAAGTTAATATAAAAATTGTAATATTTTAATAAAATTTGGACAGTATTTTTTTTTGGGCACCTAATACATTAATGTAGTTATTTGAATGTTATTTCTTACCAATTCCTAAGAAAGTAAAAGGAAAAATAATAAATTTATTAATCAATTTGTAAAAAATCCAAAATAATCTGCATATTTCAGATAAATATATTTAATATATATTCCTATTCATAAACATGATTCATGTGTATGACATCTCAGAAGGGCGGGTGTCAATCGTCCACCTCTGCCACGGGCGAAAGTCCATTACACTACCCACATACAATATATATTCTTCGGAATAAATCAAAATCACTCATTTGAAGATTCTGATGCTGCCTGCCAAGTTCCATCGGTCACAGCCGGAGACAATCAATAATCATACTAAATGAGCATGAACATGAGCAAAGCCCTAAAAAATAAAGCTTATCTCGCTGCCCACGTTGACAAAATCTAGAAATTCTCTATCAAATTAATTCGGATGAAGTATATAATAGTGTGCTGCTAAGCTCAGTTTGATCTTTTGGTTCAGATCATTAGTAAATCTGAGCACCGCTAAAAGTCTGGCCAAATTGCCAGCCGCTGGGAGCCACGTTGTAGGAAGTAATTGTCTTTCCATCACTGGTTGCCACTTGGAACGACAGGCTTTGCCCATTCAAGTAGCTGTTGCTCTGCCAATTTTGGCCCCAATTCCGCGACATTGGCTGCCACCCAGTTTTAGATCCCTTGATAGAAACGGCGTGGACGTCCCCTGCTCCACCAACGTTAGTGATGAGCACCAAATTGAAGTAGGAGTGGCCGTTAATAGTGAATCGGATTCCGCCCCTTCTGTGGCAGGGCACTCTGCAACAACCGAACAGAAAGCAAGTATATTAGCAAAGTGAATGGTAACTTAATGAGAGCCTGTAGGAGGTCCTAATTAATTCCCCCAAGCCTTAAAAGCTTTAAAGGGTAAAGAAACAAGAATAAGGAATCGAGGGACAATTACAAACCTTTGGTACATAACAGGGACAATGCCCGCCCTGTACTTTGCAATGTGCTCGAAAACAGGCTCGGACAGATCGAAGTGCTCAAGCGGGGGATTACACCATCCCCCTGCATTGTTTGGCAGAGCATTGTTGGGAGGGCAGAAGTTAGTGGCAGTGACCACAATTGTACTGGGAAGGCACCATTGTGGATCGTCGTTGCACTTGATTGCATAGCAGGCTCCACAGCTGAGGCCATTGTTGAACAGAGCCGTGCTCAGGGCTGCAGTGTTAGTGCCGTATCCTTGACTGTATAGATTTCCATAACCACACGCCCCACCTGAATCAGACAACACAATTTCCCCCTGTCAATTACATCAAGATACATGAAGGACCTCGAATTAGTACTAAATGGAGGAGAAAAGAAATTTGGGAGCTTACCCATTGTGCCGGAGGCATCACCACCCCCATAAAATGTGGCATGAGCGCTCGTCCAGCCATGGGAAAATCCAAATCTGGCTATTGCTAAGATACCCACCAGGAAAAGTTGTGTAAGAGCCATTGTTCCTGCAGTCAACATAGAGCAGTCTTGAGTACAGCTCAGTTCAGAACTTAGTACAGACAGTGAACAGAACTAAGTACAATGTATCAATTGCAAAAACTGAGGAATTGATCTCAATCTTACAGAGATCAAACTGAAAAGAAAGACCTCAACAGAGAATAACTTGAGGAGGAGGAGGAGAAAATTGCAATGAGATGCGAAGAAAGACGGGTGTATTAAATAGAATTTGAGGGGACAGGAACAAAAACCTTTAAACGGTTTATGCGCGAAGTCTAGTCGCATCCACCTGATAATATCAAAAACAGCGCGGATTACACCTCAGGACGGTGGTTTTTGAAATTAACACCGGTCTCCTTTTTTTTATGATTATTTTTATTCTGAGCATTTTGGAATCCGTGATGTGTGCCTTAACTACCGGAGGAAGTTTCTTGTGGAAAAAGAGCCGATGCCCCGACAACGACTTTACCGAAGCAGCACAGACTTTCACCATTAAAATATTTAAATAAACCGCCCACACGACATCTTTGAAAAGTAAAACCGTGCCTGGAATTTCAAATCCACTCAGTCTGTCAACTGAAAATTTGTCTACGATTTGATAAGATTCGTCTACGATTTGATATGTTTACTGCCTGTAAGTTTAAGATTTATGTAAATTTGTAAAATGTTGATTGTATTATTGAATTTTAAAAATTAGTTTTTATTTATAAAATTATTAGGTTACAGAAAACAAAAAAGTTATTAACAAAATAATTTTGGATTTCCTTATATCTTTAATAAAAAAAACTTTTTCGAAATTCATATTCAAAATTTTGGATCTTTTCATTCTAAGGTAGATTTAATTGTTTTTCTGCTGGTGGGGAGTTTTATGATTACACTGTGGGAGTGGTGCTTATAGAGTTTCTTCACAAGATCTTCATCAACTCTGTTCGTTTTTGGTGGAAGGATTGAAAATGGTACAAAGATATTCTTTTCCAAAATTACATTACCAAAAAAGGTTATGAATGGCCCTTTTCACGTTTATGATGGATAAACTCAACCAAAGCTGGTGCATCCATTCCTCCCCTTCTATGTGGGGGAAGTGCTTCCACAATATCTGGGCAGCTTGCACTGAGTTTAAAATTACACATTTCAATTAGTGTTTGCTTTATCAAGCCATGTCAATTGGCAGAAGACTTGTCCAATTGAAGATTTCTTTATCCAAATGTCATTTCTATGGCCACTTTAAAACCATAATGCACCTTTTTGGGTATTGTCCAAAGGCCCAACATGCCTTGAATCAACCGTAATGCACCTTTTTTGGTATTTTCCAAAGGCCCAACGTGCCTAGACTTGGATTCAAGGTTTTTTCCAACCCCTTCACTCAATTCCTCTCAACTAGTGCCATATTCTATTTGGAGATAATGCTAGTTTGCATCCCTAGTACATCTAAGTATGACATGCTTTCAGAATAGAAATGTTATTCTGAGCATACAAAGAGTGTAATTCAACGTTATTTTCAAATAATTTTACTGACTCTCTATTTTCTACTTATGACAAAGCTACCATTGCTTTTAATGTGATTTTGCAGATATAAGTGCAAACAAACAAAAGTGGCTAAGAGACTTGACTACCTGCAATGACTCCTCCATCACTGGGGTGACATGCCTTGCACCATTGCTCATGTGTCGCCTTCCCCTCCTAGGGGCACCTTGCCTCGAGGTCAGGGTGACCCTCTTAGGGGTGGCTATCATTGTCGTTGGCCTCGTCACCATTCTTGATATTTTGGTTCTTTGCAGCAGTATCACTCTCCCCCTCTGATTCAGCAAGGTGGCTAGGGCTCTGCCCCATGGATCGATGTTCTGGCTGGGGCTCTCCACTTCAACCACCTCGACATGATCAAGGGCGGGGCTCTCCATCTCTACTGACTCGTCCCCAGGGGAATTTACACTCTGGGAGCTCCCAAGATGGTTCTTTTCAGCGATTTGATAAAAGTTTTCTATGGCTTAATTTAGCCATCTCGCCTCGCCCTAGCCCTGCCCTCCCCATGCTACTAAACAAAAAGAGAATGTTGACCAGGTGGATATTGATACTAGTTAAGACCCCATGGATGACGAGAAAGACCTCCCTGGATCTGGATGGGGTCATCTTGATAATGAACCGCACTTCGCTGATTTATTTGCTTGTGTGTGTGTGTGTGTGTGTGTGTGTGTGTGTGTGTGTGTGTGTGTGTGTGTGTGTGTGTGTGTGTGTGTGTGTGTGTGTGTGTGTGTGTGTGTGTGTTGACCAGGTGGATATTGATACTAGTTAAGACCCCATGGATGACGAGAAAGACCTCCCTGGATCTGGATGGGGTCATCTTGATAATGAACTGCACTTCGCTGATTTATTTGCTTTTATATATATATATATATATATATATATATATATATATATATAGCTTTCTCTAAATTTGGTCAAGGATGAACTAGATCAAATCTAGAGAAAGCACTCTCTCTTTATATATAGAGCTTTCTCTAAATTTGGTCAGGAATGAACTAGACCAAATCTAGAGAAAGCGTGCTCTCTCTCTCTCTCTCTCTCTATATATATATATATATATATATATAGAGAGAGAGAGAGAGAGAGAGAGACAGAGAGAGTGGGCTTTCTCTACATTTGGTCTACTATGGGAGTGGACTTTTTGATTCTTCTTAAACGTAACCTAGTGTCTCATTGTTGACATGTCCCTTACCATTTTTTTTTTTTTGAGAGGGTGAATAATCTTATATATATTCTATTTATAATAAAATTATAATCTCTATTTCATCAAAAAATAAATAAATAAATAAATAAAAATAAAAAAATAAAAAAATTGTTTAATATATAGATTTGAAAAATGTTATAAAATTTAATTAGGATTGAATAGCTTTTCAAAATTATACTTCAGTTCTAAATTGATTGATATTTATCTTTAAAGATAAGTATCGCGGGCCATGGGCAGCATCCGCATGCAAATGAATTACAGAAGAAAAACAGTTGAATAAAAACACAGATAAGGTTTGGCAGAAGTCAGGAATGACAGAGAGAGTCCAGAAAATTCGATATACTTCTAGGTATGTACGTTTTGGCGAAAGAAAAGACAGTGTAGGGCATACTGACACAATATTTCTATTTTACAGAGCAGAGTTTGTAATTTTGTTGAACACCATCTCCTAGTCCTTATTCGATTTGCTGTGGTGGAAAGGTGAGAGCAAGCATTTGACGGTGAGAAAAAGGAATGGCTGCCGCATCATGGATGGCCCTACTGCCCAAGCGCACAGTCGCCGACTAGTGATGCTGCACGTGCATGTGCTCCGCATATGTTGAAAAAGCACCGCAGAAGTAAACGAGTTGGATTCTTGTTGTCGTCGAGAGGGGGTCCCAATTATTTTGTTCCTTCTTCGCCATACTGACAAACAAGTTAGACAAGCGCATGTTTTATGAATGGAGGTGGGCGGTCAAGGAGGCTCAAGTTCATGCGACTGTCTCGGCCCCATTGAATCCTACAACACAGCTGACATCTGCTCTCAACTGGACCATCTCTCCTTGTGAATTTCGCTGTAATGTATTCGACTTAGTTACCCCTCTCATGGGTTTATTTTATAAGTTACCACCGTACTTTTTAATAACAGTGGGACATTGACGGGAAATATGAATATCCTGCAATAGTAATCATAAGAGGTAATACGATTGTAAGAAAATTACATTTCAACATCGATGGAAAATATTAATATTCTACATATTAATGTTTAACAGTAATTATAATAGGAAATATGTTTACAACAGTAATTATAATAGGAAATATGATTACAGGAAAATTATATTTTAATTAGGAATTTATAAGATTAAAAAAAAATTAAATTGTTGAGATCATTTTCTTAACAATTTATGATTGATGAATAGACCAATAGCCTGTTTACATTTTTAAAATTAGGGTTGAAGAAAGAAGTTTGAAGTTAAACAATGAAACAAAGGGTTGTGCTAATAACTTTCAAAGAGACCAACTTTGTGTCGGGTCATCTTTTTGACGAATAGAGCTATACATCAGTGATCCTCATTATGAATAAGATCTCATAGAGAGCCTTGATTATTACAAAGTTTATATATATGCTAATGTCATATTAAAAAGTGCTCTAACTCTATGTAAAGTTGATAAAAATATACCTATAATTGACTCAAATGAAATCTCAAACCAAAAGAGAGCCTAGTGTGCTTGAGAGTAATAATACATCCATGTTCTTTTATATAATTTTTATGGATCTCATCTTTGATGTCTCTATGAACATCTATTTTTAACACGTAAGGAGCATTGATGGAAAAGGTATTATGAGGTAGATGATTGATATTTGTAAACACCTAATTCTGATTCAAGACACTTTTACATTGTACTTTGATCATTCTTTGTTACATTTGGTCCATTTATGTAAATTTAGCTATTTATAGACACCTTCAACACAAATTAGAGTCTCTTTAGCCTTGATTCATCAAGATTTCCTTAGGGACACCTAAGATGTGTTGTTATCAACTCCAAGCTTTCATATACTCATCCTCTATTAAGCTTGATCTTTATTATGAGCCTTTTTTCCTTTTGGG
Source organism: Torreya grandis (assembly GCA_037957365.1). Classification (NCBI taxonomy): domain Eukaryota; kingdom Viridiplantae; phylum Streptophyta; class Pinopsida; order Cupressales; family Taxaceae; genus Torreya; species Torreya grandis. The sequence goes on from JARHVA010005977.1 coordinate 310,340, forward strand.
TCAAAATTGGTGTTAGTCACTTCTAGTAAGAATCAGTGCTCTATCAATTTTGACTTTCATTATTTTTTAGATCCATTCCACCTTGGCTTGATTCCCCATGCATTGAATTTATCTTATCACTATATTCTAGGATCTCTCTCTCTCTCTCTCTCTCTCTCTCTCTCTCTCACTCACTCACACACACACACACACACACACACACACACACACACACACCCCATTCCATAGGCTCTCTTATAGAACAAATATCTTACAAGCCATATGTCTAGTGCAAAATCATCAAGCCTTATCAAGAGTTATGCACATTTTTCTAAAGAGCCTACACATTGAGCCTACATTGTATCAACATCAATCCAAGTTTGTTGTCATCACATCATGTCCTAAAATAAGATCATAGTCAAGCATATAGTTGTATTTTATTATATAGGGAGAGGATGTGATGTCATTTTTCTCATTTGGGTTGGGATTCACTCACAATCACTAAAAATACATAGTCATGATTCTAAGTGTAAATGATATACAATTGAACTCCTTAAGAGGTTACTTGTGATAGCTTATTTGCACACACTTTTTTATGCATACATTGTTGAGGATTAGGTCAAGATTAAAGCATATTAAAATCATAGAGTTATTCCTATCAAATTAACAAAGGGAAGAAGAATCCAAATCAGTCTTAGTTTGTGTAGCAACCCAAAAAGGTTCAAAGCCTTTAAAAAAAAAAAAGGACACAATTCGTCATAGGGGACACAATTGGCTAACTTTCAACTCTATCCTTAGCATAATTTTCCCTGTGTCGATTCTTACCTAGTATTATATCTCAATCAAATCCTTATGATGACTTATGTACCAATTTCAGACCCTCTTCCCACCCCTAAATCAACTAAAATGATCAAGTGTGTTTATTTTAATATTATTTCTCTATCTTTCAATGTTATTTCTTTCATTTTTATTTTTAACTAAGCAAAATATTTAAATATTACTTGTTCATTGTAAAGTACATTTGCACAACAATATTCAAATATGTAGTAAGCAAAATAAATGATTAACCCTTTCATCCATTAAAATAACATTGTCAATGTGATATCTAAATATGAATGATGTTGAGACCTATCTTCCAGAGGCCATAACTTGTTGATTCGATTGATCTCTCCTTCATAAAAAAATAAATATAAAGGAAAGAAGAATGCAACCATAACCCACTTCACCCATTAGGGCCAATTCCAAGATGTTTGGAGAGCCATACACGATTATTTAAATGTTTGAAATTACATTCTAATATTTTTAGCCATGCTTAAAATAACATAAATCAAATAACTTTGTAACCAGATGTGAATTTGGATTTAAACTCATCCAACATCGTGACTTTTTTTTAGATTGTTACTGGTTTTGGTGGGATCCTTACCCAATATGCTTTTGACCAAAGCTCCAACTGATCTAGGACACAATCAGGGCCTAGATCCCCAACAACAATACTACTTTGATGGGATGCTATAGCCCACAAATTGTAAGTTGCTCCAACCATCAAATCATACCAGCATCCAACAATACCAAATCTGCCTTATAGCCCACCAACAAGTCACTCAAACCATCTGACAATATATATTTTTATCAATTGAACCACAACTACTATGGATCCACCTACATGCTCTGTGGACACCAATACAACTACTAACAACCACATCTGACATCACATGCCTTAATGAGAATTGAACCTTGGTGAACTTGGATACATCCAAGTGACCTCACCAACTCATCCCCACCTCATTGGTAACATCGTGACCTTTTAATTTAAAGGATATGCTTAAAATTGTAGGCCATCCGAACTTGTATTTAAATTTTCTTATGAAAATCGAGTTGCTATTTATAGCAGGGGTAGTTAACTTTAGGTAGTTTATTATTTTTCTATATTTTTTAATTTTACATGTTAACTCTAATTTTGAGTCAAGGTTTATTTAAATAAATTTTTGCAATGTTTTTCTTCATTCAAAGTTAATCTATAAAGATTAAAGTTTCACAAAATTATGAGTGTTGTGCCTTTTTGATATTTTTGCTTTATTTATTTGTGGATTCATCATGCTCTCATGTCTACGTTAAATCATTAATTTATTTTATATGTAGTAGATCTCAATGGTACATCATCAATTGAATATTACATGATTACACATTTCAAAAATAATATACAATAGACTTCATTCATTTGTCCATAAGAAACATGCAAGAGATTAAGTCTTCATATTATCATTGTTATCTATAGAACTCTATAGTAAAATGGAGAGCATCATCAGAGACTTTATTTATAAAAATAAATCCTTTCAAATCTCCCACACACCTCTTGTTTCCAAGAGTGGCCCTACCCTTCACAAGAAAGGTAGATGTGGAACCATCAGTAAGAAAAAGAACAATGTGTATACAATTCGTATTGTAACTAGCTCCACATAACATAAATAAAGTCTCAATATTGAACCAAAATAGGAAATAGAACATTATTAATACATATTAAGTATATATGTTTATGGCCATAAGACTTAGGAGTCAACGAGTACACCTCATTTTATTTGGACTCACTAATATATTCCCACTTACAAAGTCAAGGTGAAACTAGGGATTTTTACAATCTATTTAGTGTTAAAATTCCTAAGTCCAAAATTACGCAAACCCATCTTTCATAATAGTAATCTGAAACATAATGATCTCCATATAGCCAATCATGACTCAACATGAATAAAATATTTGAAAAGTGTGTGAATGATAATTCATCACATTGGTGTCTAATACCACATGCAGGAAGTGTTATCATCCTTCCAATTCTCAAAGATTGTCAGCTATCTTTGCATGAAAACAAACACATAATCAATCACCTAGAAAGTGTTTGAATAATAACACATTACATATGTGTACCGAACCAACTACATAATGTGTCATCCTTTGATCACCCTATAGAGGTTTGACAAACATTCTAAAAGAGTCTAAAGGTATAATTGTTTATATATTGCTCTCATAAGATAATATAAACACAACCAAAATGTTCACAACCAAAATATAAGGGAAAAGTCTAATAATTTTAGAATGAAAAAACCATTTATCTTTTAGTTATTATAAATGTATAAAATAAACTATTGGGTGCTACATCATTGTCAATCTTCCAATACTATTACTATCTTGTCTAGAGTTCTACTTGTCCTTCTTAACTTTACATCATTCTTCTCTAAGTCCTAGGGTGGAAAATGAAGCTAGAACATATTTTTTACCAACTCATTGATATATATAAGATCAAATCTGAATATAATTCATAAATTTAACTATCATCATTTCCTTACAGTTTATTCCTTCTTTCATTTCAGAAAGGGAGCAAGAAGATGCTGACAACTTGAGCATCATGCTATATTTATATCAATATTTTATTATAAGCTGTGACTCCTTTCAAATCAAGGGTCCAAGAAGTAAGCCACTACTATTCTTTGTGAATTTTTTGGGTGTAGAGTTCAAATTACATTCTCTTGTTTCATATACTTATTCCATTAGTAACATATTTTTGATTTAGTATAAAAATAAAGGTTATTTTATTACAAGTTTAAGTACATTTTAAGAGATCTCTAACTTTCTAGAGTGATTGCAGCATGACCATCTTACAATAGGGTCATACAAAGGTAACCTAATGCGACCTTCCATTTTCAATGTAAGTTATCTAATGAAATAAACATGAACACTATTAAAAAGTGTAGTAGTCAATAATCCTAATGATCAAGTAACAACACAACATTCATGACAAACAACATAAAATTATTTTATTTTTTAAATATCGATAGTATCAAGAACATTCATAGTAAGACTGAACCACATGCAAATTCGGTATTGAAATCCTTCATGAAATGTGAAGTCATTAGCAAAAGAGTATGTCATTTGCACAATTATGAAACTTAATTTATGTTGTAAGTGGATTTATCATTCAATGTGTGCCAATAGCTGGCTAACAAAATATCTAATCTTACTCTCCTATGCAGAAGGCAATACCAGCCACTAAAGTCCTTAACCTATATATATTGATTTAGGGGTAAATGAGGGGTTTTGAAAGGGCCCAAACCCTTTTACAAAATTTGATAGAAAGATAAAATGCTAAGATCAAAACAATACTAACAACTAGACAGATAAGGTTGATAGAGAAAATGTTATCGATAAACAACAAACAACCAATAAGGAAACAACAAAGATTATTAAAACAAAGGAAAACTAAAGTCACTAAGATTTTTGGGAGCCTCCCATTCTTCACACAAGAACTTTATATGATCCTTTTCCATTTCTTTGTCCTCGTCTTATTCTCTTTTGATAAACCTTTGTCTTGTATTTTGTTGATCTTTCTAATTTTGGGCTTAGATTGACCCTCCTATATTTTTTATCATGCCTTCTTCAGGCATAGTAATGTTGGCTGCACAATTTTTATGGTAATGTTTTTTAACTAGAGCACCTTGTTAAGACCTACTTTAATCAAAATTTGAATAGACTTTATCCAATTCATATTCTTATTAAGTTTTTCCACCTCATTCTCTAGCATAGTAACCCAACTTGTCATAAACCACACATCCTTATTGAAAGGGGTCTTATTATAAATATGAGGTTGATCACCATTGACTTGAAGTTGAAGTTGTTCTATTTTTTTCTTCAATCTCTCATTTTCCATCATTAATCATTTCATGATATAGTTAAGGAGATGGGACTCCTCTAATGAGGCAATTATGTCCTACAGGTTCCTTTAAGGAAGGTATTATTTGTCCTTATCTTGAGCTAGTAATTTTGTGACATTTTCCCTTGATTGGTAATGGAAATGGAAATGCATCTCTTTGAATTCCCTAAATTGAACAAGCATTTGGAGGAGGAAGGAATTAAAGTGTCGTTTCAGGAAATTTGCATATGTTCTTCAGATTCAAATAGGTCAACAACAACATGGCCATATAATTTGGGGTTATTGAGATGCTTGGGCTCTTCATCACCCATAGTTTCATCAGGGTTTACTTTCCTCTTAGAATGAATTCAAATAGTGATCACTTTGGGAGACTTGGTTTCTTCCCTAACAACAAAAGGGGATGGTTTAGAGGGCTTCAGGTTTTTGACATTTTCCACCACCAAAATCATGGGAATGGAAGCTAGAGTAGGGAATTGGGATTTAGTTTATTGGAACAACAAGAAGGTGATGGCTTGGTGAATTGGGACTTCAGTTTTCCCTAGTTGAACATCAATTACATAATTTTTTAAGGACAACAAAAGAAAGATTGGAATACTGACCAATTTCTTATGATGAAAATGGTTAAGCAAAGTGAAGTGATAATAAAAGGCACATTTGTATCTTCCTTTGAGAGTGACATACCTCATGATCTAGAATAAAACCTTGTTCCAGGGAGCAGTTAGGGAATCTCTCAGAAAATCACCTTGGAACTTGGTCAATTTGATTTTTCCCCTGAGGAAGGTTTTCACATATTCATCCTTAGTCCTATTTGATTTAAAAACATTAGACCCTTCTACAAACATCCTTGTAGCATGGGCTATACTTTCCTTAGAAACACTAAATGAGATTCCTTTCACCCTGATTATCCTAACCTTCGAGGGTTTAAAAACTCTATGAATAGAATCAAATCAAATCCCATGATTCCTTCCATAAAATTGGTTATTCTATCTTGTTTCACAATGTGCCAAATTGTTGGGTTTCCCATAACCATATCATAGGAATTTGGTTCAACTCTTATTCTTTCACCACCCATAGGTAAGCTTTTAGTTTCTCTTTTCGAGGGGATGGTGTTGTTTCCTCCTTCGCTTATACTTTTCCCAATTCTCAATAGGCTCTTCTTTGTTATGGTGATAAGATTCTAACTTTATAAAATAGTATAATATTCCCTACCAAAGTTTATAACATTTATTTCCAATAAAACACAACATATAATATTAATGTAGAATGTACAATAATAACATGAGGACTAGAAAACATGGCCATAAGTCTACCATCTAAAATCCATAACAAGGAGTGGGACAATATAATTTTATCATGCTTAGAGAATCATCTTGAGACAATATAATTATATCATGCTTAGAGAATCATCTTGAAACCAAAAATTGGGATCCACATCACAACCATATAGATGATCACTACACAACATATCCATATCCATCTTAATTAATGAAACACAAGCATGCTAAGAATTTTATTTCAAAGAACTTGAGATATCAACACACCTTAAAGCACAACTTTTCATTTCAAAAGAAGTCATTGCCATCTTAGGGCACATACCCAAATCCACTAAAACCATTACCATCCTAGGGCAATGTGTCGTAGTATATCTAAGGTTATTACAACCCATTCAAGCCAAAGCTATATCATCCATTAAACCTTGGTAAGACCATTAGTTATAGTTTATTTATGCCTAGAGAGGTCGTAATGTCTTTTCGGATAACAATGGTGAAAATACCTACATACCTTGCATGGCCGAGATCAAAATAATAAACATGAGTTTGTCTTTCCAATCCATGCAACCAATCAAATGCTCCATGCAACTTCTTATAGATTTCCATGTAATGATCATAAGTTTCAAATTGGAATATTAAGAGGGGCCGCCTTATATTGTCTTGATATTGGTAAGCGGTTCTTTTTTGACTATTTTTATAGGGGGAACCTTTGAAGACCCGTGGGGAACAATGCCACTTGAAGAGTCAACTACTAAAATATTGGAATAAGCGCTTTTGATATACCGGAGCTATGAACCGGAGTAATGGGGGAACACCTTCTCGAAGTGGGACATGTGGGTGGGTCTGAGTCTGTAATGTCCGTCAAACGATTCGCATCCGAAATGTCCTACTGTGTTCCGCGTGGTCTACAAGGAGAAGTGTGACCCCTACCTCAAGGTGTCCACATGGCCACTTTTTGAAAGAGTCCTCATGTATTCAATAGAAATGGAACTTGGGTTGATGAGTACAAACTACTTGTACCTCACCAATACACCAAACCTTTGAGTACGCCTTTAGTTCAACTGCCTAACTTATGCTACACTTTAATTACAATAGCTGTGTATATAATGCCGAACACCCTGGATTTGACTAACACAAAGATGAAAACAACCACTAAAACCACTCCAGGTGATACACCAAGTTAACATACTTTATAACTCGTAATGTCTTTGTGAATTGGGTTTATGTCGTTAATATTGATGGTTATGCAGTACTCTGACCTATGGGCTCGGAACTAACTCTAAGGTTATATTCTCTTTCATTCCACCTGAGCTCGATGAAATATCATAATTGCATGTAAAAATATTGTGAATTAAAAAATAACTAATTACTGCTTAAAAGTAGAAACGACGACATCAAATTCATACCTACTGGGCGTAGTTAGATTTGAAACTTTTTTTTGAGTTAAGAGTTGAAGTGGTTCTTCTACAGTCTGCGCAGGACATACAATTAGTAGTTGATGCACGCGGGGCCATGGCTAACGTCTGCATGTATATAAATTGCAGAAGAAAAACAGTCGCAGAATAGATAAGGTTTGGCACAAGTGAGAAATGACAGCGTCCATCCCTATCAATTCGGTATTTCTATTTTAAAGGTGAAATTAAAGGCAGTAGCAGCAGTATTTCTATTTTAAAGCAGAAAGGTGGTAGTTTTGTTGAAGACAATCTCCTTATTCGATTGCTAGGTGCCAAAGGTGAGAGCGACTATTGGATAGATTTTAATGATTTTTATGTTCGTGGGATTATAAGAAAAAAAGATTTGTTTAAAAGAGTGAAGAAGTCGATTTTTAAAGCGAAGAAGTTCTTAGAAAAAAAGAAAATTTGAACAGTTAATTTTTAATTTTTAATATTTCTAATTAAAAATTTTGATTAAGAATTGTCAACATTTTTTTAATATTTTCTTCCTTGACAACAATACGTGGAGGCTGGAATATTCTATAATAGAGTACCATTCCGGCCCTCTTTTTCCTGCCTTTCCCTTTTGAGATCGGGATTCGGGGTTGTTTGAATAACTGTCGCAATTATGGATGGCGCTGAGTCCCGAGTCGTACTGCTTAGGTGCCGATTCCCTTCTGATGTGCTCCCCATGTGCATTCAACAACGCTGCGATGGAGTGGGTCCAAATTTCTTCACCAAACCAACTAACGAATCTCACAAAAGTTATCCAAAATGTCTTTGCTTCTCCGCGCTCATTTTCTATTATATATTGCATGCATGAGATTTGACTCTTAACCTCACTCGTGAGTGCTCGTCATAAAATAAATTTTGAAAAATATATATTTGCTTCTCCGCGCTCATTTTCTATTATATATTGCATGTATGAGATTTGACTCTTAATCTCACACGTAAGTGCTTGTCACAAAATAAATTTTGAATATTTTTAAAAATTTATTTTGTGACGAGCACTCACGTGTGAGGTTAAGAGTCAAATCTCATGCATGCAATATATTATAGAATATGAGCGCGGAGAAGCAAAGACATTTTGGATAACTTTCGTGAGATTCGTTAGTTAGTTTGGTGAAGAAATTTGGACCCACTCCATCGTGGCGTTGTTGTTATATATATATATATATATATATATATATATATATATATATTTGATAATAGTTATAAAAAAAATAAATTTAAACTGATTTATGAATTTTGATATTTTTAAAAATTATTCCAACATATCAATGTTATTATTTTTAATAGAAAAATAATAATATATATTGATGGTTAGAACAATAAAACAGTTAGTTGGTATGTATGATCTATATTTTATATCGAAGGATAAATTCTAGTTCAAAACAAAAAAGACAAAGCATGACATGCCAAAAAATAAATTACAATACGCTAGGCACACACTTCAACCCCAAACGGATGAGGTGACGGATCATTCTTAGAAGGTGGGGCACTCCAAACAAAAGATTTAGTTGAAGGAGGATCAAAGACCATGCAACTATTTTGAGTAGGCTCTGGGAAAGCCAAATAAATAATACTGCCCCAACTAGGGGGTGGTTTAAAAACATTGTTAACTAGACAACTTCCCTGCACAGATGAACTCCAATAGGATGGGCCAATTACAGAGTTTTCATGAGGCAACGACGGACACCCACCCCCCACCATGAGGAGTGGAGAAGCAAATGTGACTGCGAGACTGACTTCACTAGTACTAGGGCATTAGAGGAAGATATTTGTAAGGTGGATGGTCCAGGGGCCATTGTTCATGGTACAAAGAACACTCCCCTAGTTGTTGAACAACACCTACAAGTGCTGAAATTGAAGAGCCACATTCTCTACTTAAATATGAATCTGTATAAAAGCCGAAGAGATAACAATCACTTTGTCATAAATATAAAAGTGACAAGATGCTTCTTCATTGTTAAATAGAGTTGAATTCCTGTATTTCCATAGTTGAAATAAGATTATAGCCCTGAAGAAAGTTCATAGAAAAGCTATGTATGCTGACCATTTAGCATTATCCCAAACAAAAACTATATGTTAACAGAATGGGTCTAGGTAGAATTGTTGAAAAAGGCTATGAATCCAATGCCAAATAAATTGAGTTTGGGACAAGTCCAAAAGAGGTGTTTGAAGGACTCCGGTCTAGAATAGGCATAACACTTAGGTTGAGCAATTCCATTATGTAAAAGGTGTTCCCCAAAGGAAAGTCCCTGATAAACTAAACACTAAAGGAAGTGAACGAGCTAGGGCTAGAACTTAGTGTATACATCTAAATTTGCCCACTTCATTTAATGTCACAAATATTACTATTAGTCGACACTAATTTCACCTATCTCGTCAAATCTCATTTATCTCTTATAATTTTTTCCTATTATCACCCCTTCTAGTCGTTTATCTAACATCCTCCATTCTTCGTCATCACACTAACCTTATTCCTCCCTCTTAAATCAATTAATTCATCTAATTCTTTATTATCCACTAACTAACCTGACATAACCATTATATTAAAATTTAAAATTACAATCCCACCTACATCCCTAGTCCCTAATCACCCATCTAATCACATTATTTAATCATTTACTAATCTTGCTTATCCTCCTAATAAATTCTAGAATTATCCAATTCTAAAATCCTCTCCATCTTAGTCTTCCTATCTAAAAGCCTCTTATTCTTAAGGTTTCCAAGGAATTTTTAGTTCTTTTTAATTCTCCCTCTCATCTATTTAAATCTACCACCCTTCCATTACCAAACTAATTATCATATCCACAAGCTCTCTAAGCCATCATAATCTCATTGCATCCACACTATCCACATCTAAGAAGCCATTAATTCATTTATCCTTTCATCTTGTAGCCACCATTATCAAGCACATCAACAAGCAATCTAAAATCCTTGATAAATCCATTTGAAGATATTGAAGGGAAACCAAGAGGAGCAAAATGATGGTAAGAGTTCTAGGTATTCTCCCTTTGATATTTTTGTAAGTTTTGGGTTAAATTGTTATTTTTAGTATATTAGATCCATAACTAAAATTTATTAGCATACATTGGTAATCATAATGGGAGCCCTATTTTAAATTAACATTTGTGTGTGTTAGATGTGTTAAATCATCTTGAAAGACAGGTTAGAAGAAGATTGGGCTCTGAAATTTTGAAATTTTCATGTTCCAGGTGAAGTGAGATATTGTATTGTAAATTGTATTTTTGTAGAGGTGATTTTGAAGATACCAATTGCAGTTTTGACTAACCGAGTGAACTTGACCACTAACTACTAACCTCCTTGGTAGTTTTCTAAACTTTCACATTTTTTAATCTTTGACAGAGGTGGTTTTGAAAGGTAGCTACAGTTTTGCTAACATAGTGGTGATTTTGACTAAATATTGTATTAAAGTCAAACATTAGGCCCATTGACTTCTTGTGGGTTTTTATAAGTTTGAACTAACCTTGTTGCTCCATAGGGATAGAGATTAAAAAATTGTCATTTTTAATAAGTAGGTCTCTTATATTACTCAAAAATGCCTCTGCTCACTCATGATTTTGAATTGTACCTATAGTTTTGCTTTCATGAAGTGCGGTTTTGATTTAGTCATAAGGGTACTAAGCCGAATCTATGTTTTTGATATTTGACAATCTTGTTTCCTCTATTTGGTTGTTATCTTCTTACATGGAAGAGGAGACTCTACTCATACACACTAATTATTCCTGAAGTACCCATTTTAACTCCCTTCTACAATATCGCTTATCTATAGAGGTGATTTTGATTCTTACCTATAGTTTTGAAAGTTGTAGAGGTGATTTTGTCACTAATTAGACAAACAATTTTTGTTAATCTAGTTTTGAGTAGTTATTCTAGTCCTTACCAATAATCTAGTCATAAAAACCATAAATAATCTTAATAGTATCTAAAACATTCTTTGTGTATATATTTAGTTTGTACAAAACTGCTAAAAATGATCTTGATTTCCATTTCTAGTAATTTGCTTACATATACTTTAATTTTCTTGGTTTTAAAATCATCTCTCGACAAAGATGATATTGATTCTCATAGGTGAATTTGTGAACACATCTACGATTTTGACATTAATAATTTTTATAATACTTCTCCCTAATAACATCTGATATAATCCTACTTTAAGTAGAATAATATCATTTTTGGCATTGTAAATATTTCATTTTGTAATTTGTTGTAAAAACTCATTGTTTTTACTATGAATTACAAATTGCCTCTCGACATAGGTGGTTTTGATTTTCAAAGGTGATTTTACACTAACAATAGATAATTTTGCCTAACTGCATGATCAACTAACTATCTACAAAACCACAGATAATTTAATTGCGTTATTGACATGTCAGCTGTAGTTTTGCCTCTCTAAAATTGATTTTGAAAATTTGACTGTGTATAAGTGATTTTGCCTTCTAAATTAAGGATTTTGCATTCATTTTTACCTTTAATTTGTCCATTTTAGTGCATTTTTAAGGATCATTTTTAGTGAATTTTGAGTCATTCCAAGGGTTTCATAAGTCCCAAATTGTATTTGGTATTGGGGGTGTTATCTCTCGACCCCACCATATACTGTGATAGGGAGAGCACTTAGGGCACTGCCCTTAAACCCTGAAAGGGGTGATACCCCTTGACCCCATAAGGGGTGCTTACCCTTAACCCTGCACAGGGTGCTACCCTTTGACCCTATTGGGGACTGCTACCCCTAGATCTATGCATCATAACCCCTCATCCAAAAATGTTATAGTGAAAAATCATGATTTTTTTAGTGTTTTTATTAAGGTTTATTGGACTAAAATTTTGTTTCTTATAGGGGTGACTCTAGCAACAATTTTGGCTTGCTAACTTCTTCTCTTATAGGTTATATTTTTGTCTAACATTTTGTCTTATAGGTTGCCCCTCAAGATTACCAATTGAAACTACTAATCACTTGATTTTCACGATACCTATCAAAGATTTTGATATTTTTGAAAAGTATATTGTATATATTGTGTATATATCACACTTAATTAATTAGTTAATAAATATTTTTTCTTGCTTGAGTGTTATCTAAGGGCTACAATGGTGTATGTTTTCCTCCTTGCATCATAGTGATGAGTCTCAAAGGATAAAAAACACTAATAAACCCTCCAATTTTTATTTTTTAGGGGAAATGTGATGTGGAAGTGATTTCCACACACTTGTTATAGTCCTAGGGGGATTGTGACCATGGATTTCACCACCATGCATAAATCCACACTCCATGTTTTGATAGATTATAAACATCAAAGACAACTATAATTATGCTAAGTGGTTGACCCCATATAGGTCTTTCATGAAGGAGCAGAGTTAATTCTATGAACTAGGCATTAGACAACACCCTACATAGATTTGGGCTCTACGTACCTTGCGTATATCATAAATGCCCTTAGATAACCTATCAAACCTAGCATATGAATATCAGTTGTAACAAGTGAATTGTTTCTAGAGTCAATATTAGTTCCCAAGTGACCATTTTATGTAAATGGGGATAAGAGGGTTTGGAAGATTCTGTAATGGGTCACCAACCTACATCCTCACATGTGAAGCAATTAGACAGTGTAGTCATCAAGTTACACACCCAAATTAGTTTACCAATGATAGGTTTGTGGTTTAATTGACTTGATGAGTATTGCTCTAGACCCATTTTGTTTGTGAGCCAAGTAAGCCTTTTACCCAAGCCTATACATACCTATCTAGGTATCTTTCACATATCATCTTGTATATCCTTATCTCCTCATCATACCATTATGTACATCCTTATCAATATCCTCTTGTACATATTTTGTTTGTACATTTATGTACATCTTTTTATTCTTATTTTGTCTTTCATATGTTGGAAGCATAATAATTTATAGGGAGGGTGAATCAGTATTCAAAATCTTTCTTTCAATTACACTTAAGCAATCATGAACCATTCAAACAAACATATAGATCTAGCCAACATAAGCAACTATCCATATAAGCATAAAATACAAGAACACATCATATATGTGGAAAACCCTCTTGGGGAAGAAAAATCGCTAATATCTATAAATGGACTACAGTCTTATAAGATAAAAACCAATTTTAGTGAAGCACCAACTCCACATGGAGCACCAATTCCAACTAGCAAAGCACCTACTTGACTAGACTTTAATAAGCACCCACTTGCAAGGAGGCACTAGCCTCCTAGATGACTCAATCACCTGACTATTTTGATCACCTTAGAAATACTATATTTCTCAACCAATATATGATGACCACCTCTTTATCTCTTCACACTCTTATCCCTCTCAAACTACCTTATAAGCTTCTTCACTCAACTAGGTCTCTTCAAGACTGATTAGGTCATATGACCTTGATATTCATATGTAGATATACTATAAATTATTCCTTATAGATCCTATACATTCCTATGATGGTCTATAAGACCTTATTGTACTCAAAAATTTCCTATTTCATTTGTATTATTCTTAGCCTCCATAAATAGGCCTAAAACTTCCTTGTATATATACCATTCCTTGTTCATATACCACTTAGTTGGCCAAACACCCTTAACCTCTTAGTTCAGCCATAGAATAGGTATTAGTAAATGTTTTGGACATGAATGAACTAACATTTGAGTCCCTTTTGGTCTGCATGACTCAATTATGCCTTATTTTTCTTTTAGGTCTCATGGAGACCTATTAGGCCTTCTTAGACACACGTTACACTTTGCCTTCCTTGAAATACTTTCAAAATCCACACACGATAGGAACATATCATATAAAAATAAAATATACCCCCAATAATATCAACTAAGCTCAACAAGATATTTTACAACAAATCACTACTTGAAACCCCTCATTAGTACTCAGTCCTATTAGGCTTGTGTACACCAAAAATCTATCTTTCAATACTGAAGATCAAACTCAGTTAAGACTCTAAATTATGATAATAAAAAGTAAATAAAAAAAGTCTACATGGCTTCAGGGTCATCACTAATTTCATTATACACTTCCACTCAGAAGATAAGGCTTGAAAAACACCTCTATAACTCACTCACTCAGAATTGTCAGTTTTTCTCAAAACATAGTCATGGTGACTTAGATCTCTAACACCTATATAATTTTTTTTAATGAATTATGATACATTTAGATGATCCTATGATATAATTATACTATTATAATATATAAATATCATATGGTCAAATGGAAAAATACTGATCTTGTAGACCAATATCATGACCTTATATCTCATTGTCTCATGTGCACTAGACATGACAACTTGTGAGCAATTTTTTCACCACAAACATGATCTTCAAAGATTATTAAAAGAAAGATCATATATCAAAAGTATTTAAAAACATTTCCATGTAATTTTTCATCATTTTATCATGAAAACACATTTATATTCATCTTTTCACTACTGCCTAGGTTTTTCACTATTTGCACCACTAGGCCTTTTAGTGACTAGCTAACTTGGATGACTGCTTTATCACAATTGAGGGATATAAAATACCCAAAATAATTAATGTAAATGAAAAAAGTGACTCTACCTTCTTCCTCCATCCATTTTCTTACTATGTCCAATGCAACTTTTGACTTCTACAACAACTTTTTCAGAAACAAGCCTATAACTCAAAATTTTATCTCTCCTCTCTCTAACCAATACCACATGGAGGTACTTAGGAGATTATAATGCAAAATAAAATATATTACCTAATCATACCAATCCATTATCAACACTTTTTATGAATATATTCGACATCATGTCCTTATTAGGGTTATAAGAGGGATTAAACCTATTTCCAGTCTTAACAATCATTTATAAAGCATAACCCCTAAATACAAAAAACTAATGTTTGTAATTTTGAACTAGGACCCTTCCCCATATACCATGAACTAATTAGGTTCCCATACAAAGTTTTGACAAGCTAATGATCACAAGAATATCCTTTTTGGGTTGATAAATCTTCATTCTAAGCACTTGCAAGACTTCCAGACAATTTTTCATGCCTTGTCCTTCACATTATGATCTCAAAATACATGAAAAAACTTGAAATAACATACCTCAACTCTGATAATGCTTACACAAGATCAAACACTTTAAAATTTGATCATGACCCCTCATTAGGTCACACTCCATCTCTTTGCTCTTTAGACCTTGACCTAAAAAACACATTAGGCCTTAAAACTAACCTTCATTCCTCTTTCCATGCACTCTCCACCTCACTTATATACTCAAGCAAACTTTTTCATGCTTAAATATTTCCATACATCCTTCACATGCCTTAAAAATAGATCATGATACCTCATTAGGCCAGACAACGTCTAGGAGTGGTCCTACCCCTATAAGCTCACCCTAAGACTCTCATGAGTGCTAAAATGGCTCACATATATGTTCAAAAAACCTCATACATCCATTCATCCTTGTGTTCAATCATCTCACCATGCCACCATGCTCATACCTTAAAGACCACTAATCATGCATCTTCACTAGATGTACCTTGGCATTAATGACATCAATAACAACACTTCTCAACAAACTCCCTATTTTTCATTGATGAAAAACACACTACAACCTAATAATTCTCATCTCCCCCATTTTATTCTTTCTCCTACTTTGACATTAATGACAAAGTGTCTTCTAAAAACTATTATCTAGAATCACACCTTCTTGCAACAAAAGATAAACACATAGAATATGAATCATTACAAGAACATGCTCATATTTACTCCATGCATACCTCTGTAAAATGAAGTTAGATCAAAAGACTAATCACCTTGTCCTTAACATGACTGATATGAATCAAACCTTTGATCACACACTAGTCCACCTTATTCTTGACATCAAATAAAGAATAAGGACTCCCCTTTTTCTTCATAACTTGAGATCACTACATGAGTCATTAATACTCTCATACCATACTCATCTTCCTTCAAAACATATTTATACCAATACCACTTTTTGATATGTCAATAGTATTCAACATGTCTTCATGATAGCTATTAAGATTCCACTGACTAATGAGTGTCTCCATGAAGCCCAATGGAGTCACCCCTTACCATAGGGCACTAAAACAACACAAACTCAAGAGATTCCTAGAATTCCATGATCTCACAAGACCAATGATCCTTTAGGATCCTTTTAGGCTTGATTAGTATCTTTGGTTTGGCCTCTTCATCATCCATATAGTCAACAATCTAAACTGATAATGATCACTTTGCATACCCTTAAATATCTAGTATATGCTCTATCATAGAAAATATTCCACTTTGGCTTGTAGACTAATCAAGACTAAGCTTGACTATCTTTGGCTTCCACACCTTGGTTTGTCTTCTTTCTTAAAAAATAGGATCTTGAATCTTCTTTTTCTATCTTGATGATTCATGATGACAAAATCTTGTAATATGACCAATGAAGTCTATCAAAGTCAATGCTGATAACAGGGTCAGTTACCATTCTTCTATCTTTTGGTGGAAAATCTAGCACATGAGCATGTGCTTCATGTTCAAATGGGGTAGGTGCTTCTAATGCATCCTCATTCACCACATATTGTAGGAACCCATGGCATTATGTACCCAACTACTAAGCTCAACCTCTTCTTCCTTTCTTTCCTCATGCCGTTATAGTTCAAGGGATCCTTCCCCATGCCCTTCTTGCTTGTTATGGGTCCTCTCGACACTTCTAGGTTCTATAACCTCTATCAACCTATGCCTTCACTTGTTATAGTTCTACCTTCAGAGTTCTTAGGTGTTAGGATACTCATCCCTTTCCATCGTACCTCATCTACACTTCCCTTTCTCACCTTCTATGGTTACTCAAACATGCAAGGATTTTAGCCTTCCATTCTTATAATTTCAATATCATAATCCATAATCAATTTCTTCAGTTCAGTACTAAGACCTCTTATGAACATGCCCCTAGGTACATTAAAGAACTCATACTCTACTTCTTCAGTGTAAGAGAAGTTAAACACTACAAATTCCAACACGTAGTTGTTCAGTGTGCCACTCCACCACTTGTCTACAGTACACATCCAAACATCATCTAGGATCTCAAGCCTTTGTAGGTGATCTTTTATCCACTCAGAGTGTTGGCCATAGCTTCATCTTCTAGAGGTTATATAGGCAACCAACCACCGATACACATGTTCATGTAGTTCGTAAAAGAACACCACATATAGAGCATCATATTGGTTGGTTTGCACCTATTCTCTTGGATTCTATCCTTGGAATGTTGAATGCTTCTACGTGAAACTATATTCCACTTTATTTAGCCAGTGATCCATGTTACTGAGCAAAATTCAGAGCATCATTCTATTATACCATTGTAGCAATAAAATTCAATATGGGTTCTAGCAATGGAACCAAAATGTTGTAGAAAACTTTCTTCATTTAGCTCATGTGCTTAGTCACGTGCTGAGCAATCAATCTAATTCAATTTTGTACTTGATAAAGCTAGGTGTAAGCATAGTAAAAGTCTATGATGCACAACATTAAAATGCACTACTATACTAGTGTCAATTTCACATAAGGTGCGAGCCTTATACACTCATCCAAAGCACAATAGTGAAGGGACCAGGGCCCACATTAGACTAGTTGAAACATGGTACAACCTTAGTCTCAATGCGACTTAGTCATTTGTGAAATGAGCTTAGGAAATCTATTAGCACATGTCATTCTGAATAAGATGAAGAGGCATAAGGCTATTCAAGGTAACTAGTCCCAGTCATGATGGCACAAATTTTTTGATGCAAGTTCATGTCTGGATAATTATATCTCTTAATGGCACAATTCATAGGGATAGCAAGTTAAGTGTCATTTATGCACTTAGTCAAATCAAGGGAATGACTTATGATCATGTGTTCATTCTTCAAGTTATCTCTCTAGGCATGGTTATTAGGGTTTCTATGCATGCCAGTTTTATCACTTAGTTGATTTTACAAGTATACCAAAGTCACTATATGGCACAATGATGCCATTAGTGACATGGAATAAACCTTTACATTGTAATACATTCAAAAATAAAAATTATACCATTATTCATATAGAACTTAGGTCACAATTATACAATAGTGCTAAACTATATGAAATGGATCAACAAACAAGTAAATATACAACTCCATTTTAATTAAATCAAAGTTCATCAACAAACTATAGTTCATAAAATAAATATAGCATCAACTCTTTTCCTACTTATTCATGCCTAGTGGACCACAGACAAGCTTGGGTGCTAAAATGCATATTATTCTCAGTTTTCATACTAACTCAAACTATATCAATGGTGTTCTCAATTTTTACAAAGCTTCACTAAGTTAATTTGTCTCCCCTTCTTCTTTGGGTTCAAGCTTGTTTTTATAGGTAGGGGAGCATCTTTGAGCTAGGTCAGATGGTTGCATGTTAGGCACTGAGCTATTTTTGGGGGGTCATTATTTCATCAACTCCACTACTCTAACACCCATGCTCTCCAATTGCTACATGCATTACTCAAAGGGATGTTCCTTAATCCAACTGGTAGAAAATCTTTGAAGATTCTTCTAGCTAGAAACAAAATTACCAAAAGAGTAATCATTTACAATGATTGCCTTAGACCGAGATGTGCTGAGTTGGCACGATCCACTAGGTAGCAAAAAAAGGGGTCCAACAGTTGAAAAATAAAAAAATTATATGCATTTCTTCTTTAATGTATTTTTCATTTTGTTGAGCCATTCTTCAAAAACAATATGGCACCAAATTAAGCATTATTCTATACACATTTTAAAATTTGATTTTTTATATTTTTTGGAAGAAAATAAAGAGTAGAGCATAGTCGTGTGTGTGTGTGTGTGTGTGTGTGTGTGTGTGTGTGTGTGTGTGTGTGTGTGTGTGTGTGTGTGTGTGTGTGTGTGTGTGTGTGTGTGTGTGTGTGTGTGTGTGTGTGTGCGCGCGCGCGCGTGTCATCTTTAAACTTTCTACAGAATAATTTTGAAAAATACATTACAAAGCTCAAAAAATAGTGGGGAACACAATTACCTATTTACTATGTTTTAATCTAAAATCAATTGTACACTACTTTGAAAATAAATTAGTTGACCAAGTTAAACTTCATCATATTCAAAAAATAATAATAGTTTAGAAAATAAACTCCAACTACTAAAATTCTTGTTTGTAAATTAATTTTAATTTTGAATATACATATCCCAAATCATTAATTGAAATTCAAATATCTTTATATTCTATTAAAATGTGTCATATTCAATCTCCTTTCTAACCCCATCTTGAAGCACTTACCCTAATATATCATTAGAATTTCTCTTATTGTTATTGACCTTGTGATTGTTCTCAATATTTGAATCCTTATTTTACTCTTGTTCCTCTATCTCTCATCAGATGTCTATAATGCCTTTATTAAAAAAAAGATGATAATTATTCATATACATATGGATGAAATTAAAATGGGATAATTTTTTTAATAAAATTATTTATATATAAAAATATGATGGAAATAAGGTTATCCAAATGGGAGGATTTGTTTCACATTATTAAAACTGTGACAAGATAAAAAGAAATAATGTTCAAATATATCAAAAATTTTACAAATTTGTTTATATTTTAATATTTTTAAATTAATTAAATCTTTTCTTAATTTAATAATTTAAAAAAAAAAAAAAAAAAAATCATTTTCAAATTAGTTCATCTTGTTATGTATATGTTCATTGATGTTTGTTTGAGTGACTTTTTAAGATTACTTTCAAGGCGAGATACTGACTTTACAATTAATTTTGTTCTTCCTTAAAAATGTCAAATGTATATTTATCTCTTTTGTGACCCTGCCAACTCGTATATCATCCTTAGAACCATTTAACCTTATCTTTTCTCATATAATATTTTAGTGATCATTGGTCAAAAGATAAATTCCTTAAACTCATTTAAATTATTGACATCTTAGGTTTCTTTAAGAATAATGGCTTAACTTTTGATATAACTTAATTAAAAAAATCATTATTTGCATATGTAGTTTTTATAACTTTTACATTCCAAAATCTCTCAAACAAAAATTCAAATTAAAAATAAACTCTCTCTATCATTATTTTTTTTTTATGATATTAATTTATTCAATATTATCTTTTAAATATTAATATAATTTATAATTTTAAAAAATATTAAAAATAATTTATATATTTAATATAATTCTTAACGTCGTGTCAAAAATTTCAGCTTATCTAAACGATCTAAAAACAATTGATTGTAATTTATGCCTGAAAAATGCAAATACGGTCATACAGGGATCAAATTTAGTCCCGATCGTGAGGGTTGAGTAGACGACTCCTTCGAGAACGTACGTTTAAAACCTTTTACGGTTGCCCTCAATCACCAGAAAACGACCAACGTTACAAACCCACCGTCATTTCTCATTTCCACGCAACATTACAAAAATGGTCAATTTTCAAAGGCAAATCCATTGATGATTGCATGTTAATGTTGAAAATTCCGTAGGGAATGTATATCCGATGCTTCCACATGCTTATTCAAAACTAGAGAAAACGGTGGATTCAAAGAACTTTGCTGAGAAAAACTCGCATCCAATTCTGTGAACTTGTTATAATTATAACCCTAATATGCCTTGCCCTCCCCTTATCCCCTCCACGTAGCCCTGCCCTGCCACCTCCCAATTTTTCCACAGCGACTTCTTCCGGGAGTTAAGGCATACATCATCGATTCCACAACTGGTCAGGAAAACAAAGACAATCTCGGGGCTGTTGCAACTCTTTCTGTTTGTCTGTATACTTCTCTCTATTATTCTCGCCCCACTAATGCCCCTATTTAATACGCCCATCACCCTAGCATTTCATTGCAATTTCACCTTCCTCGTCGAGCTGTTCTCTTTTTGAGGCCATTGATTATTTGCAGGCAGCAGCAGGGCAAGGGATTATCTTTTTGGGAATAGTATATATTGTATATGGTAGTGTAATTGGGGATTGATAGCCGCCCTTCTGAGATGTGATTTGTACTTATAATTGGCAGATTTTAATAGCTACTACGGTAGTTCTGGAAAGGAACATAAAAATAATTTATGGACGGTTTGAATTTGACGGTCGACCCTCCCTGTGAAATAATTTATTTATAACGGTTCTTTTTTCAACATTGTCCTTTATCTTCCCAAAAAAAAAAAAGTGAAGTACAATTTAAAATAAAAATAAAAATAAAAAATATCCCACCATTAAAACCTTTTTATTTTAAAATTGAACAATCCATCTTTAAATTTTTAGAACTCCGTGATTATAGATAGATTGGAAAATGTTGGAATTTGCAAGCTATTGAGACATTTCTATTCATTTTAGATGTGAAAACACACTCGATTTTTAATTCTTGTATTATAACTTTCATTCATTTTTATTTTTTTTTAAATCTAATAATCAATTAGATTATTTTATTTATTTTTTATTTTAATATATTTAAAGTTTGGAATTTAAATTGATAGAATATTCTTTATATTAATATTATGGGATATTCCAAATACTTATATATGATTGAATCAAATTTTTATCATTAATTAAAATAATATAATGTATTAATTAAAATTAATATAACTTACTAAAAATTATTTTGTTTTTATTTTAACTAATAAACATTATATTTAATTGGATTAAAAATGATCTAACTCGTTCTTAATTCACTATTTTGAATTAAATTAAATAAATTATTCAAATTATTTTCAATTTTTATTTGGTATTAGAACAATGTTAAGTATGTTTAATTTTTATTTTTTAATACTAATAGAAATTATTTTGACAATATTTAAATGTACGACCACATTCTTCATCCACTCAAACAAAGTGTTTCATAGGAAAGTAATATAACAATAATAATATTATTGATAGTAGAAGCAATATATAATAAAACTTATATATACAATATTAATACTAATATATTAAATAATTTATAATATAATATATTATATATTATAATTTAACATATTATATATTGTAATTTAACATCTTAAATAAATAATTATTTATAATAATATATATCATATTAATTTAAATCTTATTTATTGATATTTCATATATATAATTTTTTAATAATTACTAAATATATAAAAGACATAATATTGTAGGCATTGTCAAATTGTCAATTCATTAAATCACATTTAATCTAATTCAATATAAGTTGTTAAAATATTAATATAGTACATTAAATATGAAACATGTCTAATTAAAATTGATTATTTGGGTCTTAAGGTGGGGCTTTGATGCTACAACTTAGACTACATATAAACTTGCTCACTCAAATTTTTTTCTCAACCTTACGTGCCCAAGCAAACAAAGAGACAGTGTTGTGTTTCGTAGTAGCATTGTCGGATGCTTTAGTTCACCCTCCAAATTGGCATTGACATCATCCTATTATTGACTTAAATCCATGCTTCCAATGTCCATGCTCATCCCTATCACCATTACTATGTTAAAACTTACAGGGTCTGCCTAATAACAACACACTTCGACACTTGTCCATAAACTAAAAATACTAGGCTAGTTGATGATGGGGTTGCATGCATAATCTCTTTTATCATTAGAATCACATTTTATTAACTACTTCTATAAGATATTCTCTTAAATATAAAACATATTCATGAAGAGTAAGGAAATACGTATAGTTTACACCAAAGAAATGATATGAGTAATTCAAGGCTCCATTCATAGCTAGATCCTCATACAATCAAGTCAATTTATGTTGTCTATTGCGACATTCTTATAGAAACAACTTACATATAACTTTTGAGGAGGTAAAAAATAATAAACATTTTTACCACGTTTAATTTAAGATTTCTTTTCTGCACATGATACATAACATACGACATATGACACATCCATTCTCTTCTCGACCCCACCTAGGTAGTCCTATTTTATTATATAAATGAATCATTCTCTAATCAAACATTATAAAACATATCAAATGATCATATTACGTTAAATTTTAAATCTTTTGTATCACCTTTTGTTAATATCTTCATGTTTCTATGTTATATGATTTAATCATTACCTCTATTGTATAGATTATAGAAACACTATATTCCTTAATGTTATTATAATTTTTTCCCATAGAAACACTATATCTTTAAATCCTATTATTAATATTTTTCTTTGTTTACTATTATTAATTTTGCATACTATTTACTATTACATTAAAAATTTATGAACAAACTCAACTTTAAACAATTTACAATACAAAGGCCCTTGTTAAATATAACCATTAAAGTGAAAATATAAATTATATTTAAAATGATTTGTATGTTCAAAATTTATTAAGTCATACACACACAAATATTCTAAGAAGTTAATTTTAATTAACTTTATAATAATAAAAAATAATAAATTGCATATAAATTAAATATTAATATTTTTTTTAAATTGATAAAATAATGAAACTAATTTTTAAATTAAATATGCTAAAAAATATTTTTTTGTTTTTACTATCTACATTAATTTAAAAGTTTATTATTTTATTGATGAAATAGATACTATTATATATAAATAATAAATATACAAGACTATTAACAAATGAAGGTGGTGGTATGAAATCACGTTACAAAGTCCTAAAGTACACAAAGTCAAGGAAAAATTAAAAAAATGACTAGGTTGAGCCTATAACATAACTATAACATCAAAAAATGAATCAACAAAATTATAAGTCATAAGAAAAAGACTAGCCAAGGTAAGGTCTTTATCATCAAGATCACCCTAGCCAGAGTTGGGAAGGTCATCCTCATCAAGAATGGGGTCCCATCCAATAATGATAGTGACATTTTATCCTTCCTTCTTAACATCTTCATCAAGATCAATGTAGCTTGATGAAATAACTAGCAAGAGTTAAAGAAACTCGTTATCCTATGGCAGATGCCATCCATCTTGAGAACTCCTTAGTATAGAATTTCCTCTATGTTGAATTTTAGGAGGAAGAGAGGCTCAACCTTTTGTGCATCAAGGAACTGGAGGTAGAGAGTCCCACCCTCCATGAACCACTAGGGGGTAGAATGGTGGCACCAAGGAGAACCCTGAACCTCACTACCAAAATGACATTGATAATGACCACATTGATGCACTTCTCTAAAAGTACCATTATCACCTCTTGATAGAGCATTCTTGGGAGGGGAAGGTGGGATGTGAGCCACATTACATGGGGCATCACCCTAATGATGAAACAATGTCTACAAATTCTCAATCTCCATAACAACTTTGTTACTTTGGACTTGTAACTATAAGAGAAAATTAGATATATAACCATAGACTTGTTATAAAAGGAAAATTAGCGATAAAAATAGCATTAGAAAATATTATTGAATTGAGTTCTTTACATATCTAAAACAAAATTTTCATTCTAAAAGTATGCCAACCTTGGGTGTACTTCAGTGGTATCTTAGGACTATCATTAAGAAGGTTATGATGTCATCTGAAAGGCTTAGGCCAAAAAGAGTTGATGAAGTCATGAAACCAACTCCATGCATTTTGGGCCTTAGGGAAAACTCAAATTAACTATATAATATTATCAAAATACCCACAAAATTGGCATAAAGGATGGACCACCCCTAATTCCACTGGCCACATCCTAAGGGGGAACCCTTGGTGGAGCAAACACCACTCAAAATGAGTTATTTTCAATTCTACATAGGAAGTCCAAGTAGTTTTAAAACATTGATCCCAAATAGATAGGGAAGAATGAATGCTCATCTAGGCATTGGGCTTGTCAACCATTGGAATATGAAGGCACAACCATTAATATCCATTATGATTTGTATAATTCTATAAAGGGGTGTCAACATAACATTTCTAATCCCTCCATCAAGGGTGAGTAGACGTGAAAAATATTTTGGTGAAGCATATATGTAGGGATGATTACATTGATTTCCTTGTAGGATTCCTTGTCCATAAGGAACATTTTGAATTTAGATTTCATATCCACTCAAGGGAGTGAAATTGAGTTTTTTTCTAAAATAGGTCCTACATAGTATGGATTTCCCTTCTAAATAACATTAGGAATTGAATCCAAGGAACCTATACAATAAGAATAACATGACAATTAATGATGGGGGATGACAACAAGGAGTGGTGGTTGATAGAAAGCTTGTAGTTGACCCCATTACCATTCCATAGTAACCATGACTTAATATTTTTCCAAGCTTTCCAGATGTTTTTTAACCATGAAGGACCTAACATTTTACATAGGGGCATAGGAAGTGAGAATGTTAGTGAAACCTAACCCTTTATAAGTAACAAGATCATGAGTACCCTCAAAGATACAATGTCGAAGTAAGGATTTCCATGCCTCATTCCCATTTATGACACATATAATCAATTTGGAACAAAAATTTGAGTGAGAAATGTCAATCAACCCCATCCCTCAAGTCTCCTTGGGGAGATAATAGTAGTCCCAAGCAAACGTGTGGATACCTTTACCAATGGAAAAATTATCCTAGTGCAAATATTCGAGAATCTTTCCAAGCTTCTAAACAAAGATTTTGGTAGGCACCCAATGTTTATTACTTTGAATTTTTATTGTTTTTGTTTAATTTTTATTTTGTTTTGATTCTCTTATAAATATAACCCATGTATTTTTAGTTTTAGTAGTTAGTGTTAATGAATATTTATTTTCAATTTATTTATATTTAAATATTAATATTGGAAATTATTATTTTGGAAGGAAGTTAGAATTTGAAACTATTTTTTTTTTGATGATTTAGAATTAATTTTTTGAGAAGTTAGAACCAAATTCTCAAGGAAGTTGGAAGATAATAATTGGAATCAAAATACTTTTGATAGATGCATCTGAGAACTTGAGAAACTTTTTCTACTAGGATTTCATGCCAGTCTTGTTTTACCTTATATGCTCACCTCCCATTACTATCATACTGCTTATGCAAAATTTTATAGGTTAAGCACACATTTATTGTGCATTAATATTTTCCCTTCAGTTGGTTAGACCCATTTTTAATGGTCCACAAACCATATTATCACAATTAATGTTGGAGACAATATGAAGGATGGTAATAAAGAGAGCTAGAAAATTCATTTTGAATGTATATGACTAGGTATAACTTCTAATATTCCCTGACAACTTGATGTATGATTGTTACTGTGGATAAGATTCTTACATAAGAAGGAGAAAGTGAGGACCAACAAAGGCTTCCTCAAATTCTCATAAAATTGAGTGATGTAAATTCAAAAATTGATAATTGAAAGCTATTGATGATGAGAACCAATGTTGGAATAGATAGAGCCATTAATGAAGATTTTGACACTTGTATTCATTTTTTTCCACAAATGATAATGTATACAACCACAATAGAATAAAATTATATTCATTGAAAAGCCCTGTTGCACATAGCATTGCAACCAAAGTAGGAAGAGCTAATGCACCAACAGGAGGTCCAAATGATGAACTTGATGTGGAGTTATTAATTGTTATGGATGGAAGGTTCATATTAACTTTGAATATTTGGATATAAGTAGGTCTTATAAATAGAGCTTTATGGTATATTAGAAGTATAATATACAAACATTGGAGTACCCTATCATAACCACTAACATATGTTATGGTCGAGTTTGACAGTTACTTAAAAATATCATTTGAAGATGAAACTCCATATACAATTCCAATTGCACCAATACAAAGGGGACACACAAACCATCTACCCTTATGATTGGATTGGGCATTAACAATATACAAATCACAAAGTTTGACTCTTTCAAAAGCCACAATTGATATAAATAAAAAAGAAGAACATGATTAACATTTATGGCTATATCCCATGTAAAGTCCTTAGAATGACTAAGAATATTATTATCATTTACATATGACTAATATGAAAAGCTAAAAAATAGAAAACAAGTTTCCAAACAAAAAGTTCAATAAAAGAGATTGAAACTCTTAGAGGATAAATAGTTTTATGTACTTATCACAAATTCCATGTACTTATTCATTATTTGATATTTTATGTGATGTGTATGACACATTTTGATGAATATTAAATAATTATATATTTTAAGCATTTTATCTCATGCATATTACAATTTTGAGTCATTTAATGTAATGCATATTACACTTTTGGATGATTTAATGTGATGTATATTATACATGTAAAAGTTTAAGAAAAAAATCATATTGAATGTTAATTAAATATAAAATAAATATATATTCTATTAGCATACCTATCTTAGATAAATCAATGAAAAATATATTGAGAGATATCATTCTTTAGATACCTATTCCATTTATATTAAAATTTTAATATAAGCATATTGAGAATGATCTCTTAACATCTTCTACATAGATTTATCTAACATAAATATACTAATTTATATAAAATAAAATTTGTTATTAATTGTAATACTCTTATATTCCAATTCTCTAAAATAAACGAACTATTAAATATCAATTACAATTTAATTTTTATATTATTAATAAAAATTGAAAGTTTTTAAAGAAGTTACACTATTTCTTAGGGTAGTGATTAGGGTAAATTGAAGTTTGATTTGAGCTGAAGTTAATGAACTGGGATCAGTTTCTTTTGGTTGAGTGTAAAAATTTGATATTATAAAAAATGAGATTGAGATTAAATTTAAATAAAAGATTATTTTAAATGAATCGTATGAGCTCTACATTAAATATAAAGAATTTGAATTTGATCATCCATACACCCAATACCAACAGGTGTTAAAATAACTCTATATAAACTTTTTCTTTTATTTATAATTGCATTACAAGACAAAAATTAAAACCTCAATGCATGTACTTTTTTGTTGCTGATTCTAACTGTTCAGATTTGAAGTGGCTCCATATACAAGTTGATGTAAGTAGGGCCATAGGTAGCAACCGTGCATATAAATTGCAGAAGAAAAATAGTTGAGACATAGACAAGGTTTTGGCAGAAGTTAGGAATGAGAGAGTCCAATCAATTCGATATACGAGGTATGTTTTGGCCACAGAAAAGGCACTAGCAACATCATGATATATTTCCTATTTTAAATCCAGAGGTGATAATTCTGTTGAACACCATCTCATTTATTCGATTGCTATGGGAGAAAGGTCAGAGAAACCATTGGAATGTGAGATTCCTATGACACATCTGCCAATCCTTTGCCAAACGGCTACTAATTTTGATACAATCTGATGCGCCTTTTTTTTTTCAGAAGAGAAGAAGAAATATATATATATATATATATATATATATATATATTATTAAAACCTCTTTTTTTTAAAGACGTCATTAATATCATGCACTCGTGATATTTGGATTATGGAAGACTTACCTAATTTTTATTTTTATTTTTAACTGCATGTTAATAGGCATTATTTATATAGAATTATTAAATTATATAAAATGTTGATATTTTAAGAATTTGTAGTTTGTTGTATAGATATAAATAATCATCATTTTCATCAGTCGAGTTATAACTTACACAAATTTATTATGAACTATCTAAATTTATTAAACATTATTTAAATATATAAATTTATTGATCTTTATATTTCATTTCCTCAATGACCCTTTCATTAGATAACTAATATTTGGTATGCAATAACGTCTTTTCATTAATTAATTCTAAGTTCATTTTAAATCAAATGTTTCACCACCATTTAGCTATTCTCTTATATGCATATATGCATACCTAAAAATCTTAAATACATAATATATATGTTTTACCATATAGAAATTATAATAGGTAAAACTAGGGTACATTAGTTATTAAACATTAATAAGATGTGATTTATGTTTAAAATATAGATTTGTAATATAATTAAATGATTGAACAAATAATGGAAATGAAAGAGAGGGATAGAATATGGAAACAAACGTACATAGGCCATGTAACAAAATTTTAGAATTAGGAGCAAATTTAGAACTAGAACATAAGTGGTATTAAGAATCTGACTATAATATGCAACTAGAACATAATCAATAGAGAATCAATTGTGTCTAGGGTAGAATCGATAGAGGATCGATTATGTCTGTTGA
Source organism: Torreya grandis (assembly GCA_037957365.1). Taxonomy (NCBI): domain Eukaryota; kingdom Viridiplantae; phylum Streptophyta; class Pinopsida; order Cupressales; family Taxaceae; genus Torreya; species Torreya grandis. The sequence continues at coordinate 339,748 of JARHVA010005977.1, forward strand.
TTGTGTCCTTTCTTGTTTTCTAGGCTCTATAAATTTTCAGACCTTTGAGCAATTTATTAATGATTTGGATTCTATATTCACTTCGGTGATATGAAATGCATAACTATATTATATGTTTTTCCTTTTATATTGACCCAAACATGCATAAAATATTGCAATGTGAAAGTTAGTTGGCCTAGGAATCTCTTGAGTAGTTCTACCTACATATTCTTCACACTTGGAATCAAGACTCTATATAATTTTAGTGTTGATAATTGAATCCCAACCCAATGAGAGAAAGGACATCACCTCCTCTCCCTAGGTAATCAATTGTACAACTATATTCACTGATATGGGCTTCTTTTCACACAAGATGTGATGAGACAAGACTTATATCGACATTGATGTAATGTAGGCTTAATGTGCAGATTCCTTGGGTGAATGTGTAATTTTTTTGATAATGCTTCATGATGTTGGTGCAATATTTATATAAATGTATATTTTATTTAAGTTTTACTTAGTTAATTTAGTCTTTTTTTTTTTTACTTAGCTTAGTATCCATACCTCCTACACTTAGATTAGGATAAGTGACACTCATAGTCTGACCACTTCATCTCTCATGTATCTAATTATGTGGAGGTTATTGCACACATGTCTATTAAATAGTTAAAATAAAATTTAGACTATAGCTCCTAATTTTTCTATATATATACCACTTCTATTTGTAACTTTCAAACTAATTGATAATCAACTCATTTGGTTAGTTTATTTGCAATATTTCTTTTACTATTGTTTATTGCTTAAAAGAAATTTTAGCATGTTTAGAGTGATTCATAATTACAAAGGTATAATATTGAATATTTGTCTTCTCTTTCAAGGTGTTAGAGTGAGGTTCTTCTAGTTTGAGTTATAGATTTCCATATTTTTTTTATCAAGCTATCATTCTCACACTATTCCCTAGGCCTTAATTATGTTTTTATGCCAACACATATTCTAAGTTTTTAAAATCACCCTTTGGGTTTATTTCATTTGTGACAAAACTATAAAATTATATATTTTTTTATTTTTTAATATTTTTATAAAAATTTATATTTTCTATGTGCATGCCACTATTTTTTGTGAATAGTACGTAGAAAAATAAAAAATTTAAAAAATATATTTTGGAGCTTCTTGTGATCTTTCTAAAGTTTTGATTTGCAATACAAACAAGGAGCAACACATACGACAACATTTTTCTACATTTTTATTAAATAAAGGTATTAAATTTTACATTACTAGATTCTTCTCATCAAGATCCTTCTCAAAAGTCCTTATTTGCAAAAACCAGATCACCAAAGCACCAATTGTGAGTGTTTGAAGTTGAAGGGTAGTTTGGACAATTTCATTTGGTATACCCTTACATGTTTTTAGCTTATCTCCCCCCATTTATGCCACCATTGCTACATGTCATCACTTATATCACCACCACCACCACCCTTTTTAGCCACAAATCTTCCAAATTTGTTTCAATAAATGAAAACTCTTTCACTTTAAGATTTGAGTGCTCATGTGACACATTGGCAGATAATAATCTTGTGCATGCTCTCAATCATTAATATGTTGGAGATTCAATTCCACCAAACTAATTTTGTGTTAAATTTATCAACACCCATATGACCACCCACTTTAAATTTTAGCCCCCAAAGGCCCATCCCTCATGAATGTACATTTATATTCTAGTAATGAAATTCAGAGACTCACATCTTTTGATCCGAGAAGCCACATTTTTTTATACGTACAATGGATCAATTTTTTATTTTATTTGAAAGTTAATTCTTTTTATTTATTTCACAACAATGACTTCAGATTATTTTATTTATATATTATGATTATATTTTTAGTATTTTTTTGTAATTTAGTCTTTGTAAAACTCTATAAAACTCTGTTCAATTAATCAAAAAATGTAAAATGCAATCACTCATAAAGTGATTTTTTAAATTTTTATATAGGGATTCTATTAATAATTTTTTCATTGTACTAATACTATTTTATAAAGTGCCCTCAGGTGTTTGATGTGTTTTTTCAAAACTTTGTCTACCTTCATGTGTGTGTACATTGTTTCACACACCCTTTTATTAGTTACATGTACTGCATATGGCATATTATGATTTTTTATTTGGGTTTTTGTTTATCCTTGGTTTTATTCTTAATAATTACCTTATTCTAGAAATACTCTAACATTGATATGACCTTTCTTTGAAAGATACATAATCTCTTTGTTTGGAGCTATTATGGTGTATATATTGTCTTCCTTATCTTCATTTGGTAATTTTTTGGGATATTTTGCAAGTTGGATTCATTATACCACTTAGGTTGGATTTTATTTTACTATAACTTGAGTTGTGAAATTGAGACTTAATTATCTCATTAATCATGTCACAACTTTCCCTTGCACTTTATTGGGGGAATAATTACCTTCCATCCCTATTTAAATATGTAAGGTTCAGTTTTGAAACTATCTTATCTCCAATTATTCATAAGGAATCATCTTTACCAATTCAAAGTACTAAGGGGTAACATGGTTGCATCGACACATAGGTGTACTCATTTCTTTCTCCCTCTTTTTTTAAAAATTTTAATTAAATGTTAAATTTTAGATTATGTGCATTGATTTACATTATAACATGCTCTTGGTTATAGGTTATACAATAACAAAACACACAAAGTATGCTCAAACAAAGGCTAGGTGTGTTATACACAATCAGGTATACATATATTTATTTTAACCTAGTAATTTCATATTTATGGAATAATATATTAAAGGAGGGAAAATGTAGATACTAAAATATGATTTATATAACATGTCAACCTTGTATACTTGAAAAATACCTATTACAGCTGAACCATTCAACTTTAGACCTTCATGTTGCTGAAAGGCTCACATTCACCATGTCATTGTGCCTAACTATTTATATTATGGTTTGACCCTATCATTTATATTGACCCAAATCTTTGGCACTATAAAAAAAGTTTAAAACTTGATATATATCCTTCATTGTTAGTTTCATATCCTCAACAACTTCCTAACATGTTATACACTTACATCCCACATAGGGACATGATTGCATCAATGTAAGTGTACATATTATTATCAAGTGTCTGATCCTCAAAAGTGATATAATTTTCAAATGTTTTGATTACTATGGGTTAACCCATTTGTTTCATTGAACCTTATCATGAGATATTTTCAAAATATGTGTTATAGATACAAATATAAGCCTATTCATTATTAATATAGAAAATACTAAGGCAATGCATATTCAAGCCCATTCAATATATTGAACAATTGAGTTATGTTTCCCTACTCTTACAAGTTTTCAAATTACAGATCTAATGTACTCAAAGAACAACCATAGTATTTTTCAACTTACAATCTAGATCATTACATCCCTTACATATAGTATAGTGCACCCTTGTGTATAAATGATCCAACACTTAGGAGAAAATTAAATATATCTGAGACCCTCTTTGGGGTATTAGATGTGTAGGTATCACTCCTTGACATAGAGGTCATTGATTTTAGTTTGACACCATGAGCCCACTAACCCATGTTTAGAGAGGTACAAAGACCTAAGATGAAGAGTTAGGGCTTTGATCTAGACATAGTCATCGACCATCTATGTGTGTGAATTAAATACATCAACAAAAAGGTGACATAAAACCCAAAAGGCTACAAGTGGTCACTTTGAAATATAGTGAATATTTTACACATGACAATTACGTTGAGCTTTAGATATAAGCATCGATGCAAGTGTCAATCCTCTAATAATAATTGATGCAGGAGCATCTGTAATGAATTTCAAACTATTGTATTTTCCTCTAAAAATGTTAAAAATTAAGGAGAAAATGTAAAAAGTAAAAGTAAAAAGGTAAATGTGGAGCTGTTGAGGAAATGAGGGGATATTAGAATATGCTGGAAAATTAAAAAAAAATTGTATTTTGTTTGCCTAAGCCCAAGTTGGGCGTGGAGGTTTGAAGGAGGTTTTTAAAAACAAAAATATAGCCAAATAAAGAAAACAAATCCAATTAAAGTGAAAATTGATTAAAGAGGAGTGGCATGAGAGGTACGAAGAAGACGGAGGAGAAAGAGGGAGCAGGACGCAGAAAAGGATGTAGAAGAGAAGAGCAAGGGCGTAGGAGGAAAGAGATGGGCAATGCCCAAACAACACAAAATGTATGTCTCCCTACAATATGAATATAATATAGTGTACGTTGTTTTCCTGTGTTGATTTGTTTCTGTATTGTTTTTTGTCCGCCTTCCAACTCTGTGTGGGTTGAAAGAAATAAAACAAGGAGGCCTAAAACAGAAGAAATTACTGTGTGTGGAATTAGATAAGAACACATGTCTACTACTGGGCCACTGTCTATGTATTTGAAAATGCACCGAAATACTGAGAAGCTCTTTATTGAAGGCGTTGGAAATTGATTATGTCTATTTGTAAGGCAGAAGCTACTCGGACAGAAAGGCTGTGTTATTTGGATTACTGGTTTTAGTGGCTTAGGAGAGAGTACATTGTCCTGTTTTGTGATGAAAACAGAGTTGGTTTAATAATCCGCCAACAGGCCAGACATGAGGTGGCTCCCACAAAGGGACGCGACCACAGCATATACATAAAGATTGAACAATGTTCTTGATATGGATATTTTATTTTATTCCCACTATGAATATGAGGGCATATGGAAGGAATCAGAAGGTCTGTACAATCATGAAGGGAGTTCTAGTTTGCTGTTAAAGACGTAATGGATCTGTGTATTATCAGGTGAAATCAATTTAATACACAGTGGAATGAATGCATGGGAGATGACTAAGTGCATGTTGAGTTGAAAAGTTTCCTATCAAGTTGATTCGGAGAAAGCTAGCACGCACTAGCAAAACAAAGTAAGTTTAGACCATAAGTAATAATCATTTTTTCTTCATAAGGACAAGTATGATAAACTGTGGGTAAGATGGATTGATAGAATGAAATTGATATTGAATATATCTATAAAAAAAATTTGTCCATGAAGCCGATTTTGTTCATACAAACCAAAACGCTCTTAGGTGAAGTCGTGCTGTCTACATTCATGCTAAAAGAAAATGATATCGAATTGTGCATAATTCTAAATTCATGTGGTATCACTAATAATAATTGGCTTGTCTCCGATGATACACACACAGGAATAAATGAATTTTGATTAGCACTTATAATGCCAAATTCTGTGAAGACTACAATTATAAGGAATTGAACAGATTCTTGAGACCAAGTATTATTTAAGCCAAGCCCACAAGGCATTGATATTAAGTAGACGTTCTAGTCTCAAATAGGGATGTTCTTGTATGCTAAGTAGAAATATAAGTGTGTGAAAATACGTCTATCACGAGCTGGGCAGGTGATATTGTGGATTTCAAGCAGCATTTGAAGAGTAAGGCTGACCTGTGAGTATATTTACCATCTGCGCTTTTGTTCTGCAATTAGTTTGTTTTTGAGGCATGAAAAATACATACATGGTTCGTTTTATATATTTGTTTCTAAATAAGGCCTTGAGACAGGCTTAAGAAATGCTGTTGTAGACTATAAGCAATTATTGGTCTCACAGAATTAAGAATTCGTCGCCAGATTTGATTTTTCTTGAAGACAACTATATATTTGCTATATAGTTTGTGCATTACAGTCCTTATAAGCCAAGCCTGAGTATATATATGCCTATGTTTAAGAGTTGAAGAGGAAATAACCCTGTTATCAACATTTTGATCAAAATCAATGTTTGCAGTCAAATCCCAAAGGTGTCTAAGGGAAGTGCATTCATCATTTGGTATCAGAGCTTGAAAGCTCTTGAGAATTGATAATTTGTTGCTGAAGAATTAAGAAAAGAATGATGTTACAGTTGTGACAGGAATTGGCAAGGATCAGCAGGACAAAGTGCTAGAAGAGCCTGAGGAGAAAAGGTATGAATAATTGTGCTATTTGATTTGAGTTATTGTGTTAAGAAGCAATCAAGTGAAGAAGTTACAGGTGAAGAGAAAGGCAGCCAAGCCATTGAGGCTTAAGAGGGGAAGAAGCCAAGGAAGGCTTAGTGAAGAGAAGCTTGGAAAGCTCTAGAAGAAGAGCATAGTGAATGCTCAAGAAGAAGATCCAAAGCAAGGTAAGCTTGGATTTGTAATTTGTGTTTGTTGAAGAGTTGTCTAAAGAGTTGCTGCAGGATTGAGAGAAGAGGATCAAAAGACTAGGATGCAAAAGGCCTAGGTGAGATCAAAGAGATTGTCAAAAAACCAGTCAAGGAGAAAGGCTCGGTGAGACAAGGGATCAAGAGACCAAGGTGGAAAAGACTTGGGTGAAGATCTCAGAGATGGAAGCATTGTTGAAAGCACTACAGAGCAGCAAGGTATATGAGGGCAGCAAGAGGAAAGCAAGCATCAAAGGTATGACTAATGTTGATTTTAATAAAGAAATTGCTAGTTTGAAGAAAGATTTAGCTAAGATTAAAATCATGGTTGAGTCGGGTATGGCCAATAAAGAAGAGGATAAAGTGGCCAATAGATCTCCTAGTGAAAAGGAGAAGAAGGCAAAAGAAGATTGCCATGAAGAGGGAAGCCCAAAGAGGCAAGAAGATAAGAAGGTTGCCAAGGGAATAGCAAGAGGAAGAAGTTGTAAAGAAGGTTTTCATTGAGGAGAACAAGAGAGAAGAAAGAAAAGATGAAGTGCCAGGAAGAGCACTTGAGAAAATAAGAGTGTTGGTGAAGAGGACACTCATAGGGACCTTGTGGTCTCTTGTTTTTATTTTTAATATTGTCTTTGAATGGGTAAGTGCAGGTATGAGCAACCTTGTGAAGGTCAAGAGAAGGGCCTTGGAGAGTGAAGAGATTGGTGCAAGAGAAGACACCAATTGCACAAATGAATGTGTAGGAAAGAGAAGAGAGTTTGCTACTGTTGAAGAGATGCCTTGGTTGATGCATGAGAGAGGAGAGGTAGAAGATGAAGCTGAATTTCATGATGCCATTGAATGTCAGGAAGAAGAGGAAAGAGGACAGCCAAGCACAAAAGAAGAAAAATATTGCTCCATGGAACAAGCTAACAAAGAGGTAAATGAAGTGTTAAGTGCTGATTTTGATTGTTATTATGAGCATGAAGATATTTATGCACAGGTTAGAAGAGGCAAGAAGAAGATGAAGTCCTCACACAAAGCAGTTAATCATGGCTATATAATGCCTAAGTGGATGGTGAAGCATACAAGCAAGCAACAAGTAAGCAAGCAGGCAAGTTTATCTTATAAGATTGATTTTTCTCATATGAATGTGCAAGAAAATAAGAGGATAAACAAAGTTGGTTCTTCCATATTGTCAAAAGAGCATGGTTACAGGATGCCTAAATGGCTTGTGAAGTCAAATGATAAGAGAGAGAAACAAGTGTGGGTGCCTAAGAAGGCAAAGAATGAAGATGTGAGTGTTGAGGTAACAACACCAAGAAATCAATGGAGAAAGGTGAAGAATGACACAAGTACATGGCAAGGTAATGATGTTTTTGAATCATTTAATAATCTTTTTATGGAAAATGAAGAATGGAAAGTGGTTGTAAAGACTAATACACAGCAAGGAGTGACTTCCAAAGGGATGGATGATGAGGAAAGGAAAGAATATGCAGCGGAACAAACAAGATGGCTTCAAGCAGAGATTGAAGAAAGCAAGAAGACAGAAGGTATGAATACTGCAATTGTTTTTGATGAATATACTGATGTTGATGAAGAAGCTAATTTGTATGAAGAAACTATAAAATGGATGAATGTAATTATAAAGGATGAAAGACAATCTAGTCCTAAATCTGATATAGGACATAAAGATTTGAATGAGTTTGTGTTGAGTGATGAGATGAAGAGTAAGGCTAGTAAGGAACAAGTAATCCTTCAGGTTGATAAGCCCAAGTTTGATGAAGATTGTGAGATAGATGAGATCTCACTAAAGGTAGAGTTGAGAATGATAGAGGAGTTGTTTGGTAATTCAAGAGAGTTGTGTAAAGGTACAAGCCATGGTGAAGGCAACATTGGGAAGAGTGGAACAAGACAAGAGCAAAGCAATGAGACCAAGGCAGTTTTGGTCAAGAAACAAGAACGGAAATGTGAAGGCAGCCAAGAGGCTTCATGGCCTCAATGTTTTTCTACTAAGGTGGCTTTTGATGTTTTGAATACAGGTATGGAAGATGAAAACTTTGAAGACATATATGAAGATGAAGAAGCATGGAGATTGGACCTAGCAGCTGAGAAAGAAATGAGAAGAAGGACATATCAAAAGAGGAAGAAAAGCAAGATGAAAGGCAAAAACCAGCAAAGACAAATTCAAGCATTATCATTGACAAGAAGACCTTGGGATCCAGGCATCCAGTAAAGGCTAAAGCATGGAGTAGCATTTCATTTGAACTAAGGTTCAAATTGTTTCTAGAGGGAGAGTATGATGCAGGAGCATCTGCAATGAATTTCAAACTATTGTATTTTCCTCTAAAAATGTTAAAAATTAAGGAGAAAATGTAAAAAGTAAAAGTAAAAAGGTAAATGTGTAGCTGTTGAGGAAATGAGGGGATATTAGAATATGCTGGAAAATTAAAAAAAAAAATTGTATTTTGTTTGCCTAAGCCCAAGTTGGGCGTGGAGGTTTGAAGGAGGTTTTTAAAAACAAAAATATAGCCAAATAAAGAAAAAAATCCAATTAAAGTGAAAATTGATTAAAGAGGAGTGGCATGAGAGGTACGAAGAAGAAGGAGGAGGAGAAAGAGGGAGCAGGATGTAGAAAAGGATGTAGAAGAGAAGAGCAGGGGCGTAGGAGGAAAGAGATGGGCAATGCCCAAACAACACAAAATGTATGTCTCCCTACAATATGAATATAATATAGTGTACGTTGTTTTCCTGTGTTGATTTGTTTCTGTATTGTTTTCTGTCCGCCTTCCAACTCTGTGTGGGTTGAAAGAAATAAAACAAGAAGGCCTAAAACAAAAGAAACTGCTGTGTGTGGAATTAGATAAGAACACATGTCTACTACTGGGCCGCTATCTATGTATTTGAAAATGCACCAAAATACTGAGAAGCTCCTTATTGAAGGCGTTGGAAATTGATTATGTCTATTTGTAAGGCAGAAGCTACTTGGACAGAAAGGCTGTGTTATTTGGATTACTGGTTTTAGTGGCTCAGGAAAGAGTACATTGTCTTGTTTTGTGATGAAAACAGAGTTGGTTTAATAATCCGCCAACAGGCCAGACGTGAGGTGGCTCCCACAAAGGGACGCGACCACAGCATATACATAAAGATTGAACAATGTTCTTGATATGGATATTTTATTTTATTCCCACTATGAATATGAGGGCATATGGAAGGAATCAGAAGGTCTGTACAATCATGAAGGGAGTTCTAGTTTGCTGTTAAAGACGTAATGGATCTGTGTATTATCAGGTGGAATCAATTCAATACACAGTGGAATGAATGCATGGGAGATGACTAAGTGCATGTTGAGTTGAAAAGTTTCCTATCAAGTTGATTCGGAGAAAGCTAGCACGCACTAGCAAAATAAAGTAAGTTTAGACCATAAGTAATAATCGTTTTATCTTCATAAGGACAAGTATGATAGACTGTGGGTAAGATGGATTGATAGAATGAAATTGATATTGAATATATCTATAAAAAAAAAAATTGTCCATGAAGCCGATTTTGTTCATACAAACCAAAACGCTCTTAGGTGAAGTCGTGCTGTCTACATTCATGCTAAAAGAAAATGATATCGAATTGTGCATAATTCTAAATGCATGTGGTATCACTTATAATCATTGGCTTGTCTCCGATGATACACACACAGGAATAAATGAATTTTGATCAGCACTTATAATGCCAAATTCTGTGAAGACTACAATTGTAAGGAATTGAACAGATTCTTGAGACCGAGTATTATTTAAGCCAAGCCCACAAGGCATTGATATTAAGTAGACGTTCCAGTCTCAAATAGGGACGTTCTTGTATGCTAAGTAGAAATATAAGTGTGTGAAAATACGTCTATCACGAGCTGGGCAGGTGATATTGTGGATTTCAAGTAGCATTTGAAGAGTAAGGCTGACCTGTGAGTATATTTACCATCTGCGCTTTTGTTCTGCAGTTAGTTTGTTTTTGAGGCATGCACAATATATACATGGTTCGTTTTATATATTTGTTTCTAAAGAAGGCCTTGAGACAGGCTTAAGAAATGCTGTTGTAGACTATAAGCAATTATTGGTCTCACAGAATTAAGAATTCGTCGCCAGATTTGATTTTTCTTGAAGACAACTATATATTTGCTATATAGTTTGTGCATTACAGTCCTTATAAGCCAAGCCTGAGTATATATATGCCTATGTTTAAGAGTTGAAGAGGAAATAACCCTGTTATCAACATTTTGATCAAAATCAATGTTTGCAGTCAAATCCCAGAGGTGTCTAAGGGAAGCGCATTCATCAATAATATTTCCATAATATTATCTCTTCTTCACGTTTATGTAATCAAATTATTATTTTGAGTGTACTTTATTTATTGATCATAACTCAACACTTTAATTTAGAGTATTTATTTATATGAGTTTTTAATTAATTATACTGCTCTAGAATAATTTTATGCATCCTTGTGTATAGGTTATTCTATCCCTTTAACACTTCTAACCATATCCAAAAATGATTAAGCACAATCCAAAAGGGGAAACCACATGCTTAAAATCATAAAAATATGGATGAAAACATAAGTGGGGTTTAATTATGAAATATAACTATTAGAGAACTAAAGACAAACACATTCTATAGGGGTCTAAAAACATTGCCACTCTTAACCCCTAGTGGATGTTTTTATCCCTTAAGGAATTGTGTGGCTTCTGGGTCTGCATCTATCTAAACAAATTATTTTTGGTGTTTTTAGCTATATGAAAATTTATATTGGTATCAGATAGTAATTTAAGAAATAAATAGCTCCATGCAAATTCTTAAGATAGTGTGAGGTGATAAAATAGGTCATGATTAAGTACACAAGTTATTTAAAGTGAAATAGGGATAGACTTGACATAATTAAATATTCATGATTAGATTTAGGTTACTATGGTGACCAACTATATGTCATGTAGCTCATAATCACCCTTCATTGTTTCTATTACAAGTGTTAGGGGACAAACATAATCAAATGTAGTTTTAAAATGACACATGAAAACTCAAAAATGATATGTGGTGGTCAATTATGTAGCAATCTAGCTGAAAATTGGGTTTCATAACATTGACTAAAAGTGTTAGGAGTATTGTTCCATCAAATTTGGTCTTAAAACAACATGCAAATGCACAAAATTACCAATGGTGGTCATATTTATGCCATGTACCTTGTAATCACCCTTCATTGAATCCAATTTTAAGTGTTAGGGTCTTTTCAATTGAATTTGATCTTAAAAACCTATGAACATTAAAAAGAATGAGATATAGTGGTCCATTGTGTGGTTATAGCCCAAGATTAGGCTTCAAATCATCAATTGCATTTCTTATGGACCCCTTTCAATCAAATTCAATGTAAAACTACATTGGAACATACAAAAAATGGAAGATGGTGGTAAATTGTATGCCGTGCATGCTATAATGTCCCTTCACTATCTCCATTACAAAATTTAAGGTGCTTTTTTAGTTAAATTTAGTATAAATATGACATAAACACACAACAATGACTTATGTTGGGCAATTTTGTGGCCATAGCCTAAAATCAAGATTCAAATCATCAATCAAATGGTTAGGAGCCATGTTCAATAAAAAATTTGGTCTAACTCAAGTCAACTAATCCATTGTAGTAGTTAGGGCCTCTATTGAGTCATATTTGAGATAACAATGACACACAAATGCATGCAATAAATAAATTATGATCAATCATATGCCATGTACCCTATAATCACCCTTCATTACCTCAATTACAAGTGTTAAGAGTATGTTTAGACAAAATAAGTCTCACAATGACATAAAATACATAATAAAAATAAAGAGTGATCAGTTATATGCCATTAAATGATTTTATTAGGTATTTATGTGCTAACAAATCCATGTGAACATGTACAATAATAACGAAGGGCCCAATCAATTATGTTACATACCCTATAATTGACTCTATTGATTATGATGTAAATAATAAAAGCCTTAGTCATGTTAAGTCAATCAAATAATACTATGCAAATAAAATTAGATCTAATAGTGAATTCTAATCTATTATCTACTTACAAATATATATTATAGAAAATTTGGGTCAATAGTGAGTTCATAGCCTCAAAAAAATTACAAAAATCAAAACCTTTAATTATCGAATCACACCTAATTGTGCACACATAACAACATGGCGAGTATAATAACATCATTTACAAGTCGAATAAAAAATATTGGAGGAAAATTAAGGATTTTACAATGTATTATAAGTACCTGAATGTGAAGTATTGGGTTAATGGGGTTAATCAATCAAATTGAGATTGTACCAAATTTAAGAATAACTAAAGTGACACATATGTGTTATATTGTGTATCTATTTTTTTATTTTTATTTTTAAATATATCTTAATTTTATAAATGATTTTGATTTCTAAGCCTAAGGTTTATACCTACAAAAAATATAACATAATCTACATTTCATATTCATTCTAACAAAATTGATTTTTTACCATGAAAATTATTAAAAATTTATTTTAAACATTACATGTCTATTTTATCTTTAATTTATTAAAAAACAATTATACGATGTGATAAGGTTTACCATTTAATATTTATCTCTTAAAAACATATATTGAAAAATCAAAAAATTATATACATTTTTTTTTAATGTATTTTTCATTTTCTTGAGCCTTTAGTATTTATTTTTATTTTTATTTTTTATTTTTGAAGAAAATAAAGAGTAGAGTATTGTCATATATCTATTTTTAACCAATGTTCATATATATATATATATATATATATATATATAAACAAATTAAAAAATTAAATTAAGTTATGTGAGATTTTCAAATTTTCTATAAAATAGTTTTTAAAAAAACATTACAAAGTTCAAAATATGGTGAGAGAACAATTGTCTATTTAATATATTTTATTTTAAAATTAATTGTACACTGCTTTGAAAATAAATTGATTGACCTATTAAACTTCATCATATCAAAAAAAAAAAAAATTTAAAAAATAAACTCCAAATACTACAATTATTATTTGTAAATTATTTTTAATTTTAAATGTATATATCGCAAATCATTAATTAGAATTCAAATATCTTTATATTCTATTAAAATATGTTTTATTAAATCTGCTTTTCAGCCCCCCATCTTGAAGCACTTACCCTAATATACCATTAGAGTTTCTCATATTGTTATTGACATTGTGATTGTTCTCAATATTTGAATCCTTGTTTTACTCATGTTCCTCTATCTCATCACATGTCTATAATGGCTTTAAGAAAAGAAGAGAAGATAATAGTTATTCATATACATATGGATGAAATTAAAATGGGAGAATTTTTTTTAAGAAAATTATTTATATATAAGAACAGGATGGAAATAAGGTTATCAAAGTGGGAGAATTTATTTCACATTATTAAAATTGTGACAAGATAAAACGAAATAGTGTTTATGGGGGCGATGATGCCTCCGGCACAATGGGTAAGCATCCAATTTTATTTCTCCTCCATTTAGTACTAATTCGAGGTTGTTCATGTACCTTTGATGTAATTGATAGGAGAAAATTGTGTTGTCTAATGCAGATGGGGCGTGTGGTGATGGAAATCTATACAGTCAAGGTTATGGCACTAACACAGCAGCCTTGAGCACGGCTCTGTTCAACAATGGGCCCACCTGTGGAGCCTGCTACGAGTTAAAATGCAACGACGATCCACAATGGTGTCTTCCCGGTACAATTGTAGTCACTGCCACTAACTTCTGCCCTCCCATCAATGCACTGCCCAACAATAGAGGAGGATGGTGCAATCCCCAACTTGAGCACTTTGATCTGTCGTAGCCTATTTTCGAGCACATTGCAAAGTGCAAGGCGGGCATTGTCCCCGTTGTGTACCAAAGGTTTGTAATTGTCCCTCGATTCCTTATACTTGTTTCTTTACTCTGTAAAGCTTTTAAGGCTTAGGGGAATTAATTAGAACCTCCTACAGGCTCTCAAAGTTAGCATTCACCTTGCTAACATAATTTCTTTTCTTCCTGATTGTTGCAGGGTGCCCTGTCACCAGAAAGGGTGGAATCCGATTCACCATTAATGGCCGTTCCTACGACAATAGGGTTCTCATCACTAACGTAGGTGGAGCAGGGGACGTCCACGCGGTTTCCATCAAGGGCTCTAAAACTGGATGGCAGCCAATGTCGCCGATTAGGGCCAAATCTGGTGGAGCAACAGCTACTTGAATGGGCAGAGCCTGTCGTTCCAAGTGACAACCAGTGATGGAAAGACAATTACTTCCTGCAACGTGGCTCCCAGCAGCTGGCAGTTCGGTCAGACTTTTAGCGGTGCTCAGATATACTAACCAATGTATCAAACTGAGCTTAGCAGCAGAGTATTATATACTTTATCCAAAATAATCCGGGAGAGAGGGAGTGGAGTTTGTAGTATATAGCAATGTTGATGCTCATTTATCATGATTATTGTTTGTCTGGACCGATGCAGGCAGCAGCAGAATAAGGGCCTGATTTTGATCTTTTTCGGAATAGTATATATATTGTATGTGGTAGTAATCGGTACTTATAATTAGCAGATTTTAATAATTACTACGGTAGCGAGCATAAAAATAATTTATGAAGGGTTTGAATTTGACGGTCGACCCTGCCTGTGAAATAATATATTTATAACGGTCCTTTGTTCAACATTACTTTTAAAAAGTTGAGTCATTTGTCTTCCAAACAAACATATATATATATATATATATATATTTAAAAATTATATACAAATAATTTTGGAAAACATATATATATTTAAAAATTATATACAAATAATTATAATCCAAAAGAAAAAAAAAATGGCAGTCCATTAAAAACTTCCTATTTTTAAAATTGACAGTCTATCCTCAAATCTTTCAGAGATCAGTGATCATGGCTGGGTTGGAAACTGCTGAAATTTGCAACATCTTTAGACGTTTCTATTCATTTTAGATGTGAAGACACAGGCATTTTGAAAATATAACCGTTACAATGAAAATATAAATTAGATTCAAAATGATTTGTATGTTCAAAATTTGTTGTCGTACATATATAAATATTTTAAGAGATTAATTTATAAATTTAAGTTTAATTAAATGTATAATTATAAAATAAAATATTAATATTTTTTTTAGTTAGTAAAATAATGAAACCACTTTTTAAATTAAATATAGTAAAAATTATTTTTTTAATTTTTAATATATATAATAATTTTAACGTTTATTATTTTTTGATGAAATAGGTTTCATTGTATAAAAATAATAAATATATAAGATTATTCAAAAAAAAGAAAGTAGTTTGAAAGCATGTCAGAAAGTTCCAAATTAAATAGAGTTTAGAAATAACAAAATAAATGACTAGGCCAAGTCTAGAATGAATTTATAGCATCAAAAAAGGGACCAAAAAATTAAACATCCATAGCAAAAAGACCAACAAAGGGAGGGTTATTATCATGGAGATCACCCTCCCATCAAGCATAAAATTCTAACCAACATTTGTAATGCTATGTTCTCCTTCCTCCTTAACATCTTCATTAGGATTAGTGTAGTTGGAGGAAATAGCCAACACAAGTTAAGAAAACTTGTTATCATGTGGTTGATGCCATCCATCTTGAGAACTCCTTGGCGGAGAATTTCATCAATGTTGACATGCAATAGGTGAAAAGGCCCAACCTTGTGTGAGCAAAGGAAGAGGAGGCGAAGAGCCCCACCATCCTCGAGCCACTAGGAGGGAATAATGGTGGTGCCAAGGAGAACCCTAATTATAGTTATGATAGTGACATCAAGAATAGTTGTGTCGATGCCCTCCTCACAGAGTGCCATTATCATCTCTCAACAGACCATTCTTAGGAGGGGAAGGCATGACCCAACCCATGTTACATGGGCATCACTCCAATGATGAAGCAATCTGTGTAGATGCTCATGTTCCATAACAATTTTTTTAGTCTAGACTTGAATCTACAAGAGAACATTAGATATAAAATTGACTTGCTATAAATAGAAAAGTAATGACCAACAATAACATTAGAAAAATAATGTTGAATTTAGTTCTTTACATATAAAAAAAAAAAAAATCATTCTAACAGTATGTCAAATTTGGGTCTACTTCAATGACATCCTAGGACTCTCACTGAGAAGGATATGATGCCAGTTCAAAGGCTTAGGTTGAAAAGCACTGAAGAAGTCATGAATCCAACTCCATGCATTTTGGGTCTTAGTGATTAACCATAAAAATAGAGTGGGGGGTATCCAGGGTTAATAATATAGAAATGAATATGCACAAGAGTCATAAACATATATATAGCAAACCAATTAATTATAAAATTTAGATAGAGCATATATTAAATTTATTATCCTAAGATATATCAAAAATAGAAAGTAAAAATATGCTAGATATTGCAATGATAATGAAAATAAGGTACTTAGCTAATTTTGATGCTAATACATATATGGATCTTGAACAAACATGAAGCATATTGAAAGGGTATTTTGGAATGGTAATCGAATTCTAGATTTAGTACCTATGTAGCCTTGAACAGATGCATCGATGATAGTGTCTAGGTTAGATGTAGGTGTCTCATATGAAATACCTATTGGAATAAGATGTGACCACATAGATGTTTTAGGGTTTTTATCACCTCTACTATGGTGCATTAAGATCAAGGTCACGGATTGTCACTTCTCATCATATAATAAATCCCTAGTTCTTCCTCCTCATAGTCACTATGGGAAAATGGATTAGTGGGCACATGGTGTCCAACTACCTTAAAAACTCCTTTATCAATAAGTGCTTCCTACATAGTCAATCCTCTAAGGAGGGCCTGAGACTTATGTAATTCTTCCTTATATGTTAGATTGTGTGTGAATCATGTAATGTGTAAAAATTAAGTACAATAATGACCTAGCTTGTAACTTGGCAAATCAAGCTTTGGGGCTACTCCTTTAGTACTTTAGACCTATATATGTGTTGTCCCTATGACTAATATGGAAATAGAGAAGCTTAGATTTATCAAGTGCTTGATTGAATGTTTTTGATAAGTTGACTTGGTTTGTGTTAGGTTTAGGTGAGGAATGAATGAAGATTGATGTTGTATTTATAACAATAGATTTTGAGAAATAATACACATTAAATTACTTAGACCAACCATTAGGATGTATTTTATTTATAAAATAGATGACTTTAGAGCACTGGACACTTACATCGGAGTAGAACACATATGTCAACATAGGTGTCCATCTGAGATGCAAGTGTCCAAAGATTAGGAAAGTAGGTACATGCTTAGAACTTTCAGAGGCATAAGTGAAGCATGTTTTAAGTTTTCAAGGTAAGATAGAAGACTTGGGTCATCAACATAAGACTAGTCAAACTAAGAAATCTGCCAAAGGGCACCAAAAAGAATAGATATGATATTTACAAAAGTGATAAAAGTTTTAAACTGAGAGGAACAACCAAGGTCTAAGTTTTCCAAGTGTATAATATTAAATTGCCCCCACCTGCCTCTCTACCCCTTTAATCTAGTAATTAAATTTGCTAGTTTGAAGGAAAGGAATACGCATTTGGGTGTGTACAACACACCTTGTCTTTGCTTGAGTCCAATTTGAGTGTTTTGTAGGTGACTGACTTGCAACTAATAACATGTTATATCATATAATCAATGCATATAATATGAAATTAAAATCATTTGAAGTGATTGATATTGAAATAGCAAGGTTTAGGAGTACACCTGTGTATTGATGTAACCATCTTACCTATTAAAAATTTGATTTGAAAGATGCATCATTATGAATCACTAAAATTGAGATTAGAAAAAAATATATAAATATGGAAATTACACACACACACACACATGAGGGCACATGCCCCCAACCTTAGAGTAAAGATGAATTGCCACCTAGAAGTTGAATTTAATTGAACCATGCAACCCAATCATACTTATAACCAGGGGAGTGTGAGTAAACCAAGTCAAATCACACTATCAAACTGGTGAGGAGAGATGATACAATCAAGTCCAACCTAAAAACTTGTATATATTGAGTGATTTAATCATCTTAACCATACCCAAAAGTGAACCAACTACTGTAGTAGAGTGGCACAATATAGTTCATAAAATTTTGACCTGATGGGTGGTGACAAGGCTTAAGTGTTTAGAATCTAGTAACTAATTTGGATTTTATAATATTAGGTGTGCATTGTATAGCATATACACCTTAGATATGTGTCATGCTAAAACTAGGTATAATAATGGTACCAACATATAAGATTCTCCCACAAATGTGTATCTGAATTTGAAGAGAAGCTCTCTTAGATCTACATGTCTATATAAGATTAAATCTTACATTTTAATAATGTCTAGATCCCTTAAAATAGAATATATTAGTGGACTAAACTGGCTAGTTCTCCCTAGTTAAGTAAATCAGTCATATCCTTCATGCATTTTTATTGCTTTCTTGATTAACTTTTTGAGTCAAGGTTTTTTAGAATCTAGGTTTGTAGCTCATATGAATATCTAATTAATCCCAATTGATCCCTTTAATAGGAATATATTTATCTCAAATATTTATCATTTGATAGACTTAGTTTGTGCATGTATATGGTGACCTTATTTTCTTCACTGGCTCTGCTACTTTGTTCTACATACTCTTGCATAGTCTTAGTTGGAGTTGTGCTAAGTCTAGCTCAACTAAGGACTAGTTTATTTAGGGACTTGTTTACTCAACACAGAATCCTACATTAGAAAGCAGTCTATTTATCCTATTTTCTCCCTTCCCTTCTCTCTTTTTCCTTCATTTTACCAATATATTAGATAAAATTAATTTAGTTTATGAGTTGTAGTTTGAATTTAATGTTTATATTTATTGCATGCTCTTTTGCCTATTGGTGTTTATGCATTGTTGAATCTATGTAATATATGTGTTTGTTTGAATTAGTTGTTTATTTTTAGTTAGATCATTCTATTGATCCTATAGCTATAAACTTTTCATTTATGATGCATATGATTTCTCTAAAATACTCATTGAAGACACTTGATATAGAATGGTGACAACAAGTCGATTGAGTTACTCTACAGAGCAAGATATGGTAACTGAGACCTTGGGGAAGGCTCTCTTCTTGCAAAACATGCCTCCTTTCAGGAGAGGCTGGGGATTGACAACCTCCAACAATTGTTAGCCATGTCAAAACACTAACCAATAGATACAATAAATGAGAATAATTCTAATTGCCTAGCAAGTTCTAATTTATCTGAGTTTAGATCCTTAAAATGGTGAATGGCATAGTTAGATATCAAATGCCTTGGTTTTGGTGCGGACCTACATTTATAAGATAATTAATCTAAGTTCAAATCCCCCAAATGGGTAAATGGCATGTTCTATGCCAAGTAAGCTAAAAAAAATCAAGAACTCTAACATGTTAGGTATATTTTGATTGTTTATATAAGAGTCATAGGTCAAGAGATGCTTCAAAATATTAATTCTTGACTATGTCAAGCATTTCTAAAAAATGTTGACATGTGTGTTAGTTGAATATTTACAATTTTCGTTAGGGATTCAAGACAATTACTTCTGGTAATGAATAATCCCCTATATTTTAGCATAATAAAAGCAAAATTATTATGTAAAAACTTTACAATTATTATTATACTAGGCAAGGTTTTAGGCAATAAAGTCAAAGTGAAAAATAACAATAGTTTCAACAATAAAAAAATAGATATTTATTTTTACTTTATACAATAACAAGTGTTACTAACACATATATCTTAGATAGATCTATCTAAAAACGATGCGAGATATCACTCTTGAGGCTTTTATTCTACTTTTGTTACAAATTTAATATGATATAAGTGTATCAAGAATAATCTCAACATATTTTAAATAAATTTATTTAAAATTTAAACTACATATTAATCAATTAAAAATAATAAAAAATATTCTTCAAAATCATTTAAAATATAATTCAAAAATAACTTTTTACATAGAATGAAATTTGGTGTTGGTTTTGGTGCTTTTATATTCCATCCTCTAAAATAAAATAACTATTAAAGATCCATTGCAAATTGATTTTTATTTTATGAAAAGAATAAAAACGATTTCAAAGAGGTTACACCATTTGTTTAAGGTAGTGAATAGGCTAATTTAAAGTTGATCAGAGCTGAAGTTCTTTTTTCGGTTTAGTGTAAAGGTTCGATATTATAAGGAATGAGATTGAAGTTAAGTTTAAATAGAAAAATAATTTTGATGAATTGTAAAAGCTTTATCTTAAATATAAAAAATTTAAAGAGTTAGAATTTGATTATCCATACACCCAATGCTAACTGATGTTAAAACAACTTCATAAAAACTTTTTCTTTTATTTATAATTCAAATAAAATTGAATTTCAAGACACGAATTAAAACCTCAATGCATATACATTTTTGTCGCTGATTCTAACTGTTCAGATTTGAAGTTGCTCCATATGTAAGTTGATGTAAGTGGGGCCATGGGTAGCAACCGTGCATATAAATTGCAGAAGAAAAACAGTAGAAACATAGATAAGGTTTTGGCAGAAGTCAGCAATGACACAGTCCAATCAATTCGTTATACGAGGTGTGTTTTGGCCAGGCACTGGCAAAATCATGATATATTTTCTATTTAAAATCCATAGGCGATAATTCTGTTGAATGTCATATTATTAATTCGATTGCTATGGGAGAAAGGTGAGAGCAACCATTGGAATGTGAGATTACTGTGACACATCTGACAATCCTCTGCCAAACGGCTACTAATTTTTTATACAATCGTTCTTTTTCTTTTCAACATGTCCATTCACTCGTGATATGTGGTTTGTGGAAGACTTATCAAATTTTAATTTTAATTTTTATTTTTAAGTGTAATATTTATATAGAATTATTGAATTATATAGAATGTCAACATTTTAAAGATAGTACAATTAGTACGTAATAAAAAATTTCTATTAATTAATTCTGAGTTCATTTTAAATTCTATGTTCCATCACTATTTAGCTATTTTTTTATATGTATATATGTATACTTAGAAATCTTAAATACATAATATATATGTTTTACCATATAAAAATCTTAATAAGTAAAATTAGGGTACACTAGTTATTAAACATTAATTAAATGTGATTTATGTTTAAAATATAGATTCACAATATAATGAAATGATTGAACAAATAATGGAAATGAAAGAGAGGGAAAGAATATCGAAACAAACGTACATAGGCCATGTAATTAAATTCTAGAATTAGGAGCACAATTTAGAGCTAAAACATAAGTGCTACTAAGAATCTGAGTATAATATGCAACTGGGCCATAATCAATAGAGAATCAATTTGTGTCCACAGTAGAATGGATAAAGGGTCAATCATGTATGTTGGTTGTGTTTTTTATTGTTTCCTAGGCTCTATAATTTTTTGGACCTTTGTGCAGACTACTAAAGATTTGGAATTTGTCTTCACTTCACTAATATGACTAGCATAACTATACCAAAATTTAATAATAAATGTATGAATAAAAATTTGATCTAGAACCAAAATTTAATAATAAATGTATGAATAAAAATTGTGTGTCTAAGTTAGTTGGCCTAGGAATGTCTTGAGGAATTGCACCTACATATTTTACATGTTTGGAATCAATACTCTATGTAATTTTAGAGCTTGTAAGTGAATCCCAACCCAGTGAGAGAAATGACATCACCTCTTCTCCCTAGATAATCAAATGTACAACTATATTCTTTGATATGTCCTTTTCACACAAGATATGATGACACATGACTTATATCAATGTTGATGTAATGTAGGCTCAATTGCAAACTCTTTCTGTGAATATGTAAAACTTTTGATAATGCTTGATGACATTAGTGCAATATTTATATATATGCGCATTTTATTTAAATTTTACTTAGTTAATTTAGTTTTTTTGACCTAGTTTAATATCCATACCTCCTACACTTAGATTAGGATAAGTGACACTCATACCTTGACCACTTCATCTCTCATGTATCTATTTATGTGGAAGTTGTTGTACACAAGTTTATTACATAGTCAAAAGCAAAGTTCGACTAAAACTCTTACTTTTTATATTTATAAACCACTTCTATTTGTAACTTTCAAGCTAGTTCATAATCAACTCTTTTATTTGGTTTATTTGTAATATCTTATTTTACTATTGTTTATTGCTTACACCAAATTTTAACATTTAAGGAGTGAATCATAAATATAAAATTATAATCTTAAACATTTTTATTCTCTTTCATGATGTCAAAGCAAGGTTATCCTAGTTTGAGTTATACATTTCTATATTTTTCATCAAGCTAGCATTCTCAAACTACTCCCTAGATCCCTAAGTAAAGTTTTAAGCCACCACATATTCTAAGTTTTAAAAATAATCCTTTGGAATTATTTTTTTGTGAGAAAAATATAAAATTATATATTTTTTTGAGTTTTTATATTTTTATAAAACTATAATCACCTAAAAGTGGTATTTGGATGCTAAGAGTGTTCCGTGAGATAACTTATTCCTAGCTAGCCCTAGAACTATCTTAGAGCCTTTTTTTCTAACCATTATGTAGACCATAGACATCTAGAGTTAGCTTAAACACAACTCCAAGATAGCATTCTCAGATCCCAACCTAGTGTGACCAATAATTTGATAAGTGGAAATTAACACCACACTAAGGACACTACAACCATATGATGCTATTGTCTCCAACTACGTGTTAGTATCCCTTGCCTTAACTCTTCTGAACGAATACTTTTTCAAACATATTCCCCTCCTAAAGGTTCCCTAAGTATATTTTATTATCTGGATAAGCTACAAATCTATATCAATATAATACTAGTTGGCCTCTATTAACTATATAAAGAATAGATTCAAAAACCTATCCAAATAAGAAACAAGTTGAGAAAAATTAAGGTACTTGATCCCTATTTTTCCCTACTACATATTAACATCTATAGCTACCCTAAGCCTAGATTCAAAATATTTTAAATCTTAAGAACACTCAAAGAATTCAAGACCACTCTCATTCTAGCATTCACTTGCACCTACGTCAAGCACTAAGTAGGAGAACTACATCAAGCTTGATCCCTCCTCATAGTATTGGTATGTAGTCAACTCTCTTCATGGCAAGGTGTTGAGGATGTCCAACCTATCTTACTAATGAATACACATTTATTACTCATTTCATAATTACAAGGAGGATTAGGGTTTGCACACTAAATCAATTTTTTTGGTACAACACAAAGTTTTATTTCATGTACACAAGAATAGGACCTAGAAACATAGGTGTAGGGGCTCCCAAAAAACTTACCAAGAGGACACTAGCACCATTTTTAGCACACTACAATAGTATGACACTACTATCCAAGTGAGGCATTACTATCCATTGATAAAATAGTTCCTAGGACCCTATTGACAACACTCAGATCTATCAAAAATCTAGTTTTTAGAACCTAGATCATTTGCAACAGTCACTTTCCAGACAAGTCTCTATTTATGCATATTTATTACTATTTTTAGAAATTTAAAGGAAGTCAAAATCCATAGCAAATTAGTGATTAATTATTGTATATTATTTAACTAATTTAGACATCTCAGCACTTTAATCTAGCTTAGGATTTACACTTGTAAAATCCTAAAAAGTTAAATCATTTGGTGAACTTGACTTACATTGAATATTGTTTAAACCCTAATTTAATTTTTATGTAATAAATTAGGGATACATACTTTTGATTTTTTTTTTTTAATTTCTTTAGGCAACCTACCTAGTTGAATAAATTTCATATTAGGGTTTCAAGTAATTTGAATAACATTTAATTTGTTGCAAATAAACCCTAGATTCAAACAACTTTAACCCTAGATGTTCTTAGGGTTTGTATCATTTTTTTCCTATTTTAATTAGCTGCTATAATTTTTTGAGAATTCATATATTTTATTTTAGTAGCTCTATTCCAATTTTTTTACTATATGCCATCTAAAAAAAAATTCTCTTCCATTAAGAAGAAGTGCTAGACTAGGTGGTGATCTTATAGAGCATATTCAGTTTCTTGTTATCCAATCTTATAACAAGGATAAGGAACCTATTAAGACTCTAACTATGAATCCTTCACACCCTAATTATGTGTATTTTAATGATAATGCATCTAAAGATGAACAATACAACCAAGATCAAGATGAGGTACACATTGAGAATCGAGACACTCTCCCTCTACTTAATAATAATGACATAATTATGAGCAAGATGAGGTATTACAAGGCTTCATAGATAAAATTCAAGAACAACCTTTTAATCATAAATAGATCCTATAGTCCATATTAAAAATAAAGAATAAATAAACAATGGTCAATCTTCAACTCTTCCATTTAAATATGTTGTTATGCCTCCAATGGGGATGACTCAACAAACTCAGATAACATAACATAATATTTTTATTCAACCATCAATGATATCTACACCACTTTTGGCTAGTTCTTCCACTCTATATGCACAAACCCCTATGCATGAAATTTATACTCTATAGTCTAAGGTGTTACATTTCAATAAGGGAGCTGATGGGCCATCACATGCCTTGGATTCTAATATGCTCTTGCATACACCTTTGGCACATTACATAACGATAACTCTATTTCCATCTAGTTTCGTGGAACCCAAGCTTACATTATATGATGGAAAGGGTGATCCTGAACATCATCTTAGAGCTTCTCACATAGCATAATTGGACTATGTGTCCAATAATTAGATTATAATGAAAATATTTCTACACAGTCTTAGGGATTATGCCTTACAATGGTTCTATGATTTACCAAATCAATCTATCATAACATTCAATCCTTTAGCCAACTTGTCTATAACATATTTATCTTTAAACTTTAGTGAAAATAAATCATTTGCATAAGTGGCATAGTTAAATCAAAAGTTAATGAGCCTGTAACAGATTATGTCTTATGATACAAGAAAATATCAGCCAAATTTACTAGGCCCATGGAAAATAGAGAGCTTTAGGACATATAAATAAAGTCTCTTACCATCATTTCATGAAGCTATCTTATTCAATAATTTTCATACATTTACTAATTTATGCCACATAATCAAAGAAAGAGAGGTTAAACTCTTATTAATGGGAAAACTCAAGTACACAAATGGATCAAAATAAACTATTAAGTGTTCAAACAAACCTCCATATAGGGTAAGCTGCATAGATAACAAAAGTGATCAAAAGGCCACAAGCTACATAACTTAGATTGGTTTCATCTAATCCTCAATGTAGAGTCTTCACTAATCTTTCAAAGTCACTAGCATGGGTTATACAATAACTATTGGAATACAATGTCACATCTCTCCATCTCATTAAAGAGTTTGATATGATAGGCCTCTTATAGATATTTATGATTCAAATTCATTTCTTGAGTATCATAGGGCACTAGGCCACATGACAAATAGATGAATTAACATGAAGCACAAGAAACAATATCTCATTGAGGCTAATATTATTGATGTGGTAATACCCACAAAGGCACCATAACAACAACAAATAGAGGCCAAGGAACTAAAGATATTTTCATATCCTTTACCAAATCATATAGCCAATGAGGCAAGGTGTACATCAAGTGATCACTATACATACTAGGCGTATTCACCACCAGATTCATATCACATATTTACAAAGAAGACATGTCTATTGCATAACATTATTTCCATGTATCACACTATAGATCCACCTAGACCAACTATCATATTTTCAAAGCAAGAAATTGTGGATGGTGACATATATTTACATGTGCTCCTCATACAAGCATACATAGACCACCATCCTATTTAGAGTGTTATGGTTGACAATGGGTCAAGCATAAACTTGTGAACTACAACACTTGGGTTACATAGAGAAAGATATATTCCCCATAGATATAGTCATTAGTGGTTTTAGTTGTGATGTTCATAACTCCATCAGGGATAGTTATGATTCCATTACAAGTTGTACAACACACATAACCACTTGGTTCCTATTAGTACCCAGTGGATGTGTATTCAATATATTATTGGATAGGCCATGGTTATAGTAAATTTGAGCTATTCCATCTATAATACATTGATGCCTGAAGTGTATCCATTGAGGGTGTCCCATATGAGTATCCTCTACCCATCCTTTAGACAACTCCAGCTAGAATTCCAACACATACACCAGTTACAGTTCTAGCACCAATACCAGATATTGAGCAATCATTAGTTATAGTTGAGGGTATAGTTCTTATGCCTAAATCATAGAGTTTAGTAGAGTCATTACTGTAGGCCAAGTCTACTCCTATAGTATCTACATGTACATGCATATCTCCCATCGAGACCATTACTAAAAAGACCCTTGTGTCAGAGATACATCACATATTCCATAGGATCTTCCTCTACTCAATTTATGCCAAGATAAATTTATTGATATTTAAGGTTTCTCATCATAGGGCACCTACATCACTTATAACTTCTTATTCTACTAGATGGGTTCCTAAGACCCCTACAGTTCATAGGGCATCAAAGTTAGTGTCACAGCTTCATAACATCACCACACAAGAAGATTCAGACATATATTACTCTAAAAATAGCTTATTGGTTCATAGTTACATTTTCACACCACATGCACAATCATAATTCATCTATTCCACATAGGCCACAGTTATAGTGAGTCTCTCATAAGAGTCATAAGTTAGTATGATTCATGTCCTTGTACATACCTCCTCTCTCACTCCTTATACATAGTTAATTTTAATTTTCTTGTATATAGCTTTTATCTAGAAAACACAAAAAAATCTAATATGTCAAAATATAAAAACATTCAAAATTACTCAAAAAATACAAAATTTTTATCATACAGAGATGCTTCACTTGTTTTTGTCGAGTGCTTGAAGATTATATATAGGACTCTAGTCCACTACACTAATCCAAAATTTTCTATCATCTACCCACTGGGGGAATATACATTGATCCATGTTTATTCATTTGATACATCCACCCACTTGGGGGCATATCCTACACAGTTGATACTACCAAGTTCCATCTTTACATACTACACATTATAGTTTATGCATTGATATATCATGATATTGATCATTGCTACTCATTGCTCAATTTTTTTTCTAATTATCACTACTTGGACTCAACATTTGTACATCTTATCATTTACATAGATTTGTACTACAAATTTATACATGCTTTCATTTCTAGTTTTCCTAGATTAGACTTGATTGTGTTTCCTATGTTTCTTTGATTTTGAGGGAATTTGAATATGCCATTACTCTTTTTCTCTATGCCACTTATTTATTTGTATGCCTTGGACATGTGCCCATGTCCCTTGTCTATGATTTCTTGAATGTATATGTGGACATTTGAACATGTCCTTGTATGTGAACCTAAGCCAAATTATTTGTTGTTTGCATATGTGGATATTTGAAGATGTGTTTGTATATCTTCATTCTCAGATTTAGTTGCATGTTCCCATGTCCCTTTTATTTTTCCTCATGTGTTTGTATGTATGATTCCTTATATGCTTATTCACAAAGACACTTGTATTTACTTATTACACACAACATTTTTTGATGCCATGAGGGACCTCATGCATCTATCATTCTTACTTGGGTGTTGTGATGGAAATCATGCCATAACCCCTAGGTAGCTACTCATATTTATTTTTATACACATTGATTAAATTTATCTTGAATGCTAGATTACAACATACATCTTGCATTACCTACTTATACTCGAATTCTTTTGCATTTTGATGTTATGTTTGCTTATTGTATTGGAATACTATGCATATTCTTGAGCTAACACATTTTGTAAAGCTACTTCTTTTGAGGAAAATTCCTACATAGGTTTCATAACTACCCTCAAAACAAGGGACATTCACATTGGTTGGTAATAGATATCATGATTCTACTTTTCTATTCATAGATGTTTTTTAGCACATAGGATCAGTTTTAGAAATCAAACATAGTTTAGACACAATAAAAAATAGAGACTCAAAAATTAATTATGATCACTCATATTTCAAACTAGATAGACATTAACATCTACATTGGGATACTAATGCCATAGGGTACTACTATCCAGTAGCCCTAGTTTTAGGTCAGTCTAGATTAACTAGACCAACACACCAGGTAAAGTACATATTTGCATAAGAAAAATCACAAATTTGATAATTATTTCATATTTTGCTCAAATACACTCATTTTAGCTTAGATTCATACTAATTACTCAGAATTATGGGCATCATATGTGACATGATCACTCTTATATTCAGTTTTGATACACAAATTTAATTATTACATACTTAGTTTAGAATCAGTATACTTAAATATCAGATTGAGGGCATGTACATGGCACACAATTTCCATATACTCAATCACACACATTTTGATCAGATGGAATGGCAAACTCCATGTCATTCTATATGTTATATACACTTGATATCACATTCTAGTTTGTCACCAATTTCATGCCTTGGTCCATTTATAGTGGTTGGCATTCATGAGTGGCCCAGAACTACCTAATTTACTTGAGTGACCATAAAGTTGATATCCACAGTTAGATATACCTATTTAGATAATCTTAGAACTTTTCACAGTTCACTTTTAGATACATCTACTTCACACATGTGGGAAATGATGGAGTCAATATCTTCTTGAATTCTTGATCCACCCACATGAAAAGGTTAGGCACAATTACAGTCTTATCCAAGCTATTCATAGATCATGATCCATCAAGCAGGGATGGGAAATCATGGATCAAAACTAGATTGAGTTATTGAGCCACCCATATGAGGATTGGGCAAGCTATCAGCTCAATCCAAGCTATTTCATGATATGATCACTTTGTACACTCACACACACGGGTTTTCACTAGGTTCATGCATTGGTTCACATACCCAATGAAATGTATTCTTTCCTTTCCTCTCTCTTTACTCAGCTTACTCAATTAATTTATTTATCATAGTCTTTTGTTTATGGTAATCTCTTAATTATGGATTTATTTTAGCATGTTTCATTACAAAATATTGCTTTGGATCATGTTTCACATATGCAAACCCAAATTCACATACTGAGACTCAGCTACATGGGCTTCACTTCCTAAGTAAGTCTAGATATGCTTATTTTTCCTTCATAGTAGTCATTTCACTTGTTTCATTTATAGCATAAATGGGGGGGAATAAATCACGTAAATGTGCTATTTGGATGCTAAGAGTGTTATTTGATATAGCATATTTCTAGATTAGCCTTAAACCTATCCTAGATCCTTTGCTTCACTTTTCCATCCATTATATAGACCACAAACACCTATAATTATTTCACAAATAGTCCTAGAATAACATTCCCTGATCCCAAACCAATATGCCTAGTGTTCTAGAAAGTGGACATTAGTGTCACACTAAAGATACTACAGCCACATGGTGCTAGTGTTTCCAATTGGGCACTGGTGTCCCTTACCCTAACTCTCATAAATAGATATTTTTTCAAATGTGTGCCCCTCCTAGGGTTAGATTAAATATAATTTATTATCCACATAAGTGAAAAATTTATATAAATATAAGACTATTTGATATTCATTCATTACATGGAGAATATATGCAAGAGACTATCCAAATAAGAAATAAGTTGAGAAAAATTAAGGTATTTGATCCCTCTTCTACCCTAATTCTACATACTACCATATGCATCTACTCTAAGTCCATATTTCAAATATTTCAAAGCTCAAACCCACTAAATGTATTTAACACCACTCTTATTCTAGCATTCACTTGTGCTTTCACCAAGCACTAGGCAGGAGAACTACATCAGGCTTGATCCCTCCTTAGAGTATTGGTATGTAGGCAACTCTCTTCATAGTGGGGTGTTGAATATGTCTCACACGGTTCTATTATCTACATGGGGTGATATTGTGCAATGAGAAAATACATCCTAGGAACCTATTGACAACACTCAGATCTATCTAAAACCCAATTTTCAAAACCCAGAGCATCCACGATAGTCACTTTATAGATAAGTCTCTATTTATTCATATTTATTAATATTTTTATAAATTCAAATTAATTCAAAATACATAACAAATCTATTGTTAATTATTGGATATTATTTAACTGATTCAGACATCTCAGTGATTTCATATAGCTTAAGATTTACAATTGTAAAACCCTAAAAGGTTAAATAAAAAATTTAGATTTTATGTATACATGCCACTATTTTACATGAATCACACTTAGAAAAATACAATTTAAAAAAAATTAAAAAAAAATTGTAGCTTCTTGTGATTTTTTATGATTTTTTTGAAGTTTTAATTCATAAGACAAACAAGGAGCAACATAGAAGACAACAATTTTTTTTACATTCTTATAAAAAAGTGTTAAATTTTACATCACTAGATTCTTCTCATCAAAATCTTTATGAAAATTCATTGTTTGTAAAAAATAGAGCACTAAGGCACCAATGTTGAGTGTTTAAAGGTGAAGGGTAGTTTGGAGGGTTTCATTTGGTATACCCTTACATGTTTTTCATTTAGCTCCACCCATTTATGCCACAAAATATATATGTGGTCACTTCTATCACCACCACCACTACTCATTTTAGCCATAAATCATTCAAAATTATTTCAATAAAGGAAAATTATTTCACTTTAAGATTTGAGCGCTCATGTGACACATTGGAAAATAAGAATTTTATGAATGCTTTGAATCATTGTTATGTTGGAGGTTAAATTCCATCAAAATGATTTTTTTATTAAATTTTTCAACACCAATGTGACCACCTATAATATATTTTAGCACCTTATTTTGTAGAATGAACGAAACCTTATTTTGTAGAATGAACTTCAGAGACTCATATCTTTTCATCTGATAACCCACATTTTTTGTTTTGTACATCGGATTGATTTTTTATTTTATTTGAAAGTGTATGGTTTATTATTTCTTTCACCACAGTGACTTTAGATTAGTCCATTACTATATTACGATTATATTTTTAGTATTTTTTTGTAATTTAGTCTCTGTAAAACTCTATAAAACTATATTGAACTATATCAAAAAATAAAAAATTCACTCATTTATAAAGTAATTTTTTAAATTTTTATATAGAGATTCTATTAATGATTGTTTCACTCTAATAATTCTATTTTATAAAGTGCCTTGACGGTTTTGTTGTTCTTTTTCAAAACTTTATCTACCTTCATCTGTGTGTACCTTGTTTCACACAATCTTTTATTAGTTGCATGTAATACATATGGAAAATTATATTTTTTATTTATATCCTTATTTATCCTTGGTTTTCTTAATTTTTCCCTTATTTTGGAGGTATTGTCACATTGATATGTCATTTATTTGAAATATAGATAGTATCCTTATTTTGAGCTATTTTGGTATATACATTGTCTTCCTTATCTTCATTTGGTAATTTTTTGGGATATTGTATAGGTTGAGTTAGTTATACCATTTAACTTGGATTTTATTGTACTATAACTTGAGTTGTGTGATTTAGATTTAATGATCTCAATGGTCATGTCACAACTCACCCTTGTAATACATTGGAGGAATAATTACCTTCCATCCCTATTCAAATATGCCAGGTTTAGTTTTGAACCTCTCTCAACTCCAATGCTTCATAAGGAAGGATCTTTACCAAGTCAAAGTACTGTGGGGTAACATGGTTGCATCAACATATAGGTGTACTCATTCATTGCTCTCTTTCATTTCATGCATTTCAATTATATCAAATTTCAGATTATATGCATTTATTTACACTATAGCATGCTCTTGGTTAGAGGTAATATGCCAAAAAAACACTCAAAGTAGGCTCGAGTAAAGGCAAGTTTTGTTATACACACCCATGCATGCATTTATTTCCTTTAACCTAGTAATTTCATATTTATGCATTAGTAGATTAAAGTGGAGAAATGTAGATAATAAAATCTAATTTATATAGCATCTCTCCCTTCTATACTTGATAAATACCTATCAAGACTCTACCCTTCAGTTTTAGACCTTACTATTACCAAAAGGCTTGTATTCACCATCTCATTATGATTAATGGTTTATCTTATTATCTAACACTATCATTTATAATGACCTAGATCTCTTGCATTGTACAAGAAGATTAAAACCTAATATACATCCTTCACTATCAATTTCATATCCTCAACAACTTCCCAGCATGCTAGACACTTTTTTCCCATTTATGGACACTTGCATCAATGCAAGTGTCTAGTTTATTATCAAGTGTCCACTCCTAAAAAATTATATAAGTATAAAATCTTTCAAATACTATGGGTCAGCCTATTTGTTTCATTGAAACTTATCATGAGATATTTTAAAAATATGTGGTATCTACAAATCTAAGCCTACCCATTATTCATCTAGAAAATACCAAGAAAGCACATATTTAAGCCCATTTAGTAGGTTTAAAAATTGAGTGATACGACCCTATTCTTCCATATTTTCATATTAGTCATATGATTTTTCATGTTACAAGTCTCAAGTACTCAAAGAACAATGCATGAGCAGTGTTTTTTATCTTACAAGTTAGATCATTGCATGACCTTACATATAATATAGTGCACCCTTGTGCACACATAAGCCAACACTTAAGAGAGAGGTACATATGTATGAGGCCCTCTTTGGAGTATTCCTTATGTAGGAATCACTCTTTGACATAGAGGTCATTTAGGTCAGTTTGACACTATGAGCCCATTAACCTATTTTTAGCAAGGTACGAAGACATAAGATGAAGAGCTAGGGTTTTGATCTATAAATAGTCATTGATAGTCTATGTGCATGAATAAAAGACATCAACAAAAAGGTGACATAAAATCCAAAAGTCTCTAGTGGTCACTTAAAAATACAATGAATATTATATACATGATGATGGCATTGAGATTCAGGCCAAATCATCAATGCATGTGTTTATATGTCAATACAAGTGTCCAGACCTCTAGAAATAATATTTATAGAATCTAATAATTGGATCATGATCTTGTTCCTTCCTATTTCCACTTTGTACTTCTCATATTTTATTATGCATTAAATGCAAATAAGTTAAGTATTATCTCTTTTTCATGTTTATGTAATCAAACCATTATTTTGAGTGAACTTTATTTAGTTCTCATAACTCAACACTTTCATTCAAAATATTCATTTATCTAAATTTTCAATTAATTATCCTACTCTAGAATAATTTTATACATCCTTGTGTATAGGCTATTATTCCCCCTTAACCCTTCATATCCATATCCAAAAAAGGTTAAACACAATCTAAAAGGGGAAACTGCGTGCTAAAAATCGTAAAAATATGGATGAAAAAATATGTGAGGGTTTAATTATGAAATATAACTATTAGAGGACCAATGACAAATACATTCCACAGGGGTCTAAAATGTATGCCACTCTTAACCCCTAATGGAAATTTTTATCCATTAAGGAAATGTGTGGCTTTTGGGTCTAGATCTACAAAAAAAATGATTTTGGGTGTTTTTAGCTGTAAGAACATTTATATCGATGTAAAATAGTAATTTAGGAATGAAATGCATCCATGCAAGTTCTTAATATAGTGTAAAGTGATAAAATAGGTCATGATTAAGTGCACAAGTTAATTAAAATGAAATAGGACCAATATTGACATTCTTAAGTATTCATGACTGGATTTAGGTTACTATGATGGCCAACTATATTCCATGTACCTCATAATCACCCTTCATTGTTTCTATTACAAGCGTTATGGGTCAAATTTAATCAAATGTAATTTTAAAATGGCACATGAATAGTCAAAATGACACATGGAGGTCAATTATATAGCCATAGCCTAAAATTAGGATTCATAACATTGAATAAAAGTGTTAAGAGTATTATTCCGTCAAATTTGGTCTTAAAATAACATGTAAACACACAAATTTAACAATGGTGGTTAGATTTATGCCAGGTACCTTGTAATCACAATTCATTGCCTCCAGTGTAAGTGTTAGGGTATGTTAAGTTGAGTTTGGTCTAAAAAATACATGAAAACAAAAAAATGAGATATGGTGGTACATTGGTCATAGCCCAAGATCAGGTTTCAAATCATCAATTGTAAATCTTATGGACCCCTTTAATCAAATTCAATCTAAAACAACATTGGAGCATATAAAAATAGAAAATAATGGTCAATTTTATGCCATGCACATTATGATTTACCTTCATTACCCCCATTGCAAGTGTGAGGGGTTTTTTTAATTAAATTTAGTCTTAAATGACATAAACACACAATAATGACTTGTGGTGGTCAATTTCTTGGCCTTAGCCTTAAAGAAAGCTTCAAATCATCAATTAAGAGGTTATGAATTATGAAGTTTAGGTCTAATCATCCATTGTAGGAGTTAGGGTCTCTATTTAATTATATTTGAGTGAGCAATGACACACCAATGCACTAAATCAACAAATTGTGATCAATTGTATGCCATGTACCTTATAATCACCCTCTATTGCCTCAATTACAAGTGGAGGTGATATGTTTAGTTAATATTAGTCTTAAAATGACACACAAAGACATAATAACAACAAATGGTGGTCATTTATATACCATTAAGTGTTTTTATTAGTTACAAATGAGCTAACAAACCCATGTGAACATGTACAACAATAACAAAGGGCTTAATCACTTATGTTGCATACCCTATAATTGATTCCATTGACTATGTTGTAAATAATAAGGGCATTGGTCATGCTAAGGCAATCTAATAATAGTATGAAAAAAATAAAAAAATAAAATTGGTTCTAACAATAAAATTTAATCTATTACCTACTTACAAACATATATGATGGAAAATTGGGGTCAATAGTGAGATCATAGCCAAAAAATAAACTTGAATTATCCAATCACACCTAATTGTCCATGCATAACACCATGACAAGTATAATAACATCATTCACAAGTCGAATAAAAAAATTAAAAGAAAATTCAAGATTTTATAATGTAATATAAGTGCCCCATTGTAAAGTATTGGATTAATGTGGTTAATCAATCAAATTAGAATTGTGAAAAACTTTTGAGTAACCAAAGTGACAATTGTGTTATATTGTGTATGCATTATTTTGATTTTTTTTAACACATGCCTTAGGTTCAGAAATGGCTTGTATTTCTAATCTTAAGGTGTAGACCTACAAAAAAAAATATAGCAAAATCTACATTTCACACTCATTCTATCAAAATTGAGTTTCTACCATAAAAACCATCACAAATTTATTTGGAATATTTTATAAAGTTGGGAAAACATGTCTATTTCGTCTTTAATTTATTAGAAAAAAGTTATATAGTGTGACATGGTTTACTATTTAATATTTATTTCTTAATAACATATCTTGAAAAACCAAAAAAATTGCATTCACTTATTCTTTGATTCATTTTTCATTTTGTTGAACCATTTTTAAATAAAAGGGCATCAAACTAGGCATTATTCTATACACTTTTTTTAAAAATATATATTTTTCTTTTTTTAAGAGAAAATAAAGAGTGGAGCATAGTTATATATATTTTTTCAGCCAACATATATACACACATAAACTAAAAAAATATAAAATGAAAATTTAAATCAAGTTACATGATATTTTCAAACTTTTTATAAAATAGTTTTTAAAAATATATCACAACACTCAAAAATTGGTGGGAAGTACAATTATATACCTAATATATTTTACTCTAAAATTAGCTACACTATTTTGAAAATAAATCTGTTGACCCACTTAGATTTCATTATATTCCAAAAAACAAATTAAAATAGATTCTAAATATTACATTTTGTTAGTAAACTATTTTTTATTTTTGAGTATAAATATCTCAAATAATTTGTCAAAGTTAAAATATTTTTATACTTAAATAAAATGTATCATATTAAACTTCCCTTTTAACTTTCATTTTTGTTGATGTTGGAGAAGCAACATCGGGCTCCCACTTCCACCCCAACGTCTTGCATTTTTTTTGACATGACTTTTGGTGGAGGCTAACAGGAAGATTGAAGAGATGCATCTCTATCCTCTCACTTTTATATATAATGATTCCTCATTTTTCAAGACATATATTTGAATATATTAAATCACAATCATAATTCACAAGGTAGAGCAGACTTCTAAGGAGAAGATCAAATTATTTTAAGAGCAAATCAGATTTATCAAGTGTGATCTTATTCATTGTGCTTCAAGAAGTGAAGACATACCTGTAGGCCTTGGATTTGGCCATTGTAAAGTAGATTTCTATTCTTATCATTCAATATATAAGAGATATATCATTGCTTGGTTTTTCCCTTCAAGTTGGAGGTTTTTCCCAAGGTATCTTGTTGTGCTCATTATTCATTGTGTTGCATTTTATGATTGCTTTAATTCTTATCATAAAAATTAACATGGTATCAAAGCGGATTTGAAGAAGATTGTGATCAGATTTGTCATTGCAGCAATACTCTCTATTGTTCTTTATATCTCTTGTCTATCCCTATTTTAGTCAAGATGGTGAATGGTCTTAAAATTGAGGATAGACTTGAAGGAACGTCCAACTTCACATCATGGAGGTTTAGAATCATGCTCACCTTGGAAGAAAATGACTTGGCCAAGTTTGTGGAAACCAAGTTCCCAAACCATCAGAGGAAGAAGAGAAGTTGCAGTGGAAAAAGAAAGAGATCAAGGTGAAGAAGATATTGGTTGACTCTATTAAAGATCATATTGTTCCAATTGTCTCCAAGTTGAAGATAGCAAGGGACATGTTAAAAAACTTAGAGGATATGTATGAAACCAAAAACACCAGCTTGGATCTTGCTTGAAGCAATAACTACATCATGTGAAAATGGTGAAAGGAGAAACGACTATTAATCATCTCTCTATAATTGGTCATGTAGTTGATGACAAAGACTTGACCATGCTTGCTCTAAATGGCCTTCCTTCATCATGGGAATCCTACATTCAAGGAATCAGTGCAAGATCAAAACTTTCCAAGTTTGATCGATTGAGGGTATATTGCATTCAAGAGGAGTCTAGATTGGCTGCTAGAGGAATTGGTCAAAGCTCTACCAATGAAAACATTCATGTCCTTGCCTTTCAATCATCTAAGAAGAAAATCAAGAATGGGAAGAAAGGATTATTCAAGAGGAATAGAGAAAATGGAATTGATGGTGCTCTCACTTTCAATAAGAAGAGGGACCTCTCCAAAATCCAATGCTTTAGGTGTGACAATTATGGTCACATTGCCAAGCATTGTCTTTCCAGGGCTAAGCAACAAGCCACCATTGCAGATGTTGATGATGCCTCTCCTCAGAAGGAATCATGTGAATATTTGTTCAATTTGGCATTGTCAAACAATGTATCTACCAACACCAACACTTGGTTGATTGATAGTGGTGCATCTCAACACATCACTAGATTTAAGGAGCATTTATCAAACTTGATGGATCTAAATTCTAGTGAACAAGTTATCAATGGAGATAATGCTAGCTATTTAGTGAAAGGGATTGGGATCTCTACTCTCCACTTGAATTCTATCATTACTCTAAGGTTAAGTGATGTTCTCTATGTTTTGGGCATCAAACAAAATTTGGTTTCCATTTCAGCCTTGGAAGATAAGGGATACCAAATTGCCTTCTCTAAAAGAAAAGTTCTTGTGTGGGTGAAGAATTCCAACTTCAAAATTGCTTGAATAATTGGAGTTAGACATGAGAGCCTCTATAGGCTAATCACTTGTCCACTTTAGGAATTAATACATCATTCTTCAAGCTTGTGTGATCTTTGGCATCG
The DNA here is from genome assembly GCA_037957365.1 of Torreya grandis. NCBI lineage: Eukaryota > Viridiplantae > Streptophyta > Pinopsida > Cupressales > Taxaceae > Torreya > Torreya grandis. The sequence continues at coordinate 377,699 of JARHVA010005977.1, forward strand.
AAGATTGGCTCACCTACACTTTCGAGCTCTACCTATCATGGAGAAGATGGTCATGGGTCTTCCAAAATTCAACTAGGAGCATGAAGGTACCTACAAAGGTTGTGCCATGGGTAAGGATACTAAAAGTCCATATTATAGTAGAGAAAGTAGATCTAAATGTATTTTATATCTCATTCATTCTGATTTATGTGGTCTAATGTCTGTTGCTTCTTTGAGTGGTTTCATGTATTACATTATTTTTATTGATGACCACTCTAGAAAGACTTTGATTTATTTATTGAAATCTAAATAATCTAAAGAAGTACTTAAGAAGTTCAAAGAGTTTGAAGCTCAGATAGAAAACTTATCTAGGAAGAGGCCCAAAGTTCTAAGATCTGACAATGGAGGGGAGTACACCTCTAAAGGATTTCATAACTTTTGCATTAAAGCAGGGATTAAGAGGGAGTTTTGTGTCTCTTACAACCCTTAATAGAATGGTTTGTAGAAAGGAAGAACAGATCTATTGTAGAAGCTGCCAAAGCTATGATGCATGACCAAGATATACTAACCTTCCTTTGGGCTAAAGCATCTAAGACAATTGTTTATGTTTAGAATAGAAGCCCTCACCACATTTTAGAGAACATGACTCCTGAAGAAGCATTCACATGGGTAAAGCTAGATGTAATTCATTTGAGGATCTTTGGTTGTCCAATGTATGTTCATATACGAAAAGATAAAAGGACAAAGTTGGATCCATCTAGCAAGAAGGGAATATTTGTAGGCTATAGTGAGACTTCAAAAGCCTATAGAATTTGCATTCCAGTTCAGAAGTTGATTGAGATCAACAGGGATGTTACATTTGAAGAGGATGTTGCATTCAAAATATCTAAGAGCATTCATATGGAGAAAAATTTGTTGATGTTAAAATAGGTTCTAGCTAGTTCAGATCTGGTGGATCCTAGCATGTACAGACAAATGATTACATCATTGATGTATCTAGTTAATACTAGACTAGATATTTACTATGCAGTGAGTGCACTTAGTCAGTTCATGTCTAAAACAAGGAAAATACATCTAGTTGTAGTGAAGCATATCCTAATATACTTGTGTGTCACAGTTGGGTATGGTTTGAGATATTCTTCTAGTGTAGACTTGAAGCTGCATGGATATATTGATTCTGATTGGGCAGGGTGTGTTAATATTTGAAAGAGCATCTCTGGATGTTGCTTCAGTTTAGGATTTGATATGATTTCTTGGTGCAGCAAGAAGTAGTCATCTATAGTATTGAGTATAGCAGAGGTAGAGTATATTGCAGCTTGTATGGTAGCTTATGAAGTAATATGGCTTCATAAGCTCCTTGTAAGAATTATTTGGAAAATCAATGGAGCCTACTATCATTCATTGTGATAACCATAGCTATGTGAAGCTTTCTATCAATCCAGTGTTTCATGACAGAACCAAGCATGTTGAGATCAAATACCATTATATCAGAGATATGGTATTGAGGAAAGCTATAGAGTTGAGGTATATCAACACTAATGAGCAAATGACAGACATTCTCACCAATCCTTTCTCCAAGTTAAAGTTTGTGTAATTTTGAGATAAGCTTGGTATAGTGGAGAATGTAGCCTTAACTGAGAAAGAGTTTCAATATCAATGATCCCTTGATAACAAGTTTTTCTCTGTGAGAGAATTTTGAGGTGAAATCCCTTGATAACGAGTTCTTTGTGAGATAATTTTGAGGTGAAATCCCTTGGTAACAAGTTCTTCTCTGTGAGAGAAGTTCGAGGTGAAATCCCTTGATAACGAGTTCTTCTCTGTGAGAGAATTTCAAGGTGAAATCCCTCAATAATGAGTTCTTATCTATGAGAGAAGTTTGAGGTGAAATCCCTTGATTCCACATTGTAGGAGAGCCATGGTGGATGTTATGTAAGTGATGAACACTTGTACATACTATACATTGTTGTAGCCATCATGGTTGATATCATATTGAGGTGATATCTGATATCACAATGTGGTGGTATCTTTCTTTTCACATATGAGTGTAGCCATTGTGGTTGACATCATGATGAGGTGATATGTATTATGTAGCTAGAAGTATCCTCCCTAGCTGAGAGGGAGTGTTGATGTTGGAGGAGTAGTGTTGGGCTCCCACTTCCAGCCCAACGTCTTGCATTTTTTTTTGACATGACTTTTGGTGGAGGATGACAGGGAGATTGAAGAGATGTGTCTCTTTCCTATCACTTGTATATATAATGATTCCTCATTGTTCAAGACATACATTCAAATATATTCAATCACAAGCATAATTCACAAGGTAGAGCAAACTTTTAAGGAGCAGATCAAATTATTTCAAGAGAAAATCATATTTATCAAGTGTAATCTTATTCATTGTGCTTCAAGAAGTGAAGCCATACCTGTAGGCCTTGGATTTGGCCATTGTAAATCAGATTGTTGTTCTTATAATTCAATATATAAGAGATATATTGTTGTTGGGGTTTTCCCTTCAAGTTGGAGGTTTTTCCCAAGGTACTTTTTATGTTCATTGTTCATTGTGTTGTATTTTATGATTGCTTTAATTCTTATCATAAAAATTAACAATTTTGAGATAAGTACTTTAATATATCATTAGAATTTGTCTTATTATGATTAACCTTATTTGAATCCTTATTTTGAGAGAAGTACCTTGATATATCATTAGAATTTTTCTTATTTTAATTAATCTTGTGATTGTTCTCAATATTTGAATCCTTGTTTTATTCATAAAGATAAGATAATAGTCATATATACATAAGATAAAATTAAAATGAGATTCTTTTTTTTAATGAATTTGTTTATATACAAGAACATGGTGGAAATTAAGGTATGAGTAAATGTTATTGTGAAATTGGGATAATTTACTTCACATTATTAAAAATGTAACGAGTTAAAAAAAATAGTGTTTATATGTATCATAAACTTTATAAATTTATGACTTTTAAAATTAGTTAAGTTCTTTTTTAAATTTTACAAAAATAGAAATTTCATTTTTGGATTAGGTCTTTTGATTATGTATGTGTTTGTTATTATCTTTTTGAGTGATTTTTTAAGGTTACTTTCGAGTCAAGACATTGACTTTACATGTGCTATTTTAGGAGTGTCAAATGTTTATTTATCTCTAATGTGACCTTGCCAACTTGTATATTATCAATAAAACTATTTAGCCTTGTCTTTTTTCGTATAATTTTTTGGTATTCTTTACTCAAAAAATAAATTCCTTAAAATCATTTGAATCATTGACATGTCAAATTTATTTAACAATAATGACTAAACTTTCTATACAACTTAATTAAAAAAAAATCATTATTTTGATATATAATTTTTATAAGTTTTATATTCCAAAAAATTTAAAATAAAAACTAAATTTAACAATAAACTCTACTTATTATTAAAAAATTTAATAATATTTATTTAATCAATATTACTTTTTAAATATTAATATAATTTATAATAAAAACAAACAAACATTAAAAATAACCTATATATTTATTATTGTTTTGTAAAAATTTTAACAATACATCCAAAATTTCACTTTGAATTTAACCGTCTAAACGATCTAAAAACAATTGATTGTAATTTATGCCTCGAAAATGCAAATACGGTCATACAGGGATCAATTTTAGTCCCTGATGGTGAGGGATGCTAGACTCCTCCCTCGAGAACGTTTAAACGATCAAACATTTTACGGTCGCCCTCAATCACCAGAAAACGACATTTCTCATTTCCACGCAAATCCATTGATTGCATGGATTCCACAACTGGTCAGGAAAACAAAGACAATCTCCGGTCTGTTGCAACCCTTTTTGTTTGTTTGTATGCTTCTCTCTGTTATTCTAGCCCCACCAATGCCGCTATTTAATACGCCCGTCACCCTAGCATTTCATTGCAATTTCATCTTCCTCCTCGAGCTGTTCTCTTTTTGAGGCCATTGATTTTTAGTTTGGTGTCTGATTCTCTATTGTGGGTAAGATGGGATCGATTAGCCAGTCTCCGCAATGGATTCGTTATCGTTAATTTAATCCATGTTAATCAATAACATTGTCTATAATGAGTAGTGCTCAAACTTTTTTCTGTTTACTGCAGGATCAATGGCTCTTACACAACTTTGTCTGGTAGTGGTAAATTTCTTGTGAATAGTCAGATTAGATTACGCTTATGGCTGGACGAGCGCTCATGCCACATTTTATGGGGGCGGTGATGCCTCCGGCACAATGGGTAAGCTCCCAAATTTCTTTTCTCCTCCATTTAGTACTAATTCGAGGTCCTGTACTTTGATGTAATTGACAGAAAAATTGTGTTGTCTAATGCAGGTGGGGCTTGTGGTTATGGAAATCTATAGAGTCAAAGATACGGCACTAACACCGCAGCCCTGAGCATGATTCTGTTCAACCATGACCTCAGCTGTGGAGCCTGCTATGCAATCAAGTGCAACGACGATCCACAATGGTGCCTTCCCAGTACAATTGTGGTCACTGCCACTAACTTCTGCCCTCCCAACAATGCTCTGCCAAACAATGCAGGGGGATGGTGTAATCCCCCGCTTGAACACTTCGATCTGTCCGAGCCTGTTTTCGAGCACATTGCAAAGTACAAGGCGGGCATTGTCCCTGTTATGTACCAAAGGTGTGTAATTGTTCCTCAATTCCTTATACTTGTTTCTTTACTCTTCAAAGCTTTTAAGGCTTAGGGTAATTCATTAGGACCTCCTACAGGCTGTCTTTAAATTAGCATTCGCCTTATTAACATAAATTCATTTCTGCCTGGTTGTCGTAGGGTGCCCTGTCACAGAAGGGGTGGAATATAGAGAGGGAGAGGGAGAGGCCACCCTCAACCATATAAAATTGACTTGAGTTTAATGGGTTATATATTTAGTCAAAGAAATATATATTTGGGAGAGGTCGCTCTCAATCATATAAAGTTGAGTTGAGTTGGGTTTAATCGGCTATATATTTGGGAGAGAGAGGGGGTTACCCCTCACTCACCCCTCACCTCCTTTATATATATGAGAGATATAGGGAGTTATATAGTTAAGAGTTGTTGATACTCTCAATGCATTTTACATAAATTTATCTAAGATATGTATACTAGTTATTCATCAATAAAAGTAATAAAAAATATTCTTCAAAATCATACTCATATAATTAAAAAATAAATATTATTCAAATTAATTATATAGAATGAAATTATTTGTTAGTTTCGATGCTCTCTAAAATAAATTAACTATTTAAGATTAATTGCAAATTGATTTTTAGTTTATGAAAAGAATAAAAAAGATTTTAAAGAAGTTACACTCTATTTCAACGTAATGAATAGGGTAATTTGAAGTTGATCAGAGCTAAAGTTAATGAATTGGGATCAGTTTTTTTTCGGTTGAGTGTAAAGGTTAGATATTATAAAGAATGGGGTTAAGTTTAAATAGGGAGTAATTTTAATAAACTATATGAGCTTTACATTAAATATAAAGAATTTGCATTTGATTATCAATACATCTAATACTAACCGATGTTAAAATAATTTCATTTAATAGACTTAGTCTGTGCATGTATATGGTGGCCTTGTTTTCAACACTAATTCTACTATTTCATTCCATAGACTCTTGCACTGTCCTTGTTGGAATGGTCCTAGGTATATCTCAACTAAGGACTAGTTTATCCAGAGACTTGTCTAATTAACAAAATGCAAGCTAACCTACATTAGAAAGCAGGTTCTTTATTCTCTTTTATCCCTTCACTTCTCTCTCTTTTCCTTCTTTTTACTAGTATGTTAGATTAGATTAGTTTAATTTCTAAGTTACGGTATGAATTTAATGTTTATCTTAATTGTATGCTCTTTTGCCTGTTGTTGTTTATGCACTGTTGAATCCATGCAATATATGTATTTATTTGAATCAGTGATTTATTTATAGTTAGATCATTATGTTGGTTATATAGGCATAATCTCTTCATTTAGGATGCATATGATTTCTCTGAAATACTCACTGAAGACCCTTGATATGGAATGGTCAAAATAAGTTGATTGGGTTACCTTGGGTACTAAGAATTGGTAACTAAGACCTTGTGAAAGGCTCTCTTCTTGAAAGAGATTCCTCCTTTTAGGAGATGTTGGGGACTAAAAACCCTTGCCTATTGTGGTCATGTCAAAACACTGATCAACAATAAATGAAAACAATTCTATGTTCGTGACCAAGTTTTAATTTATCTGAGTTTAGATTCCTAAAATGGAAAATCGCATGTTTGGATATCAAACACTCTGGTTTTGGTGTGAACTTACATTTACAAGATAATCAATCTAAGTTCAATTCCCTCAAATAGGTAAATGGCATTTCTATGCCAAACAATCTTAAAAACTTTAAGAAGAAATATGGCATGTTAAGTATATTTTGATTGTTGATATAATATTTATAGGTCAAAAGATGCTATAAAATATTAATTCTTGACTATGCCAAGCATTTTCACAAAATGTTGATATGTGCTTTAGTTGAAGAACTGTTATTTTTGTTGGAGATTTAGGACAATTGCCTTTGGTAATGGATAATCCTCCATATTCTAGCACAATAAATCAAAATTATTCTGTAAAAAATTTAGAATTGTTGTTACACTAGAAAAGGTTTTAGACAATAAAGTCAAAGTGAAGAATAAGAATGATTGTAGTAATTTAAAAATAAATATTTTTTTTGTAATTTATGTGGTAACAAGTGTTATTAGTATATATATCTTGGATAAATTTATGTAAAATACAATGAAAGATGAAAGATATCATACTTAAAGTTCTTAATTTGTTTATGTTACAAATTTAATATGATATAAATGCATTGAGAATAATATCTTTGGATATATTTTATATAAATTTATCTAAGATATGTATGCTAATTATTAATCAATTAAAAAATATTCTTCAAAATTATTTAAAATATAATTCAAAAATATTTATTTATATAAAATAAAATTTGTTATTAATTTTTAAAATAACTATTAAATATCAATTACAAGTTAATTTTTATTTTATTAAAAAGAATAAAAAATTAAAAAAAAAATTACACTATTTCTCAAGGTAGGGAATAGGGTAATTTGAATTTGATTTGAGCTGAAGTTAATGAATTGGGATTGGTTCCTTTTGGTTGAGTGTAAAAGTTTGATTTTATAAGGAATGAAATGAGGTTGAGTTTAAAGGGAAATAATTTTAATGAATTGTATCAGCTCTATTAAATATAAAGAGTTTGAATTTGATTATCCATACATGTTCAAATAATTCTATAAATACTTTTCTTTTTATTTGTAATTGAATTACAAGACACACTTTTAAAACCTCAATGCATATACATTTTTGTCGCTGATTCCAACTGTTCAAATTTGAAGTGGCTCCATATATAAGTTGATTGTAAGTGGGGCCACGAGTAGAAACCGTGCATATAAATTGCAGAACAAAAACACTTGAAACATTAATAAGGTTTTGGCAGACGTCAGGAATGACAGACTCCAATCAATTTGATATACGAGGTGTGTTTTGGCCAAAGAAAAACCACTGGCAATATGATGACATATTTCCTATTTTAAATCCAGAGGTGATAATTCTGTTGAACACCATCTCTATTATTCGATTGCTATGGGAGAAAGGTGAGAGCAACAATTGGAATGTGAGATTCCTGTGACACATCTGCCAATCCTCTGCCAAACGGCTACTAATTTTGATAGAATTTGATGTACCTATAAATAATTAAAATTAAATTAAAAAATAAAAATAAATATATTTATTATTAAAACCTATTTTTTTTAATAAAATAAAGACTCATTAATATCACCCATTCGTGATATTTGGATCCTGGAAGACCTACCTAAAATTCATATACACAATCTTACCATGAACAACATAAACGTATTAAGCACCATTTCAGTATATGTTAGGTTGTGGAGCTAAAAGCTTCACTGATGCAAACAGGAGAGGAGGTTGCTGAGGGTTGCTGAGTTGCAGAGCAACCGGCGTTGGTCTGATCAGCTGACCTCGGCAAGATTGTGAAGTGAAGCAACCGACGTCGGTCAGAGATCGGCCGACGTCGGTCACCTCCAAGTAGACAGGGACCGACATCGGTCACTTGTGTGGTTCGGACTGCGGATGTTATGGGCAGTTAGCTAACGAACCAAGTGTTTGCATGATGAGAGCTAATTTTAGACTAAGAGCTACGGATCTAATTATTGTAATTAGATGTCTAATTATTGTTTGTATGAGATCTATATAATAGACTCATGGTTGTATTGGAAACTTGTGCTAGGGAGTAAGAGAGCAAACAGATCCTTCAGAGAGAGGTAGAGCAATGGTGCGTTCGTCCTAGTGCCACAGTACTAGGTGTGTGGGTGCTAGATTGGAGAGTTAGCTAGATTCTTCAGGTATGTATGATCTTGGTCATCAGGTGAGCATGGCCCTTATAGGAGATCTACATGGTAAGTAAGATCATTGATCTGCAGGGGTGTGTGTGTGTGTGTGTGTGTGTGTGTGTGTGTGTGTGTGTGTGTGTGTGTGTATGTGTGTGTGCAAGGTCAAGGTTCACAGGTGTGTAGAACCATTATTGATTTGTAGGTTGGAGATCAGATAGGACAGCAACACAACAGGGAGCAGGATCAGGCAGGATCTACTTGGAGTACGGTGTGTACTCATTGGTATGTACGTGGAGTACATGGAGAGCTAAGAGGAAGGCAAGGTAGTCCCTTCCATAAGTATGGTCTGTTGAGGTCCAGGTTATTGCAGGTTCATGGGAGATATACTTGAAGTACTTTGAGTACTTGTGGAGTGCGTGGAGCACTTGTGGTGTGCGTGGAGCACAGGTGTAAGGTGAACACCAACTCTGTGTTTGAGTTGGGTGTTGGGACCTAGGAGAGAGAGCTTTGAGGAGAGAATTACTGTTCACTTGAGGTGTGGGAAACCTCTGAAGAGGTGGTGGAGAAGAAGTGGCATCTTCTTTATTGTATTCTTTCATGTAAGAGTTATTAATACAAGTTGTGTATTGTCTCTCATATTCTGTGTTATTCTGAATTCTAGTTACTCGTTGATTCTGGTTAATTCCGCATATTAAGTTGCTTGGTTTGGTAATCAATTGTGTGCTTCCGGTGTTTCATGTCCCTGATAGTATAGACATTTATTGACCTTTATATTTCCTCTCGCCATGGGCTTTTTCATTCGATAATTAGCATAGAGTATTCAATTATACAACTAGGTCATAATCAATAGAGAATCAATTGTGTCCGGGGTAGAATCAATGGAGGGTTTATTTTGTCTGTTGATTGTGTTCTTTATTATTTTTTATGCTCTATAATTTTTTGGACTTTTGTACAAACTATTATTGATTTGGATTTTGTCTTCACTTTGTTAATATGATAGGTATAACTATATCATATGTTTCTCCTTTGATTTTGAGCTAAACTATAATAATAAATTTATGCATAAAAAATTGCATGTCCAAGTTAATGGGCTTAGGAGTCTCTTGAGAAATTGTTCCTACATATTCTACATGTTTAGAATCAAGATTCTACATAGTTTTAGTATTTGTAAGTGAATCCCAACTCAATGAGAGAAAGGACATCACCTCCTCTCCCTAGGTAATCAATTGTACAACTATAATCTCTGATATGGGTTTCTTTTTACATAAGATGTGATAGCACAAGACTTATATCAATGTTGATGTAATATAGGCTCAATGTACAGACTCCTAGGATGAATGAATATATTTTTTATAATGCTTAATGATATATATATATATATATATATATATATATATAAAATTTAAGTTTTAATTAATTAATTTAGTCGCATTTATTTATTTTTTGCTTAACTTAGTATGCATACCTCCTACACTTAGATTCTAGGATAAATGACACTCATAGTCTGACCACTTCATCTCTCTATATCTATTTATGTGGAGGTTTATGCACATATGTCTATTATATAGTTAAAATCAAAGTTGGACTATAGCTCTTACTTTTTATATATATAGATGAATACTATTTGTAACTTGCAAACTAATTAATAATCAACTCATTTGATTGGTTTATTTGTAATATCTTGTTTTACTATTATTTATTCCTTACAACAACTTTAAGCATGTCTAGAGTGAGTCATAACTACAACGGTATAATCTTGAATATTTGTCTTCTCTTTCATAATGTCAGAGTGAGGTTCTTCTAGTTTGAGTTACAGATTTCTATATTTTTCATCAATCGAGCATTCTCACACTACTCCCTGAGCCTAAGTAAGTTTTTATGTTAATACATATTCTAAGTTTTAAAAATCATCCTTTGAATTTATTTTGTTTGTGATAAAACTGTTTTTTTTTCTTAAAAAAACAATTGAGTTTTTATATTTTTATAGTTATATTTTCTATGTGCATGCCACCAATTTTCATGAATAGTACTTAGAAAAATAAATTTTTTAAAAAAATGTTTTTTGGAACTTCTTGTGATTTTTTATTATTTTTAAAAATTTTTAATTTGCAAGACAAACAAGGAGCAAAACATAAGACAACAATTTATTTTGGTTATATTTTTATTAAAAAAGGTGTTACATTTTACAACACTAGATTCCTCTCATCAGAGCTTTCTCAAAAGCCCTTGTTTGCGAAAAATGGAGCACTGAAGCACTAGTGGCAAGTGTTTGAATGTGAAAGGTAGTTTGGAGGATATCATTTGGTATACTCTTGCATTTTTTTAGCTTATCTCCCCCCATTTATGAAACCAAAGCTACATGTGGTCACTTATGTCACCATCACCACCACTCATTTTAGCCACAAAGCTTCCAAATTTGTTTCAATAAAGGAAAACTCTTTTAACTTAAACTTTGAGCACTCATGTGACGTAATGAAAAATAAGAATGTTGTGATCAGGAGATTATTAAATAAATGCAAATTTAGACTATAGCTCCTAATTTTGATATATATAGACCACTTCTATTTGTAACTTGCAAGCTAATTGATAATCAACTCATTTGGTTGGTTTATTTGCAATATCTTATTTTACTATTGTTTATTACTTGCAACAACTTTTAGCATGTCTAGAGTGAGTCATAACTACAAAGGTATAATCTTGAAAATTTGTCTTCTCTTTCATGGTGTCAGAGTGATGTTCTTCTAGTTTGAGTTATAGATTTCTATATTTTTTTATCAAACTAGCATTCACACACTATTCCCCAGGCCCTAAGTGACTTTTTATTCCAACGCATATTCTAAGTTTTAAAATTCATCATTTGGGTTTTTTTTTTTGACAAAACTATCAAATTATATATTTTTTGAGTTTTTTTATTTTCTAATTAAAAATTAGATTTTCTGTGTGCATGCCACTATTTTTCATGAATAATACTTATAAAAATAAAAATTTTAAAAAAATGATTTTTGGAGCTTCTTGCATGATTTTTTTAATGTTTTCATTTGCAATGCAAACAAGGAGCAACACAAAAGACAACATTTTTTTATATTTTTATTAAAAAAAGGTGTTAAGTTTTATATTACATGATTCCTCTCATCAAGATCCTTCTCAAAAGTCCTTGTTTTCAAAAATGGAGAACCTAAGCACCCATAACGAGCTTTAGAAGGTGAAGGGTAGTTTGGAGGATTTTATTTGGTATACCCTTACATGTTTTTAGCTTATCTCCTCCCATTTATTCCACCAAAGCTACATGTGGCCACTTATATCACCACCATCACCACTCATTTTAGCCATAAATCTTCCAAATTTGTTTCAATAAAGGAAAAGTCTTTTACTTTAAGCTTTGAGAAATCATGTGATGCATTGGCAAATAAAAATGTTGTGAATGCTTTCAATCATTGATATGTTGGAGATTCAATTCCATCAAACTAATTTTTTATTAAATTTATCAACGCCCATATGACTACCCACTTCAAACTTTAGCCCCCAAGGGCCCATCCCTCACAAATGTAACTTTATTTTGTAGCAATGAACTTCAAAGACTCACATCTTTTGATATGAGAAGCAATATTTTTTTATATGTACGGTGGATCAATTTCTAATTTTATTTGAATGTGCATGGTTTTTATTTCTTTCAAAACAATGACTTTAGATTATTCTATTTCTATATTAGGATTATATTTTTACTATTTTTTTTTAATTTAGTCGATGTAAAACTCTATAAAACTTTGTTGAATTATATCAAAAAATGTAAAATGCAATCAAATATAAAGTGATTTTTTAAATTTGTATGTAGGGATTCTATTAATGAATTTTTTCATTGTACTAATCCTATTTTATAAAGTTTCATAAGGGATTTATTGAGTTTTTTTAAAACTTTGTCTACCTTCATGCATGTGTGCCTTTTTTTGCACACCCTTTTATTAGATGCATGTATGACATATGGCATATCATGATTTTTTATTTGGGTCCTTATTTATCTTCAATGTTCTTCTTAATTGTTCCATTATTATGGAGATAGTCTCACATTAATATGACCTTTTTTTGAAAGATAGTCAATATCTTTGTTTGGAGCTATTATGGTGTATATAGTGTCTTCCTTATCTTCATTTGGTAAGTTTTTAGGATATTTTATAGGTTTATTTCGTTATACCACTTAGCTTGGATTTTATTTTACTATAACTTGTGGTATGCAATTGAGATTTAATGATCTCAATGGTCATGTCACAATTTACCCTTGAAGTGGATTGGGGGAATAATTATCTTCCATCCTTATTCAAATCTGCAAGGTTTAGTTTTTAAACTCTCTCCACTCTAATACTTCATAATGAAGCATCTTTACAAAGTCAAATTACTAAGGGGTGACATGCTTGCATTGATACATAGGTGTGCTCATTTATTGCTCTCTTTCTTTTCAAGCATTTTAATTATGTCAAATTTTATATTATATGCATTGATTTACACTATAGCATGTTCTTGGTTATATGTCATATGGTTAAAAAACCCTTAAAGTAGGCTCAAACAAATGCTAGGTGTGTTATACACACCTAGGTATATATTTTTTTCCTTTAAACTAGTAATTTCATAATTAAAAATACCTATCAAGGCTCCACCCTTCAGCTTTAGACCTTCATGTTGCCGAAAGGCTCACATTCACCATCTCATTATGATTAGCTATTTATCTTATGGTCCAAACCTATCATTTATAGTGACCCAAATCTCCTACACTGTACAAAAAGCTTAAAACATGATATATATAATTCATTGTAAGTTTCATATCCTTGATTACTTCCTAACATGTTATATACTTATGTCCCACATTAGGGCATGATTACATCAATGTAAGTGTAGAAATTATTATCAAGTGTTTGTTCCTCAAAATTCATATAATTTTCAAATGTTTTGAATACTATGGGTCAGCCCATTTATTTCATTGAACCTTATGATGAGATATTTTCAAAATATGTGGTATAAATACAAATCTAAGCCTATTTATTATTAATATAGAAAATACCAAGGAAGCACATATTCAATCCCATTCAATAAATTGCATAATTGAGTTATATTTCCCTATTTTTACATATTTTCATATCATTCATATGAGTTGTCATATTACAAATCTCACATACTCAAAGAACAACCCATTTTCAACCTACAAGCTAGATCATTGCATCCCTTACATATAGTTATTTCACCCTTGTGCATAAACAATCTAACACTTAGGAGAGAAATACATATGCTTGAGGCCCTCTTTGGAGTATTGGATGTGTAGGCATCACTCATTGACATAGACATCATTGAGTTTAGTTTCACACCATGAGCCCACTAACCCATTTCTAGAGAGGCACAAAGACCTAATATGAAGAGTTAGGGCTTCGATCTAAACACAGTCATCAACCATCTATGTGTGTGAATAAAATACATCAACAAAAAGGTGACATAAAACCCAAAAGGCTCTAAGTGGTTTCTTCAAAATATAATGAATATTTCATATATGACAATTATGTCAAGATTCATGTAAAATCATCAATGCAACTGTTCACATGTTGATGCAAGTGTCAAGGCCTCTAAAAAAACTATTTCAATAATATGATGATTGGATCTTGATCTTGTCACTTCCTATTTCTAACTCTATACTTCTCATTTTTTTTGTGTATTAAATGCAGATAAGCTAAGTATTTCATTATGTTTATGTAATCAAATTATTATTTTAAGTTCACTTTATTTATTTATCATAACTCAACACTTTAATTCATAATATTCACTTATCTAAGTTTTTAGTTAATTATCCTGCTCTAGAATAATCTTATACATCCCTACGTATATAGACTATTCTAGCCCCTTAACTGTTCATACCAATATCCAAAAATGGTTAAGCACAATCCAAAATGGGAAACCACATGCTACAAATCATAAAAATGTGGATGAGAAAATATGTTGGGTTTAATTGCTAAATATAACTATTAGAGAACTAAGGATAGATACATTCCATAGGGGTCTAAAAAATCTACCACTCTTAAGCCCTACTGGATGTTTTTATCCCTTATGGAATTATGTGGATTTTGGGTCTAGGTCTATCTGAATAAATGTTTTTTGGTGTTTTTAGATGTAAGAACATTTATATAAATATCAAATAGTAATTTAGGAAAAAATAGGTCCATGCCAGTGCTTAAGATATTGTGAGGTGAAAAAATAGCTCATGATTAAGTACATAAGTTAATTAAAGTGAAATAGGGATAAAACTGACATAATTAAGTATTCATGCCTGGATTTAGGTTACTACAATGACCAACTATATTCCATGTACCTCATAATCGCCCTTCATTGCTTCTTTTACAAGTGTTAGGTGTCAAATATAATCAAATGTAGTTTTAAAATGACACATGAAAACCCAGAAATGACATGTGGTGGTCAATTATGTAACCATCTAGTCAAAAATTGGGATTCATAACATCGACTATAAGTGTTAGGAGTATTGTTCCTGGTCTTAAAACAACATGCAAATGCACAAAACTAACCAATGGTGGTCAAATTTATGCCATCTACCTTGTAATCACCCTTGATTGCATCCATTGTAAGTGTTAGGGTCTTTTTAATTAAATTTGATCTTAAAACACATGAACAAAAATAATGAGATATAGTGGTCCATTGTGTGGTCATAACCAAAGATCATTCTTCAAATCATCAATT
This sequence comes from Torreya grandis, assembly GCA_037957365.1. Lineage (NCBI taxonomy): Eukaryota > Viridiplantae > Streptophyta > Pinopsida > Cupressales > Taxaceae > Torreya > Torreya grandis. Next base: position 392,812 of record JARHVA010005977.1, read on the forward strand.
GCAAGTCTTATGGACCCCTTCAACCAAATTCACTGTAAAACAACATTGGAGCATATGAAAAATGGAAGATGGTGATAAATTGTATATCATGCATGCTAGAATATCCCTTCATTACCTCCTTTACAAGTTTAAAGGTGCTTGTTTAATTAAATTTAGTATAATTAGTTTTTAATTAAATTTGATCTTAAAAACACATGAACAAAAAATATGAGATCTAGTGGTCCATTGTGTGGTCATAGCCTAAGATCATGCTTCAAATCATCAATTGCAAGTCTTATGGATCCCTTTCAATCAAATTCAATGTAAAACAACATTGGAGCATACAAAAAATGGAAGATAGTAATAAATTGTATGCCATGCATGCTATAATATCACTTCATTACCTCCTTTACAAGTTTAAAGGTGATTTTTTAATTAAATTTAGTATAAAAATGACACAAACACACAACGACTTATGGTGGTCAATTTTGTGGCCATAGCCCAAAATCAAGCTTCAAATCATTAGTCAAAAGGTTAGGAGCCAAGTTCAATAAATGTTGGTCTAATTTAGGTCAAATAATCCATTTTAGTAGTTAGGGCCTCTATTTAGTCATATTTGAACTAACAATGACACATAAATACATGAAATCAATAAATTGTGATCAATTGTCCACCATATACCCTATAATCACCCTTCATTGCCTCAATTACAAGTGCTAGCAGTATGTTTAGTCAAAATTGGTCTCACAATGACATAAAATACATAATAACAACAAATAGTGATCAATTATATGCCATTACATTATTTTATTAGTTACTTATGTGCTAAAAACCCCATGTGAACATGTACAACAATAACAAAGGGCCCAATCAGTTATGTTTCATACCCTATAATTGATTCCATTGAATGTGTTGTAAATAATAAAAGCCTCGCTCATGTTAAGTCAATCAAATAACAACATGAAAACAATAAAAAAATAGATCTAATAATGAAATATAATCTATTATCTACTTACAAACATATAGGATAGAGAATTGTGGCCAATAGTGAGATCATAATCCCAAAAAAGAAAAAAAAACAAACACCACAAAAACATTTAATTATCCAATCACACATAACATCATTCACAAGTCAAATATAAAATATTAGAAGAAATTTAAGTATTTTACAATGTAATATAGATAACTGATTATGAAGTATTGGGCTACTGGGGTTAATCAATCAAACTGTGATTCTAAAAAACTTTAGAGTAACTAAAGTGACATATATGTGTTATATTGTGTATTCATTATTTTCATTTGTATTTTAACATATATATGATTTAGATTTCTAATCCCAAGGTTTAGACTTACAAAAAAATATGACATAATCTATATTTCATATTCATTCTAATAAAATGGAGTTTCTACTATAAAAACTATTACAAAATTATTCTGAACATTTTGTAAAATTGTAGAAAACATGTCTATTTGATCTTTCATTTATTAAAATAAATTATATGATGTTACAAGGTTTACTATTTACTATTTATCTCTTAAAACATATGTTGAAAAACCAAAAAATTATATGCATTTCCTCTTTAATGTATTTTTCATTTTGTTGAACCATTCTTCAAAAACAATATGGCATCAAACTAGAAATTACTCTATACACATTTTCAAAAATGATTTTTTTAAAAAGAAAATAAAGAATAGAACATAGTTATATATCTATTCTTAGCCAACATACACACACACGTGTGTAAATTAAGCTATGTGACATCTTCAAATTTTATATAGAATAATTTAAAAAAATATAAATGGTGGGGAGCACAATTATTTATCTAATATGTTTTATTTTAAAATCAGTGGTACATTGGTTTTGAAAATAAATTAATTGGTCCGCTTAAACTTCATTTTATATAGTTAGTTAGTTAGTTAGTTAGTTAGTAAGTAAGTAAGTAAGTAAGTTAGTTAGTTATAGTTTAGAAAAAAGACTCTAAATACAACAATTCTTGTTTGTAAATTAATTTTAATTTTGAGTATACATATCTCAAGTCATCAGTTGAAATTATAATATCTTTATATTTTATTAAAACATATCATATTAGATCTCATTTTTAATCCTCATCTTGAAACACTTACCCTAATATATCATTAGAGTTTCTCTTATTGTTATTGATCTTATGATTGATCTCAATATTTGAATCCTTATTTTACTCATGTTCCTCTATCTCATCACGTCTATAATGCCCAGGGAAAAAAAACAAGATAATAGTTATTCATATACATATGGATGAAATTAAAATGGGATAATTTTTTTAATAAAATTATTTATATATAAAAACATGATGGAAATAAGGGTATCAAGTGGGAGAATTTGTTTCACATTATTAAAATTATGACAACATAAAAAAAATGTGTTCATATATATTATAAATTTTACAAATTTACTCATGTTAAATTAGTTAAGTCTTTTCTAAATTCTTTAAAAATATATAGATTTATTTTTTGAATTAGCTCATCCGATTATGTATTTATTTGTTGATATTTTTTGAGTGAATTTTTAAGGTTACTGTCAAGGTGAGACATTGACTTTACAATTGATTTTGTGTTTCTTTAGAAGTGTCAAATGTTTATTTATCTCTATTTAACTTTGTCTTTTCTCGTATAATTTTTTAATGACCAATAGTCAAAGAATAAATTCTTTAAACTCACTTGAGTTATTGACATGTCAAAGTTCATTAATAATAATTGCTTAACTTTCGATGTAATTTAATAAAAAAAATCATTGTTTTCATATATGATTTTTATAAATTTTACATTCCAAAATCTCTCAAACAAAAATTAAATTTAACAATAAACTCTATCTACCATTAAATTTTTTGATGACATTTATTTATTCAATATTAACTTTTAAATATTAATATAATTTATATATATATATATATATAATTTATATATTTAATATAATTTTTAACGACGTGTCTAAAATTTCACCTTATCTAAACGATCTAAAAACAATTGATTGTAATTTATATCTAAAAAATGCAAATACGATCATACGGGGATCAAATTTAGTCCCCCATTCTGACGGATAAGTAGACGACTCCTTCGAGAACGTTTAAACGATCAAACATTTTGCGGTCGCCCTCAATCACCATAAAACGACATTTCTTAGTTCCACGCAACATTACAAACACCGTCAATTTTCAAAGGCAAATCCATTGATTGCATGTTAATGTTGAAAAGTCCGTAGGGAACGTATACCACATGCTTATTCAAAGCTTGAGAAAATGGTGGATTCAAAGAACTCTGCGCAGAAGAACTCGCATTCAATTCTGTGGATTTGTTGTCGTTTCGAAATACAATGAATAGTTAAATAGAAGCTTTGATGCAAATGATTACGTCGCGATTCATACAGAAGCATTGATGCAAATGTTCACAGGTCAATGTAAGTGTTAAAGAGTGTACAATATGTTCATAATCTAATGACTGGATCTTGATTTTGTTTCTTCTTATTTCCAGCTTTGTACTCATATTTTCTTGTGCATTAAATGTAGATAAGCTAAGTACTATGTCTTCTTTTTATGTAATCAAATTATTATTTTGAGTGTACTTTATTTATTTATCATAATTCAACACTTCAATTTAAAATATTCATTTATCTGAGTTTTTAATTAATTGTACTGCTTTAAAATAATTTTATACATCTTTGTGTATAGGGTATTCTACCCCTTTAACTCTTCTTACCCATATCTAAAAATGGTTAAATACAATCCAAAAGGAGAAACCACATGCTACAAATCATAAAAGTATGGATAACAAAATAAGCAGGTTTTAATTATGAAATATAACTATTAGAGAACTAAGGATAGATACATTCCATATGGGTCTAAAAATATACAACTCATAACCCCTATTGGATTTTTTAATCCCTTAAAGAATTATGTGGCTTTTGGGTCTAGATTTATCTAAACAAATTGTTTTTGGTGTTTTTAGTTGTAAGAACACTTATATCAGTATCAGATGGTAATTTAAAAAAGAAATAGGTCTATGCAAGTGCTTAAGATAGTGCAAGGTGACAAAATAAGTCATGATTAAGTACACAAGTTATTTAAAGTGAAGTAGGGATAAAAATGACATAATTAAATATTCATGACTAGATTTAGGTTACTAAGATGACCAATTATATGCCATGTACCTCATAATCACCCTCCATTGCTTCTATTATGAGTGTTAGGGGTCAAATATAATCAAATGTAGTTTTAAAATGACACATAAACACTCAAAAATGACACGTGATGGGCAATTATGTAGCCATCTAGTCAAAAATTGGGATTCATAACGTTGAATAAAAGTGTTAAGAGTATTGTTCCATCAAATTTGGTCTTAAAACAACATGCAAATGCACAAAACTAACCAATTGTGATCATATTTATGCCATGTACCTTGTAATCACCCTTCATTGCATCCATTGTAAGTGTTAGGGTCTTTTTAATCGATTTAATCTTAAAAACATATGAACATATAAAAATGAGAAATAGTGGTCCATTGTGTGGTCATAGCCAAAGATCAAGCTTCAAATCATCAATTGCAAGTCTTATAAACCCCTTTCAATCAAATTCAATGTAAAACAACATTGGAGCATACAAAAAATGGAAGATGGTGGTAAATTGTATGCCATGCATGCTATAATATCCTTTCATTACCTTTATTACAAGATTCAAGGTGCTTTTCTAGTTAAATTTAGTATAAAAATGACACAAACACAAACCAATGACTTATGGTGGTCAATTTTGTGGCCATAGCTCAAAATCAAGCCTTAAATCATCAATCCAAAGGTTAGGAGCCATGTTCAATAAAATTTGATCTAAATCAAGGAAAATAATCTATTGTAGTAGTTAGGGCCTCTATTGAGTCATATTTAATTCAATCAAATAATAACATGAAAAAAATTTAAAAAAATAGATCTAATAATGAATTCTAATATATTATTTACTTACAAACATATATGACAGAAAATTGGGGTTAACATCCAATCGCACCTAATTATGCACATAGAACATCATGATGAATATACTAACATCATTCACAATTCAAATAAAAAATATTAGAGAAAAATTAAGGATATTACAATGTAATATAAGTACCTGATTGTGAAGTATTGGGTTAATGGGGTTAATCAATCAAATTGGAATTCTAAAAAAAATTAGAGTAACTAAAGTGACACATATGTGTTATATCGTATATCCATTATTTTTATTTTTATTTTAATATATATCTTAAGTTTATAAATGATTTAGATTTCTAAGCTTGAGATTTATACTTACAAAAAATATAACATGATCTACATTTCATATTCATTTTAATAAAATTGAGTTTCTAGCATGAAAATTATTACAAATTTATTTGAAACATTTTATAACGTTGTGGTAAACATATCTATTTGGTCTTTAATTTATTAAAAAAAAATTATACAATATAACAAAGTTTACTGTTCAATATTTATCTCTTCAAAACATATGTTGAAAAATGAAAAAATTATATGCATTTTTTATTTAATGTATTTTTCATTTTGTTGAGCCATTCTTCAAAAACAATATGACATCAAATTAAGCATTATTTTATACATATTTTTAAAAATGGTTTTTTTTAAAAAAAAAACAAAGACTATATATATATATATATATATATATATATATATATATATATATATATATATAAGCTATGTTACATCTTCAAACTTTTTAAGAATAGTTTTAAAGAATACATTACAAAACTCAAAAAATGGTGGGGAGCATAATTGTCTATTTAGTATATTTTATTCTAAAATTAGTTGTACACTGCTTTGAAAATAAATCAACTGACCCACTTAAACTTCATCATATTCATAAAATAAAAAATTGGAAAATAAACTCCAAATACTACAATTTTTGTTTGTAAATTATTTTTAGTTCTGAGTTTACATATCTCAAGTCATTAATTGAGATCTCCTTTTTAACCCCCATCTGAAAGCACTTACCTTAATATATCATTAGAGTTTCTCTTATTGTTATTGACATTTTGATTGACATTGTGATTGTTCTCAATATTTGAATCCTTATTTTACTTATGGTCCTCTATCTTATCACATCTCTATAATGCCTTAAAAAAGAAAATATACATATAGATGAAATCAAAATGGGATAATTTTTTTAATAAAAATATTTATATAAAAATATGATGGAAATAAGGTTATCAAAATGGAAGAATTTGTTTCACACTATTAAAATTATGACAAGATTAAAAAAATAGTGTTCATATATATCATAAATTTTACAAATTTAATCATGTTAAAATATTTTTAAACTTGTTGAGTCTTCTTTAAATTTTTTTTAAAAAATATAAATTTCATTTTTAAATTAAGTCGTTTGATTACATATGTGTTTGATGTTGTCTTTTGGAGTTACTTTCAAGGTGAAATATTGACTTTACAATTGATTTTGTGCCTCCTTAGAAGTGTCAAATATTTATTTATCTTTTTTGTGAGTCAACTCACATCATCAATAGAACCATTCAACCTTATCTTTTCTCATATAAGTTTTTAATGATCATTAGTCAAAGGACAAATTCCTTAAACTCATTTGAGTTATTTGCATGTCAGGATTCTTTAATAATAATGACTTAACTTTTGATATAACTTAATAAAAAAATCATTGTTTTCATAAATGATTTTTATAAGTTTTGCATTCCAAAATCTCTCAAACAAAATTAATGATGATTTTTATTTATTCAATATTACCTTTTAAATATTAACATAATTAAAAAATATATATTAAAAACAATTTATATATTTAATATAATTTTTAAAGACGTCTAAAATTTCACCCTATCTAACCGATCTAAAAACAATTGATTGTAATTTATGCCTCAAAAATGCAAATACGGTCATACAGTGATCAAATTTAGTCGTCCATCGTGAGGGATGGGTAGACGACTCCTTCGAGAACGTTTAAACGATCAAACATTTTACGTTCGCCCTCAATCACCAGAAAACGACATTTTCTCAATTCCACGCAACATTACAAACATGGTCAATTTCCAAAAGCAATTCCATTGATTGCATGTTAATGTTGAAAAGTCCGTAGGGAACGTATATCACATGCTAATTCAAAGCTTGAGAAAACGGTGGATTCAAAGAACTCTGCCGAGAAAAACTCGCATGCAATTCTGTGGACTTGTTATAATTATAACCCTGATATGCCTTGCCCTCCCCTTATCTCCTCCACGTCGCCCCGCCCGGCCACCTTCCAATTTTTCCACAGCTACTTCTTCCGGGAGTTAAGGCATACACAATGGATTCCACAACTGGTCAGGAAAGCAAAGACAATCTCCGGGCTGTTGCAACCCTTTTTGTTTGTTTGTATGCTTCTCTCTATTATTCTAGCCCACCAATGCCCCTGTTTAATACGCCCGTCACCCTAGCAATTCAATGCAATTTCATCTTCCTCCTCGAGCTGTTCTCTTTTTGAGGCCATTGATTTTTAGTTTGGTGTCTGATTCTCTATTGTTTGTAAGATTGGATCGATTGGCCAGTCCCTGCAATGGATCCGTTGTCGTTAATTTAATCCATGTTAATCATAACACTGTCTATAATGAGTAGTGCTCAAACTATTCTATGTTTACTGCAGGATCAATGGCTCTTACGCAACGTTTTCTGGTAGGGCTAAGTTTCTTGTCAATAATCAGATTTGAATACGGTTATGGCTGGGCGAGCGCTCATGCCACATTTTATGGGGGCGGTGATGCCTCCGGTACAATGGGTAAGCTCCCATTCCTCCATTTAGTACTAGTTCTAGATCCTTCATGTACCTTGATGTAATTGAAGGGAAAATTGTGTTGTATAATGCAGGTGGGGCGTGTGGTTATGGAAATCTATACAGTCAAGGATATGGCACTAACACCGCAGCCCTGAGCACGGCTCTGTTCAACAGTGGCCTCACTTGTGGAGCCTGCTATGCAATCAAGTGCAATGACGATCCACAATGGTGCCTTCCCAGTACAATTGTGGTCACTGCCACTAACTTCTGCCCTCCCAACAATGCTCTGCCCAACAATGATGGGGGATGGTGTAATCCCCCACTTGAGCACTTTGATCTGTCGCAGCCTATTTTCGAGCACATTGCAAAGTACAAGGCGGGCATTGTCCCCGTTATGTACCAAAGGTTTGTAATTGTCCCTCGACTCCTTATGCTTGCTTCTTTACTCTCTAAAGCTTTTAAGGATTAGGGGAATTAATTAGGACCTCCTACAGGCTCTCATTAAGTTACCATTCACCTAGCTAAAATAATTTCTTTTCTGTGCGGTTGTTGCAGGGTGCCCTGTCACAGAAGGGGTGAAATCCCATTCACCATTAACGGCCACTCCTACTTCAATTTGGTGCTCATCACTAACGTTGGTGGAGCAGGGGACGTCCACGCCGTTTCTATCAAGGGCTCTAAAACTGGGTGGCAGCCAATGTCACGGAATTGGGGCCAAAAATGGCAGAGCCTCAGCTACTTGAATGGGCAGAGTCTGTCGTTCCAAGTGACAACCAGTGATGGAAAGACAATTACTTCCTAAAACGTGGCTCCCAGCAGCTGGCAATTCGTCCAGACTTTTAGCGGCGCTCAGATATACTAACATATCTAACTGAAAATATCAAAGTGAGCTTAGCAGCAGAGTATTATATACTTTATCCAAAATAATCCGAGAGAGAGGGAGTGGAGTTTGTAGTATATAGCAATGTTGATGCTCATTTATCATGATTATTTTTCATGTCTGGACCGGTGCAGGCAGCAGCAGAATAAGGGATTGATTTTGATCTTTTTCGGAATAGTATACATTGTATGTGGTAGTGTAATGGCGGATTGATAGCCGCCCTTCTGAGATGTGATCGGTACTTATAATTGGCAGATTTTAATAGCTACTACGGTAGTTCTGGAAAGGAGCATAAAAATAATTTATCGATGCTTTGTATTTGACGGTCGACCCTGCCTGTTGAATAATATTTTTATAACGGTTCTTTGTTCCACATTGCCGTTCAAAAGTTAAGTCATGTATCTTCCAAGCCAATAAAACACAAACACACACACACATATATATAAAATTATAATCCGGAAAAAAAAAAATTGGCAGTCTTTTAAAAACTTTCTTATTTTAAAATTTATAGTCCATCCTCAAATATTTCAGAAAATCCATGATTCTGGATGGGTTGGAAAATGCTGGAAATTACAAGCTCTTTAGACGTTTCTATTCATTTTAGATGTGAAGACACATGTATTTTAAAAATATAATCGTTAAAGTGAAAATATAAATTCGATTCAAAATGATTTGTATGTTCAAAATTTATTATGTTGTGCATAACAAATTAATTTATAAGTTTGTCCAACTTGGGTGTACTTCAACAATATTTTAGGACTATCACCGAGAAGGATATGATGCCAATTGAAAGGCTTAGGCTGAAAAGCATTGAAATAGTCAGGAATCCAACTCCATGTATTTTGGGCCTTAGTGTTTAACCCTAAAAATAGAGTGGAGTATTTAGGGTTAAGAATATAGAAATGAATATGCACAAGGGTGATAAATAGATTTATAATAGGCCAATTAATTATAAAACTTAGATAGAATATATATTGAATTTATTATATTGAGAAATGTTAAAAATAGAAAGTACATTTATCTCTGATATTGCGATGATAATAAAAATAAAGGATGTAGATAATTTTGATGCTAATACAAATATGGATCTAGAATAGAAAGGAAGCATATTGAAAGAGTATTCTAGAACAGTGACCAAATTCTAGATTTAGTGCCTATGTAACCTTGGACACTTACGTCAACCCTGGACGGTTGTGTCAATGATAGTGTCTGGGTTACACATAGGTGTCATGTATGAAATACCTATTGGAACGGGATGCGACAACCTAGATGTTTCAAGATTTTTATTACCTTCACTCTGGTGCATTCAAATCAGGTTCACGATGTGTCGCTCTCATCAAATAGTAAATCCTTAGTTCTTCTTCCTCATAGTCACTATGAAAAAAATGAGTTAATGGGCACATGACATGGAGTTACCCCAAAGACCCCTATATCAATGAGTGTTGCTTACATAGTCAATACTCTGAAGAGGTCTATGCAGTTATCCATTATGTATTGGCTTGTGTGTGAATCATGCAATATGTGAAAATCAAGTACAATATTGAACTAGCTTGTAACTTAGAAAATTAGGCTCTTAGGCTACTCCTTTAGTACTTCAAATTTATGTATGTGTTGTCCCTATGACTGATATGAAAATAGGAAAGTTTTGCTTTATCGAGTGCTTGATTGAATCATTTGATAAGTTGCCTTGGTCTGTGTTAGGTGTAGGTGAGGAATGAATGAGAATTGATCTTATATTTATACCAATATTTTCAGAGGAATAACTCGCATTAAAGCACTTAGTCCAATCATTATGATATGTTTCATTTGTAAATTACATGACTTTAGAGCACTAGACACTTGTATTTGAGTAGGGCACCTACATTGACATAGGTGTCCATTCGAGATGCAAGTGTCTAAAGAGTAGGAAAGTAGGTACAATGTCAAAACTTATAGAGGCATAAAATAAGCAAGTTTTAAATATTATGGGTAATATATATGGCCTAGATCACTAACATAAGACTGGTCAGACTAAGAGATAGGCTAAGGGGCACTAGAGAGAGTAGATATAAGACTTACAGAAATGATGAAGGTCTAGAACTAAGAGGAATAACCAAGGTCTAAGTTTACCAAGTGTAAAAGAGTAAGGTGCTATATAATTTAAAATAGCGTTTATATTCACCCCCTTTAATTTATTAGTGAAATTAATAGTTTAAAGAAAAGGAATGCATACCTAGATGTGTATAACACACCTTATATTTGTTTAAGTCTAATTGAGTGCTTTACTGATGACTAATTTGCCACCAAGAGCATGTTAAAATATATAATTAGTGTATATAATATGATGGGTTCTTTTTCCTTTAGTCTAACATGACTTTTCCTAGTCATGCAGAGAATAAGAGGTCCAATGAGCTAGCACACTGACATATCACAGGATAGAGGTTCTTGCACACTCATCCAGTGTTGGTTTCATCGTGTGGTGGTGTATCCATTCAGTTTCTTAAGCTATGGTGCTCAAATATGCACTTAGTTATAAATATATACTTGGTTCCATGACTAACTCTTGACTATTCATTAATTCCCTACATAACTAATCACATTAAATTATGGCCACAAACTAAGATTAAAAGAGTAATGATTTCATTGTATTCATAATTAGATTACATAAGGTAGTTCATCAACACAAGAGCTTCCTCTTATTGCATGCATAAGTCACATCCAAAATTATGATGGCTTAAGATTATAATTACCAACCAAAACACTAAGTAAAACTAGGGAGTATTTATACATGGCTCTACATCAACGACTCAATTAGATAAATAATTACATAAAGACAAATCGCTAATGACCATTAATAGTAACAATTTATGGGAAGCCGTTACATTAAATTCATAATGATCTAGTCCTAACTACCCTTATATATTCTCTTTATGTTGGATCTTCATTATCATGTGCTTAGCTTCTCATGGACTGATGCTAGATTCATGCTTGATTATTACTCTTTGACATTCATGTAGATCATTTGTTAACTGTCTCCACTTTCTATTCCCTTGCCCAAGTATTTCGTTATTGTCTAATTCCTACATTCTTAGCTTCTCTATGTTTCATGTATCCTTGTTCTTTATAACTTGCCTCTTCCATGCCACAATATTTTGAGCCATGTCTCTCCTATGCCTATGCTTCCTTCTGCACCATTGTCTTCAAAAATTACTTAGAATAAATAGATACAAAATTGAGGGCCTAACATCACCCCACACTAAGTGAATAGTCTATCTTGGACTATACATTATCCTCAAGTCCTTGTGATGTCAAAAATTTAGGTCTAGTGTGCTTGACTTGGTGCTTTACTTCTTTCCAATGATTCAACGCAGGCTAGAGCTTGGAATTAATCTCTTCTACTTCTTATTTGATATACTTTGATCTCCTCAATTCATTCTAAAAATTCACCCACTTGAGTTGTCAAATGCTCAAGTGATATAGTAGCATCCTTGTGAATGTTGTTAAGTGAGGTAACTTCTATCAAAACCTATCCTCAAAACATTACAAAACTGATATTTAGATCTTATTGATGATTTTTTATCTTATTATCAAGGTCCTCCACATCTTAAATATTTTGGCATGATCAACTCTATCCTTTATTGTAAGCTCATTCTTCACCAATTTTTGGCACTGAAATTCTTTCACCTAAAGCCTTGCTTCCAAACTTGTAGTGGGTTGTGTTAGTTTAACAAAATCCCCATCAAGGATGGGAACCGTATCACTAAATCTATTCAAAAAAGTTTTAGATAATTTGGACTTATGTCCCTAAATTGGATGGTAGATAATATTTGAAAATGAATAGTTTTTGGGTTTTCTACAAGTTGCATGCGAAGAGTATGGTAATAATTTAGATCTATTCCCCATTTATTAGATTGGATATAATTTAAAATTATAAAATTTTGAATAATGTATGTGTATTATTGATATTTATTTTTCAATTGGACCATATCTAAGTCCAAATTATCTGAAATAGTCCCTAAAAAGCTTTTACAAACATCGACAACCTTAGTGAATTAACCTGCTTCCTAAGTCTACTTATGTTGAGGAGTAACCTAGTCCTTACATTTTTTCAATAAAAATTCTACCAGGGCCCCCAATTTATCAAAAACTTCTCCTTTGAGGGGAAATTTATCAGCAAGGGCTAGCTCCTTTTATAAAATTATTTTTCAGAGTGTTAGAGTCTTCACTCTAGACATAATTGTTCCTTCTAGTTGGCACTTAAACTCTTATAAACAAGGACCAAGCTAGACTATGATCAAAACTTATAATGGCATATGAAATGATATAAAATGAAAATGAGATATGATATATCTTATAACATTATAAAAATCCCATGTACAAGATTTTGACAATAGGGGGTTAATCCATTTTGTCTTGAGGTAAAAATGGTCAACATTGCCCCTTATCATACAGATCTTGGGCATGATACCCAAGTTGTGTAAAATGTCTTTCACTACAATAGTTTTCTGATTTCATAGTATCAATGTGGTTATGACAAAATCTAATCACCACTCATGATAAATTAATTTTTGAATCCTAGGGATGTGACCACTTTTTGTGTTGTTCTCCTTAGGATTCTTGAATAGGATGTGGACCTTGGATTGGCCCCATGTTAAGTAACACTTGTAAAATGGTCATATAAAGATTATTATCACCATTTTTCGTTCATAATTATCCTTAGGTAATTTATCTCCTTCCTTTGTGCAAGGGTTAAAACTTTTGTATTTAGAGGGAGGTGTATTAAGTTCATTTGGGTGATTAATTATTAATGAATCATATCTATGCACATCATTATATAAATGGGTAAATGGCTCATATTGTTTATTAAATTATCTTTCCCTTAATGGAGAAAGAATCCCTCTACTAAAAATAAATTATAATTCCAAATCCAAGGGTTTAAGTTCCAACTCATATGATGTACTTTTGAATGAAATAGTATAATCTTAAAGGGATTCATCATCACATTACTTAAAATTGTTCAAATATTCTAATTTTACTTTTGCACCTTATGGATATTGAAACCCATAAATAATACATCTTCCAATTGTAAAAAATTAGTGAAGGAACCTTTGGGCAGGCTATAGAACCAATTTTGAGCCTCGACAAAAATGCTCATGTGAAATACTTTTCTCAATAATTTGTGATCTTTTGCCCATTGACCAAAAAAATGTACATAGTTAATCATGTTGTCAAATGGGTCCTTATAACTTAAAAATAAAGGTAAATTTGGTAGTTCAAAATCTTTTGGATAAGGATATTCAAGTATATATTGTGCAAGAGGTTTATTATTGAACGAATTCACATTTTCATTAATATTATGGAAAGACATTTGCATTTGAAGTATAAAAACCTATCATTGAATATCCCTAATAGTGGTCATCATATAAATAAGATATTTCATGGGAATGGTGGTGTTTGTCATAGGTATTATCATTGTTTCCACTTCACCACCATTTTTTAATCTAGGCATATGAGTATCATCATCCTCATGGATAACAAGTGTAAGTTCATGATCACTAAATTTAATATATTTTTGTAATGGTATTGGATCTTTGAATTTTGGTACATTTGGTATAACATTTGGATAAATTGGGTCATTAGAATAACTTTATTCATTCACTTTTTGTATTGATATAACAATTGGAGCTTGATTAACCTTTGGTAAAGGCAACTTTTTTGGTATAGTAGTAACTTTTGGTGTAAATGCATTCTTTGGAAGGTAAATATACTCTAATTTAAATACCTTAGTTGATATTTGTAGTATTTCCATATTTTTAACATGAATATCCATTTGCACTTTATTTTTATAATTATTGATTCTTCTTGATGGCTTAATGTGACTTGGTAAAGATGCCATGATCTCCTAGTTAACCTTTCAAAAAAAATTAATATCAAATGAAGATAGGAAAAATTCATTACTTTTGACAAAAGGATATTGTTTGGAAATGTTGTAATAGGAGGGGTTTTGATCAATGAGCCTAAAGTAACATCCCCTTTATAATTAATTTTTAAATATTCCATGATATCCTTATGGAGTTGGTGAAAACTATCACTATTAAATGAAGGAACACTTTTTAATATGAAAACAATTTTTATGTAGAAGGTAAAGGAAAAGGCTTTTTATATTTTGTAAGATCGATCAACTTATGTTTTCTATAGTGGGATCATGGACCTGATTAGAGGTATAACATTTACCACCATTCAAATGTTTGATATTATATGCTTTAGCACTTGGAGTAATGCATTAAATAAATTTATATTCTTTCCTTGAGGGAGTGTTGGAGAGTTTCATAATCATATTCATCAAAGCAATCAAAATGATCCATGATGAGAGAGATAAAGAACACAATGATTAGAACAAGGAAGGAGATAAAGATCTAAAAGAGAATCATTATGAAATAATGATGCTTAAATATCAGGTTTACCAAATGTTTAACCCTAAAAATTTAGATTAGAGGTGAATAGGGTTAAGAATATATAAATGAATATGCACAAGGGTGATAAATAGATTTATAGTAGGCTAAATAATTTTAAAACTCAAATAGAACATATAATAAATTTATTAGATTGAGATATGATTAAAAAAATAAAAATTATAGCTATGCCAGATATAATAATGATAATGAAAACAAGGTACTTAGATAATTTTGATACTAATATAGATTTGTATTTGGAAAAGACATGAAGTATACTAAAAGATTATTCTAAAATAGTTACCAAATTTTGAATTTAGAAACTTTGTAGCCTCAAACACTTACATTAGCCTTGGACAATTATGTTGATGTTAGTTTTTAGGTTAGACATAGGTATATTATGTACGAAATATATGATATAACTAGATGTGACCATTAAATTTTCTAAATTTTTCATCACTTTCACTCTGGTGTATTCAGATCTGAGTCATGGACTATCACTCATTTTCAAATAGAAAAACATAGTTCTTCCTCCTCATAATGGTTGTAAAAAAAATGGATTGGTGGACACACAAATTCAATTTGTCCCAAATAATCCTTTATAAATTTATTTTTTGTACATATCTAATACTCTAAAGAAGTCTTCGGACTTATTTAGTTATCCCCTACATGTTGTCTTGTATGTGAATCATGCAATGTGTGAAAATTAAGTACAATAGTGACCTAGCTTGTAACTTACAAAATTAGGATCTTGGGATACTCTTTTATTGCTTAAAACCTTTGTATGTTGTGTCCCTATGATTGATATGTAAATAGAAAATATTTAATTTATGCAGTACTTGATTGAATGATTTTGATAAGTTACATTATTTTGTATTATTTTTAGGTGAGGAATGAATGAGTATCAATCTTGTATTTATAAAAATCTCTTTGGATAAATATCTCTACTTAAATCTCTTTGGTTGACCATTAGGATATGTTTCATTTATAAATTATATTACTCTAGGGCACTTGACACTTACATTAGAGCAGGATACCTATGTCAATATAGGTGTCCATCCAAGACATAAGTGTTCAAGAAGCAAGAATGTAGGTACATGCTCAGAACTTTAAGAAGCATAAGATAAGTAGGTTTTAAGCATTTTGGGTAAGATATTGATAGAGTTAATAAGACTCTTCAACCAAGATCTCTCTAAGAATCTGTTACCACAACTATGAAGTTAATGCATTGCATATAAAGAATAAACTATCTATTAATAGAAATAGATTATAAAATACTAAAATTGTTCTCCTCTTCTCTTTCATACAATATGCACTACTATAGTTCCTATGAATAGAAGAGAGAGATGGGTTAGACTTTCCAAAAATAGTAATAATAACTTTATGGGAAAAAGGTCCAACCTTGTACAAACATTAAATAAGGAGTAAATATCAAATATACCTAAGTATAAATTAACCTAAGATAGTGATTAATTTCAATTCCCTCTCTTAATCTATGATTAGGGAAAATATTTCCTAGCTACTAGGCATGATGAGGTACCCATGCACAAATTATCTCTCATAAAGTGGACAAAAAATAAAATCCATAGGAAAAATTCCATCCCAAAAGAGAGAAAAAAGAAGAAAAGAGAGCTAGAAGGCCCCCTAAAGATGATGTTGAAGCAGTCCATACTTCAAGTACTCAAAATTCACAAAGAAACTTAATCTACATGAGTGGTCTGAATCCACTACTCAATCACAAAAATAATTGACACTAGGTTTAACTAGAATAAATTCGCTCAAAAATATGGTTAGTGGTGTCAAAAGTGAAAAAGAGTACTACTTGGTGTAATGGATAATCAATACCTAAGAAACATGATCTACAATACATTATTTTTTTGATAAATTGAATAAGACTCTTCAACCAAGATCTCTCTAAGAATCCATTACCAAAACCATTAAGTTAATTCATTGTACATAAAGAGTAAACTATCTATTAACAAAAATAGATGACACAATGTTGAAATTGCTCTTTCTTCTCTTTCATTCAAGATACACTACTAGAGTGCCTATAAATAAGAGAGAGATGGGTTAGACTTTCCAAAAATAGTAATAACAACTTTATGGGAAAAAGTTTTAACCATGTACAAATATTAAATAAGGAGTACATATCAAATAGACCTAAGTTTATATTAACTTAAGTTAGTGATTAATTCCAACACCCTCCCTTAATATATGATTAGGGAGATAAAAAAATAAAATGGGTCCTGATTACTAGCCCTGATGAGGTACCCATGCATAAATGATCTCTTATAAAGAGGGGGAAAAAAAAAGAAAAACCATATGAAAAATTCCATCCTAAAAGAGAGAAAAAAGAAGAGAGAGCTAGAAGGCCCCCAAAAGATGATGCTAAAGCAGTCCATAATCTATGTACTCTAAATTCACAAAGGAACTCAATCTATACGAGTGGTCTGAATCCAATAATTTATCACAAAAGTAACTAACATTGGGCTTCACTATAATAGCTTCAATAAAGATTGTTGTTAGTGGTGTCAAAAGTGCAAAAGATTACTACTTGGTGCAAATGACACTAAACACCTAAGAAGTAGGATCTATACAACACCCCCTAATACTAGTAACTCAGTGGAGTGATGCCAAAAAATATATATGCACACCCCTAAATAATATTAAATCGATGAATTAGAGGAGAATGGTTTGTATAAGTGGTCCAAATCCACTACTTGAACACCGAACATGTTGATATTGTATGTGCTAGAATAGATACATATCACACTGAAAGCGACTATAGAACTATCAAAGAATACATGATGACTTTGAGATTCATCAAAATAAATACACTTCAACTTGTGGGAGACTGTCAACTATCAGAATATATATATGACATCAATTTTTTGATAGTTGACAGTCTCCCACAAGTTGAAGTGTATTTATTCTGATGAATCTCAAAGTCATCATGTATTCTTTGATAGTTCTATAGTCGCTTTCAATGTGATATGTATCTATTCTAGCACATACAATATCAACATGTTCAGTGTTATATATATATATATATATATAATCTCTCCAAAATATGGCCCTGGTGATGATGGGAGAGACTGGTAACTAAAATATTAAAGGGTACATAAAATAAGGTACACACACATAAAGGTAGACTAAGCTATAAAAGCAAACCCACCACAAAAATTTATAATTTAGTGTGAGTACAATATATCCGATACACAAAAACACCAAATTAAAATAAGAAATACATTGAGCTTAACCAGAATAGCTCCAAATTAGGAGAATGCCAACCTATTGAAAAAGCCATCAAATATCATGAGAGATGCTCTAAAAAATAATGGAGTGAAAAGGTGTCCCAATAGAAGAAGGAAAGGTACTAAGAAAGGGGCCTTGATGGAGACATGATACAAACTACAAGTGTGTCAAAGTTACAATATGTAAAATATAATAAATCATGTTGTGGACTAATGAAATAATGTGTTAAATGACAAAAAAAATCATCATGTATGCAAAAATACACACAAAAAGACCAATAGCCAAAAAATGACAACCTAAAAAAACACAATAAAAGGAGGTGTCAAACTAAACCAAAAATGCATCTAAGATAGTGAAAAGTGCAATAGAGGATGAAGAAGAAAATTCTCAGTGACACATGAAGGTAGATGAGGCTGAAATATCAAACCCCTTATGGTTGTTGTAATAGGCCTCCCAAATCTGACATTTTATATTTTAGTGTATTTTTACAAAATAAATGACATCAGTAGATTGGGCATTAAAAACATACAATTTTATTTTAAAAAATATCACTTGATTTCAAGTTATTTATCAAGAGATATAGTTTTTACAAGTTTTCCCTTCATTGAATGGGTCAAAAATAAAATTACACCAAAAAACATTAAATGCTTAAATAAAAATAAATTCTTTATCATAGATCTAGAAAAATTGTATTTTAAATAAATTTGAAGAAAAGGAAAATATCAAGTGATTATTGGAGGGTTATTTTCCACATAGATCAATCTTTCACATTGATTTTTCACCTTAAATACAAGATCTAGTTTTTTGCCCTTAATCACACATTAAAAACTATGTATAAAAATAAATTCACATGGTTAATTTCAAAACCTCATATCTCCTTGGATACTACCTGAAATCTTTATTTTGACCACATTTTAGAAACCTATCAAAATCCTATTTCTAGATGTGAAAGAATTTTCTAAACTAGACACCTATGCGAGGATAAAACTAATCTACAAGATAGTTGTAATTTTATGAATTTTTTCTTTTATAATTTATCCAAAGAGATTTATGACCATCAAAACCAATCTAGCCAACTCAAATTAAAATCATTATGAATGATTAGATCTGGACACAATAGATCTAAGCATATGAAAAACTAGAAACCCTTACTAATATAGGTGTTTTGAATATAAATACAAACTTATATCTAAAAAAGGAACCATACAACTTATCTAAGGAGTGGACAAACAATTAAAAAAATGATAGTTGTAAAAATAGTAGTTAGAGACCGCTATGGTACCATGATATAGTTAAGAAGACACTTTAACCATGATCTCTCCAATAATCCATTACCACAACCATGAAACTAATGCATTGCATTAAAGAATAAATTATCTATTAACAAAAATATATTATACAATGTGAAAATTATTCTCTTCTTTTTCATTTAAGATGCACTACTAGAGTCCCTATAAATAGGAGAGAGAAATTATTATCCTCCTCTCCTCCATATATGGTATATTGATCTATTCTAATAATGTATCTAAACATGAAAAACATTTACATCTGGTTTTTCAAAGGCTAAGGGAGCATAAGCTATATGGTAAGTTGTCTATATGTGTCTTTTATCAATAAAAGATTTGTTATTTGGGTCACATAATCTCTAAGGATGGCATTGCTTTGGATCCACCTAAGATTAAGGTTATCCAAGAATGACATGCTCCTAAAAACATACATGAAGTATGTAGTTTTATGGGATTGGCAGACTATTATAGGAGATTTGTGGATATTTTTATAGATTAGCCAATCCGATTACTTCCTTACCTCACAAGGGTAAGTTCCTTTGGACTTCTAAATGTGAGTAAGCTTTTCAGAAGCTTAAGGACCTATTAATGACAACACCTATAGTTACAACACCTGTAGGTATTATTCTAAATCTTAATGATAATTTTGAGATTTGGGTTGATGCATCCAAAGAAGGATTTGGTGGTGTGTTGACATATGATGATAAAGTGGTGGTTTATGAGTCACAAAAAATAAAAATAAATGAGATAAATTACACCACTCATGACTTGGAGCTTGATCCTATTGTGCATGCTTTAAAACAATGGAAGCACTTTTTGTTTGGAAAACATTATAAATTAAAATTTGATCATCATAGTCTAGAGTATTTGTTTTCCTAGGAAGATCTTAATGCTCACCAATATAGATGTATATAATTTTTAACCAATTTTTACTTGGATATTTATTACATGAAATGTAAGGATAATTATGTTGCTGATACACTCAACCGACATACGTATCTTGATACCTTGTCTATTTTGCATAATAATTTTAGAACTGGTATTTTAGAACAACAATTTTCTATGTATTATGTCAATAAGTAAGTGTACATTTGGATGATGAGCTTGTAGAATTGAAATTTTATGATTTTTTTGTTGATTTTGATAGCCTAGTTAGTCACTAAAATAAAAAAATGTGTGCCCAAATCAAGTGACTAGAGAAATATTTTATTGAAATAAGTACATACAACACTTCAATTTTCTCATCCAATTGCATGAAGATGACATATGAGATGAAGATATTATACTATTGGCTTGGTCTAAATTGTGATGATGGTTACTTTGTGGATAAATTCTTTTAATATCAAAAATTAAAAGATAAACATTGCCATCCAAGTGGAATGTTATATCCTCATGATATTTTAAAAGTTAGGTGGGTTGTTTTTTTCTCTTGAATTCATAGCTAGTTTTCCAAAGTCACAAAGCAAACATGATATTATTCTTGTTGTAATAGATAAATTCACTAAAGTTGGTCATTTCATTGCTATAAATCTAATTGATGATGCTTGTGTGCTGTTGGAATTCTTTATCAAAGAGATAGTTTAGCTGCATGGCATGTTGAATGTCATTATATCTGATAGAGATAAACTCTTCACTTCCAAATTTTGAAAAACATTGATTATTGATTTTGGGATAATATTTAACTTTAGTTCCTCTTACTACCCAAATATGGATGGTCAAACTGAGAGACTCAATCAAAGTGTGAAAGACATTATGAGAATGTATGTAATTCATCGACAAGGTAAATGGGAATATTCTTTATACTTAGTTGAATTTTTTAACACTTATCATTCTATGATTAAAATGGCTCTATTTGAGTCTCTTTATGGGTGTAAATATATAACTTCATTTGGTTGGGACAACCTAGAGAATAGAGCTATTGCTAGTCCTAACGTTTTATAGGAATATGATAGATAAATAGAAATAATAAGGCAAAATATGAAAACTACCTCTAATAGACATAAAAGTTATGCAAATTTAAAGAGGTCACCTCATGAATTTTTAGTTGGTGATAATTTTTTTATACATGTTAAGCCATAGAAAAGTTTGATAAAAATTGGGAAATATTTCAAGTTAGCTTCTCGATTTATTGGAATCTTTGAGATATTAGAGAAAATTGGCCATGTTGTGTATAAACTATCTTTTTCTCCTTCATCATCTAGGATTCATGATGTTTTTCACATTTTTTTAATAATAAAATATATTTCTGATCCTTTTCATGTTTTGGATTGGACACATATTCAAGTTTTTAAAGGGAAAAAGATGTAGTTGGAACCAATGAAGATCTTAGACCACCATAGTGTTAGACTGTTGTTATCTATATAATTTTCACACCTATGAAGGTTGTTTAATCCTTCTTAACTAAAAGATAGCATGGAATCACTCCTAGTCTATGGGTGGCCTAATTAATGAAGTGAATCTATAGGTTGGGATAGCTCTCTTGATACTTCACCTAAAACTACAACTAACATGTTACACTTGAAAGAAAAAGGAATAGAAAAGAGCTAAACCTAATAGGAAAACATAGAGGTGATGCACCAAATATAGTATCCTCTACTTGATAATGTTTACACTATGAAATGACAAGTTTACATTCTGATTTTTATAGTTTCAAAATAGCTCCTACAATATAAGTTCTTATATATGAATGATGACTATTATAATAGCTAAGGTGATCAGTTAGGATGCCAAAGAGTAGACACTAATGAAATTTCAACACTTAAACTCAGTAAACCATGTACTACACTTTATATGACCTATGGAAATAATATTAACTCACATAGAGGCTTAAAAGAGGAGGACAAATACAAGAAAGTAATATCACTATCATAAAACATTCATCAAATTTTCATTCAAAATAACTATATGCAACATGAATATAGTATAATTCACATTGAATTGATTTCAAAGGAAATTAGAAGTCTTCAAATTGGTAGGTACTCACCATACCCAGTTTGAGAATACATTCAATGCCTTTCAATGCCTCATTTATAGATGAATTGAAAAAAAAAAAGGATAGGACAAGAAGATAACTCTCTCTCTCTCTCTCTCTCTCTCTCTCTCTCTCTCTCTCTCTCTCTCTCTCTCTCTCTCTCTCTCTCTCTCTCTCTCTCTCTCTCTCTCTCTCTCTCATGATATTATGAGTTAAAAAATACAAATAAATTGACATTAATCTTGAAAATAGTATGTTTTCATCTTGCATCTTACCCTTTTAGGACATGTGTTGATGGAACTCTTCATGAAGACTGTTGTAGGAGGCTATCTTGGTAGTTTTGATGCATTCTTGAGTATAAATTTTTATTATGGAGTTACTTATCTATTTATTTGGAATAATTATAAGTTATTCTATTGAAATTTTTCAAAATTAAATATTATCTATGCCTATCCTTGTCTCTTCCAATGCTTCTTTTTCCTTGTGAGATTTGCTCTTGAACTTCATGACTTCTTATTATACTCTCTCTTTGCTATCAAGGCATGACTTACCAAGGAATATTTGGGTTTGTGGCTTGAAATGTCTCCACCATATCTTTTTGATTCAATGAAGATACTATTCCCATTCATGGATATTTTGTTAAATCAATGGAATCCATCTTATAATTGTAGTCTTACACTAATCAATAGAGTAGAGAGATATATTCATTGTCATAGAGGTTTTAAGTAGCTTTGAGGGTTAAGAACAATTTGTGTCTTTGCTTCACGAATCCAAGTCCAATTTATATTATTTTTATAGGTTATCCAAGGTGTTTTTAACATTATTATATCTCTAAAACCTTGCAGCTAGTATGTACCCTTAGCTTCTTGAAGCCATATTAGTCATGATTCTTCATTAAGGCCTAGTTAACCACTTTCAACATATATTATGACTATGGAAACCTATAAAATGAGTTTAATATGATTATAACACATTTATATTGGCTCAAATACCCTTTTAAACTTCTTAGTAGAGTTTGTTTATCTCAAAAACTTTGAAAACAAGCTCAAGAAGGGGATTTTCAATCCATTTTCCATAGAACGTTAGCTCACACGTATCATTAATTTGATCTATCAGATGAATATGAGATTCATATAGGTAATTAAAGTGGTTTATAAGTGATTTCAATCCATTTTGGGTGCTTATAGATCTGATATTTTCCATCAAGTCTTGTTCAAGGTTTAACAAAGGTTTTACAGTCACTAGCTTCTTAATGATAATTCATAATGTTGTGGGATTTGATGTATGAACTAATACCAATAATTTTATTTATAAAAAATACATTCCTTCCATAATGTTATTATGACTCCATTTTATTTTTCTTATAAGTTCACACATACTAAAATTCACCCTTTTGAGCAATACAATCCTGACTGTGTATTCGAGAGGAGTCATTTGGCAGGAAAATGGATAAAAGTGCTTGGTTTTTATTTTAAACACTCATTTTAGGTATTTTCAACATGATATGATATTTTAATGTGGTATTATGAAGTAATTTACCATTTAAATCCATTACAACTTGCCTCAGACCTTGGTAAGGGTTTCAAGACTGTCACATGAAGTGACCCTAGTAAATGTCCTTGAGTATTTTATTTCCTTCTCAGTGAGATCAAACTTCATGGGATCCTATTACCATATCTAATTCATCTATTAGGAATCCTTAATCCTCAAGACACTTGAAAACACATAAAATTTCTTCATTTATCACACAGACCTGTAGGTGACTGCTAGGCTTCTTGACTATAATTTTGAGAGTGGATCTTCTTCAACTAAATTCTTTGGAACTTTGGTTGTCTTAAAAAGTATTGGATATATCCATAATATTATTTTTGACCTATAAAAACCTCCTAACAGTCCATTTGACACCACAAGTGCATTTTGTCTAATTCTACCCTTTGATAAGCATGTACGTGGTCATTAGGCCTAAAGCTTTCTTTTTCTCTTATTTTGCCTTAGAAACCTAATTGGTCAATAATGACACTATAGAGAAAGTGAAATTATATTTTAATATCTTATTTATGTATCTATTGGATTATAAATACATTATATTTTCATTTGAAACCTTCACATTCCTCTTTTTAGGCTCACATAATCCCCTTCTTAGGTACCCTTTCCCTCTGTTTGAATGCATACAATTGCATACATCTTCCTCTTAAATGGAATATAATAATGAATGTGTGAGCTCAATTTTTATATAATTTAAATTATTTAGTCATCTATATGGATGAGAAACCAATACCATATTGGTTTCTCTAAGATGACACTAAAGATTCTCATGAATCTCCTAGGTATTCAATAGGCCTAGGTCATTCTTTCGATCAAGGAAATTGGTATACTATGATATATTTCTAATAAAAACTCCTTAAAAATCATTTAAACCTATTACATACCTTATTAACTCTTCTTTAACTCTCACCACTCAAGTATCATGCACACACCTGCGCTTTTCTAGTTCATTTCATATACACATCATTACAACCATGGGATGTATCATGTGAGGGTAGGTAAGTTGAGGTCTAATATTTCATATATTTTTAGAATTATTTTGTAACCCCTATATAGCCTTAATATGTGACCTTAGAGATCACTGAAAAACTATTGGTGTCAATTTCATATAAAATCATAAACTATGCTTGCTTCCATGCTTTGTATTCACCTAGACTCCATCCCTTCACCATTGGTCTAAGGGATTTGATTCTCAAGGATTATAGATATATTTGAAAATTAATGAGTACATAATATCATATATTAAATATTCCATATATACTTCCATTAAAACCATTTAGGTGCCAATGTTGACCTATATGTCTATAGACTTGTAGGCTCACAAAACTTCTTATGGACTTGAGCTTGATGAGAAACACTAGAACCATTGAATCCTAGGTTTTGAAATTTGTAATATATTCTTAATAATGATATTCAATACCATGTTTGTATATTAAATTCCATTCAATAGTCTCTGATAATTAAAACACATCCACACTTGAGAAGGGTTAACTCAACCATGTCTACTAGTTCATATAACTCACTTATGCATGCATAATTGTCTACTTTTCCTAAATTTCATTCATTAAATGATTATTTTAATAGTTTTAAGTTTTCTTAAATAATTCATATCAACTATTAACAACTAAATTTAATTCATTACATACACCAAATCACTTTGTAGCACATTCAAACTGTGACTGTCATGTCTAGTCTAGCAAATCAAGACTATTTGGTGTTAATATAAACATGAAAATCAATAACCTTAAGGAAATATGATGTTTTATAGGTAAATTAATTCTCAAAATAAACATTAAAATTTTTCTCACACATTTATTAAACCTCACAATAACATAACAAGAAAAAATTGACCCTGTGGGGTTTTGAGTCATCTTTTTACACCCTTAACTTCTTAACAATTATTCATAAAGTTAAGGAGCTTAACCAAAAAAATAATGAGATAAAATGGAATGTAATTATGGTCCCTTCTTATTCCCAATATATTTGTATCCATCTCTTTGTTCTTTGATTATCATCCATAAAGCAGTTGGCCTCTTGAGGCTGCCAAGAAACCCAATGGAAAAAATGAGGTTTTAATCTTGTTTAGCTTTTAAACTCCATTTTTTGTCATGGATTTGGATCTAAAGAGACTAGGAGGATCATTTTAAGAGTTTTTAAATTGCCCTTCAATGTAAAACTTCTGAAAAGGACCTATATGACCTTATTTTCTTCAACAATCTACCTGTTCTATCTTTTGAATCTGCTAGAGATGATGGACCTGGTGATCATGTAGCTTTACCTAACTTTTACAGAGATGGAAGAGTATGCCAAGATTTTTCCCACTTATATTGCCTTAAAAATCCTTCAATATATCTCATTTTGATGTTATAAAATGTTGAATGAGTAGTTACACAAAGATTATAATGTTGGAAAGCAGTTATTAAGACATTTGGAGAATATGTACAAATAAATACAAGCATCATGAAATTACACAAATTTTAGATGACTTAAAACACCCCTATCCTGATATAACCTTAACATTTTCTCCTTCCTATTAAGTATGATCTCAATATTGGAGTATTCAATATAACTAAAGTAAATTAAATACCTTAATCTTGTTCAAACTACCTTAAATTCTCTAAAATGTTCAACGTAATAGGAAAAATAGGAGACTATGGCCAATTTTTTTTGAAAAATATCAATGCACTTGATTTTAATGTCCTTGTTTTAATGGTGAAAAAATTAGTCTATTTCGACACACACACACACACACACATATTAAATACCTTAATCTTGTTCAAACTACCATAAATTCTCTAAAATGTTCAAAGTACTAGGAAAAATAAGAGACTATGGCCAAAAAAATTTGAAAAATATCAATGCACTTGATTTAATGTCCTTGTTCTAATGGTGAAAAATTTAGTCTATTTCGACATACATACATACATACATACATACATACATACAGCAAGGAAAACACATAAGCATTGATATTCCTTGCCTTGATCATTAAAAAATTATTTAAAAAATTACAAAAAATTAATCTTGCACTATGTCTATGTTTCTAATACCTCTTTGTAAAAAAATCTTGAGAAAATACTATGTTTTGAGAAAAGAATGAGGAGAAATCAAGTACTCAATAAAAAAAATTGTGCACAAAACATACACACTATGTATTTAGGTATTAGCAAATCTATTTTTTATTTTTATTTTTAAATAATAAATGTAATCTACAACTAAAATTAAACATTTCATTAGTTTACACTGTTTTCACATTTTATATGGTTAAGTCACTATTGTCTATACAAATTGAGAAATGTTTAGATTTTCATTTTTTACTGGCCCCTTTGTACGAAAAACATGGGACATAGTATCATGCTTCGACCTTGAAATTATATAAGGTGCTTTTGTTTTAATTATTTTATTATTATAATTTTATTTCAAAGTTGATTATATATTTGGTTTTTTTTTTTAAAATTAATTAATTAATTTTATTTTATATTATTATTATTTAAATATAATTATTAATTAATTTGATAATGGAGTAGAGTTTGTTTTTTATTGTGGATATTATTGTGGGTAAGTAAATAAAAGTCTTTGTATGACATTTGTAGCAATTAACGAGATTGCATGGTACATTTTTCATTTTATGACAAACTCTATTCATTTCATCGATTGTTATTTTGGAATAATTGTGAGTTTTGTGTAATTCTCAAGCATCTTTGATTTAGTCGATACTTGGATCTGGGAAGTTGTATGAAGTTCTTTTTGGGCTTAATCATTTTTTTTTAATTAAGTTTAGAATCAAATTTCTTTATCATGATTGGTTCATGATTTTTATATTTGACTATTTGAATTTAGTTTTGTTATTGAAAATGCTTACAAAGTTTCCTCTTCAGCATGGTCAGGGATTTTGTATACTTGAGTTAATTTTTGGTATGGTTAAGGGTTTTGTAAATCGGGTTATCTTTTGATTGCATGATCTCAGTTCCATTATAGAAGATTTTCTCAACGGTGATAAATTTCATTGTTTTCATTTTGAGTAAATGATTAAAGTTATAGATATAACTATGATTATGTTTTTAATACTATTCACATTAGAAAATATATGCATGGCATTTATTCTTAAATTGAAGTTAATAATTCAACAATGTGTCATTGAAAACATGAATATAAATCTACATTCATTTTAGGTTGAATAGCAGTATTAAGCTGGTTATAAATACCTTTATGTTTAATGATTTATTTAATTGATTGATTTAAGTTCTTTTATGTCCTAATTTGTAAGCTCAGAATTGTTTGCATACCTGTCATTTTTTTTGCCTATCCTTCTTGCCCAAATCCACATTGAACTGATTGATGGGGTGGTCTAGGGCCACTAATTGTTGGGCTCATCATGGAGGTTGGAGTATTGTTTCCATTCTCCTATTTTTGTGGACTCTTTGCTCAAGTTATTGGGTTTTGTATTGACTTGTTCATTCATCCGACAAAATTTTGAGTTAACTGTTATATACACTCAATGTGGATTTGGTCACCTGTGTGAAGTCATATTAAAAAAAAATTGTAATGGAATGGTTTTGTGTAGTTGAGTAGATGAAATTAATATTACAATAAGATTATTTATTTATCTGTGAAAATTAGATGTTATTTTTTATGGTAATCATAGTGATTGAAGGAGAATGAAATATTTTGCCTTTGTTATTTTCATTGTATGATATGATTATTGGAATGTTTATTTTAATTTGATCTTTTAATACATAGAAAGTTTTTATCCATTATGAAATATTTAACATATACGTAGCAATTAGGAAACATGTAAACAATTACATTCTGTTATTGATTATAGTTGAGAATGGTAGTCTAAAGAAGAAGAAAAGAAATTTTGCATACGGTAAACAGAGTGTATAATTAGATGTTATTAAGAGATATTAAGTTTTAGATAACTATGTAAATGTAATTTACATAAATATGAAGTGACTATTGGAGCTACTTTAATGAGCAGAGTTAATTTGGTGATATGATAATTCCATGATTAGTTAAATATTCATCATATGTTATGATTAGATGCTCTTTACACATCAAGTCGAATACAACTAAAATAATAATGCAAATAGTTAAAGTGGTAGCATTCTGTTGTTCACTAAGATGTATCGAGTTATCCTTCATTGGTTTTAACTTCTTTAAAAACAATCACAAGTAGTTGTGTTATATTGATGGAGTCATGTTCTTAAGTTGTTAATTAGAAATTTTATTCCAATTGAGTAGTGCGTAAGAAAATTTGTATGAGACATTATTTTTTCAATTCTATTGCATGACTTATATAACTATGTTGGGAAGTTAACTTATTTGAATAGAATAATGAATTTGCGTTCATAAGTCAAAGGATGAATAGATAAAATCAACCCTTTGAGTAAGTTTTGTGAATAAGATGAATGGATAAGTTTTGTGAATAAGATGAATGGATAAATCTTCTAGCATGAATAAGTTCGGTATTATAAACACTTAACCTCTTCTACATCAACTCGGTTGATATAAATTGAAATTTAATAGGAATTGTGAGATTGGGATTTAACTTGGATGATAGTAATCTAGTTATTTCTTGTGAATCCATAAGTTATCTTCATTCAGAAATTGATCATGGTTGCTGAAAAGTCAACGTAATTTAAAAGAAATTCATTTCTCAAATGTGTGAATAGTTTATAACTCACGCAAGTAAATTTTACCATATGAAAAGTAGGTAAAAACATGGAGTTGATTCTCTATGCAACAACCTATGGGATGATTTTTCTTTCTATGCCAGCTTTTGGAACATAGCTTACACGAAAAATGAGGGTGATACTTGCGTGGTGTTATTCATTCTATAAGACTAAATTGATATTTAGAAAGTTATTTTTATGGCTGCGTACATTAAACTTATTTTTTTTTAAATCCTGTAAGAAGATGGTTAGGGTTATAGTGCAAGGATCCCTACAACTAGATTAAGGTCAAATAATTTATGCAGGTAGCACTATGGTGACAACTTATCATGTTCATTTGAAGAATAAAACTTAAAGTGTTTTAAAAGCTTTGTGTTGTATTGTTTTTGGAAATAGTTTTGAAAGATTTACTTTTTGATCTCTAAATTTTGATAAATTTTAAAAATAAGAAGTTTAGTATGATGATTCTTTTGTTAAAATTGGTTATTTTACATTTTGTTATTTGCATTTCTTTCGTATGATTCTTCACATCTTTAGTCATAGGGCACCTAGTTGTTTAATCGAGGTAAAAACTATTTTATGCTCTACATAGATATTTGATAATGGTGCTATTGGGAAACCTATATATGAAATGCACGAAGTGGAGTGTATGAGTGCATCGTCCGTACACTGACAGACCCTCATCCGAGTACTAAGTGGATAATCACTTCCTAATAGTGGCATTAGTGATTTATAACTTAGTCTAGTTCATTTGTTTATCATAACACAATTATGGACTTCAGTACACTTCCGTATAAGTTTTTCATTGAAAATTTTTGTATTGTAGTTTCTTTATCTTTATGGTTTCAAAAAAATTGGGTGTTATAGAAAGATGATTTTTTTGGTAATGTTAGCATGGAATAATCGAATCATGGGAATGTGAATATGTTTAATAATGAAAAAGGATATGCTCATTGTGAAGTGTAAATTTGTCAATGAATAAAAAAAATAAAAAATTGAAATAAAGTTCATATTTAATTTAGTCAACATAATTTATTGTGTTGTTTATATTTTTGTTGAAAATTTAAAAAAAAAATTCTATGACATGTATGCTACTTATATTTCATGCATATGTAAATTTATAATTTTAAAGTAGAAAAAAAAATATTTGAATATATATACACACACACTATTACGGAGTGCAATAAAATATCATATAAGAGTGTTGTAGGAGAAAATTTAATTATAATATCAATATAATTTCAAAATGATCCAACAAATTGTTAAAGTGAACTATACATCTTGTAAATCTTCACTCTTCAAATGTAATATTATGACAACCAAATTAGATATGAAAATATTATGAAGGTAATGAATTTATTAAAATTTATCACACTATTTTTAAACATTTAATTTTTGTCAGCATTTTTAACTTATTGTAGTTATTTTCTTTTACTTATAATACATAAGAAATAGTAAATAGTTTGGGATGCATACATTCCAATAGAAAATTTGATATTTTTCTATTTTTACTAAGTGAAAATGATATTAATATAATAAACATTAAAAATGGTAAACAAGGATGAATGAAATTGTTATTTTCCTATTTTTACCAAGTGAAAATACCAATGTCTCAATTAACATTGGAAAAAGGTGAATAAGGGTGAATGTAATTTTTATTTTTGTTTTATACATTGTGTGTTATAGTAATTTATATTTTGGTTTAGTTCTGTATTAGTATAATATAAGTAAAATTATTTTTTAATTAACTAAAAATGAAGATAAGTTTGTTTTAAAAAAGTGTTAATAAAATCTGAATGGATGATAAAAATATTGTATATGTAAATATCTATCAATATAAACATATATTTTAACATTATTTAGATCAAAACATAATTAATCTATCTATGCAACTATTCAATATTTATAACATTCAAGTAAGGTATTTTAACATTACTCAGATCAAAACATAATTAGGTTATTTATGAAAATATTCAATATTTATAACATTAAAGTAAGGTAATTCTCCAAGATGACCAACAAAGCATGTTACTACTTTGAAAAAAAGTCCTAACCAACAAGCAGATGAATAAGTATTTTTACAATGACAAACAAAATATGTTACTACTTTCAACAATAATCCTAACTAACAAGAATATAAATAAGAATATGTGTAAATGTAAATATGCATAAAAATATATATATGGATATACAACTACAAAATTCTTATAATCATTGACACTAATTAGTGCGAGTGTTTGATCTCTCTCTAGTGTCATGCGGCTTATTTGGCATTCAATTAAGTTTATTAGTTTCATAAAATCTCCATAAAAATGTCAATTTTTTAATTATTCATTCCCTATATAATATATTCACACAAATTAAAATTAAGTTTTGATTAATAAATATATACATATCACAACTCATCTCACATGTGTCATTATCCCCTATAAATCAAGACACCTATGACTATGACACACACTCTACATAGAACCATGTCTAGTTGGTCCTTCTACACAAAGAATATACCTATTATATTAGATCATAGTTTTTTATAACCAATTTATTAATCCATTTTAAATATACATGAACTTGCATATACCTCTAGCATGTTATATCAATGTAACATTGAAGATGTGTCTCATCAATTTCCTAAAATTTAGGCTCAGTGACATGCAAAACATTAGCCTCGGTGGTTTGTGGAGCAATAGGATTGAAGGCATGACAAAAATTCATTACCCCTATCCTATCCACATCAACCTTGTGTCATTTTTAACTCATGTTCAAGAGACCCTATAGATAAAGTAGTAAAATCATCCATATGCATTGATGTGTTTCCATGGGGGTGTTGAAGACATTGAGATTCTAATTGAATTTATGTGTCAAGCATGTGAAATAATAAATACATTGGATCGATTTGGATCTTAAAAATATGTAAGGAAGCATACAAATATATTTATGTCAACACATAGTCTAATTAGTTATATTGTATGGAATTTAATAACAGAATTATGTGTTATTTCATGCGATAGATATCCAATTTAAAATTAACACAATTTTTTTTTTTTATATCGTATAAGATGGGAAAACATTCCCACCAATTTCATGTTAATCAACATCATGCATGGGGGCTATAAAACTCTACTCATGTGTGGTAAATGCTGAAAATGTTTATCATGTACCTTAATCATGTGCACTATGAGTTTCAGGTTGTGTAATGCTCACACCTTTAAACATTGACTCTAATATCTGAGATCTGATAATAACACTACAAATAGTAATTTATACATATCCAATCATAGAATAAATAGGTTTTCTATTATTATCTCCAATGATCAAGTAAATGTGCAATAAATTTCAATAATGAATATGATAAACCCTACACATTTTACTCATATCAACAACAAAAATAGATGTCACTAGGTGACAAGATATGTGCCCTCACATGGGTCTCCTCTACTAATATGATGCTAGAAATTTTTTGTCATAGGAAAAATACACACACACAGTCATGTGAAATTGCTTGTGTGGGGTGAACTATGTTAGCCACACTATTTATTGCCTGTACCTACACTGTGGCAATCAAGAATATTTTTAAATGGTTAAAAATAGGTAAGAATCATGATATATATCTCTTAGAAGATAACTGGTATCAGTGGATAGGGGTACTCCATCATGATGTTAATAATATCTATATTTATCTTTTCCCTTCACCTATCCACAATATTTAAGTACATCCCAATAATTTATGTTGAGGCCTACGTGAACCTCAACATACAACATGTGATAAAAAAATATAAATAAATTTTATTATTATTTGGATAGTGTCCCAATAAAAAAAAAACCTAGGGTACATCAAGGTTGTCATGAGTGGTAAACTACATTTGGATAATGAGTACCCGTGTACCCTATATTTTCCAATGTAAGTCATAAAATCAATATTTCTTAATCAATTTTTTTGGTACAATATTTTGTACTTCTTTGTATGCCATTATTCCCAAAACACTTTATTTTAATTGTTACAAAAAATTATCAATAGGTTTTGGATTGAATGGGATGTGTGTTTTTATTGTTTCTTGATTTTTTTACATTTTTAAAAATGTTTACACAATGACTTCAGTAATCCCATTAGCAATATCTCAAAAAATTATTTTTATTTTCATAGTTTCAATATTAGTTTTACTATATAAATATGCCATATGTATAGTTTTGCATATAAATAACATCCAAATTAAATACAACCTTTCAAAAATATTCTAAAATACATACTAAAACTCAATTACGTACGCATTTTTTAATCTATTTTTTTTTAAAAATACATAAATAAAATCAACATTTTATTCTTTTCTATAAATTTTCATTAAAAAATCCTAACATTAGCCCCAACCCATGCCCATTTAAAATTTAATAAAATGCAAAAAAAATTATAAAACACCAAAAAATAAAAAACATTAACCTATCCAAACGCCTTCTCCTCATCATCATGACCCTTTGTTATAATTTGGTTCAAAAAAATCCTATGCAATGGTTTACAAACTCCTCCTCCATGTCACAAAAACACTTTGGTCTATCATGCTTGGAAAAACCCTTCAAAATAGATGCTAATGAAGGAAAGTGGCAAAATGAGTAGTGCAAAGTAATATATTTTTCCAAGGGTTTATAAAAATCCTCTTTTTTTTAACATAGTTGGAAAAAAATCTCATTTTTTCTAATCCCATTGTAATGAAATTACTTCACCAAATAAGTGGAATAACATAAATAGATCACAATATGACTAAAATAAATCAATATATATGAATAAATGATTAACCACTTTGAGGGGAAAACTTACACAACCATAGAATAAAAACATAATTATTGATATGATGATCTAGGTGAGCCACACACATCCCTATATATAAACCTAGTTATCTAGGGTCACACCCATTCATCCCATCCCTTTTGCTTAAATAATTTTTTGGGTAGATAACAAATGACCCATAAAGGATTAATATTTACTAGGGTCAATATGTTTAAAGACTCTTTAATCCTAAAATATTTTGTTAATAACATCATGATGGTAAAAGGGTGATTTGGGAAGATCCATAATGGGTATTTGGTTGGGAGTCTTCTTGATCTATTGGATGATATCATATTCACCTTCAGGAGTAGTCAGAGTATCTATTTGGACATTGAATCTTGAAGGTGCCCTTTGAAATGAAGTTGTAGGAGGTGACCCTAGTATAGTGATTTCACCCTTACAAGTCATAGTGGTCTAGTCAAAAGAGGGGCCTTCTATATTAATCATAGGCTAGTTTTGGATAGGAATGTGTTTAGGCGATTTTTCCCTAATATTAATAGTGGTGAATTGGTGTTTACAATGGTCAATATAGGTTATGAGTGAGTCATAATGATGGGGAGTCATCATGTATTATACATGGTTATAATTCAAATATTGACCTTGGTATTTTTATGCACTCTTCTATTTCTAATCATGTTTTGGAAATGAATCCTAAAATATACCAAGCTATTGATTTTTAGAGTAAGATTCCTCACCTTCAACCTATATTTCTCCCTAATCAATTAAGTCCTAGATATAATTTTGAATCTATATACATTAGAGGGTTTCATGGCCCTTGACTTTGTGATATTTGTAATATTCATCATATGTATACCATGTTTAATATGGTTTATTTTCATCCCTAGGTTTATTTTTGGGAAGAATAATAATATTGGTAACTATAAACTTTTTCAATACATTTTCCACATCCTCATTAAGATTGGTGTATCATCACTTATGTGATTCTATCTTTGGGTTTCCTCTAGGTATAGTGATATTTTATGCACTATGAGATATAGTAGGATTAGAGCCTTATATGGTTTTAGAATATTTGGCATCTGACACTCCATCACCAACCACATTCTAGTTTTTATTAAATAACTTTGTCTTCTCTATCGAGGGGTGAGATTGAACTTGATCATTCTTTGAAAATATTGTGATTATCCCCTTGGAAATGAGAGTTTTCTCATTTTGAATCTCCTTTTCAAAAATCTCGTCAAAAATATTGACATGATGTACCTGTAACTTAAAAGATAATTATTTATTAAAATGGTGATGAAAATAGTAGGCAATTATTTCTCAAATGCTGAACAAGGGAACCTACTTGCTAGACTTCACCATTTTTGTAACTATGATGAGTAGCTTTCTCCATTTCTTTGTTTAGCATTATATAAATCTAATATATTAATTTCATGTTCCACATTATAGGATGATTTTTGATAAATTTCTCTATTAGGTCTCCAAATGATGTGATTGATGCCTTAGGTCTAGGTACATGAATCTTTCCAAAGTGGATCCTCCAAGGCTACAAAGAAAAAACATAATAAGATAAGTATAATTGTATGTAACTTCTTAACAAGAGATGGAAAATTCCTTGATATTATCCTTTAGACCCTTCCCTTTGTATTTTTAAAATTTAGGAGGCTCAAGATGAGTTGGAAAGAGGGAGCGCAATATGTCTATGTCAATTAGATAAGGCTATAGGTATTTAAAAAATTATTTCTTATTATGTGAACCTTTCCTCTAATCCTTTGAGATCATATTTCATATATTTGAGACAGGAGGGAGGCCACTTGTTGGGTTATTTAATTTAGGTGGTTGATCAAGGCTTGTTTATGGCCATGTTCAGCTTGGTCTTCTAAGGTGGACTTCCCTTTGATAAGTTTTATGTGGTTTATATTTACATATTCAACTTGAGGTTCTTATTATTCACCTTCAAAAGGAGTGTGGCTCATCGTATTCCTTTATCATTTATATTTTTCAATAATATACTTTAGATTATCTTAGTCAAAATTAAGAGGGAGTCAAGATCCTACCTCAATAAATTGGAGTAACAATTCATCCCTACTCTCATAGATATACTATTGTAGTTGGGATCTACCTCAGTAAAAATTTAAAAATTCATACTAAGAATCTTGGTTATGTGTGACCATATTAATAATTTTCTAATCATCATTATCATGATGTTCCCCCCCATAAAAGATTGACTAGGTCATTATTTGGCTTGATTATCCAATCCTAAGGGATTGACAAGTTTGGATAGAAATGGATGAGATAGGATGGGTTTATATTATATAAGATGTGGGAATATGAATTGGTAGGCTTGATTCAATATAGTTTGGATTTTGAATGTAATATGATAATGTGATGTAGGATAATGACATGTGATTAGATTGTTGACAAGGTGCTCTTAATAAAATTTGATCTTTGGATGTAAGCTAGTTTGATTTATATGGTGTTAGGGTATAATATCACTAGATTTGAACTGGATAATGAGCTAAGACAATCTTTTGATTTTAATTAGTTTGATGGGTGCTAGGTTTATACTAGCTAAGTATGTTATGGGTTGACTAGGTTTTGGTTGACCTTAACCAAAGTTGACTTGAGAAGATTATATTAATAAAGTGATTAGATGGGATTTTATAAAGTTTTATGAGTGATGATGGGATGATTGGGTTTTTCTATGTAAGTAATTTTTCTTGTATGTGCATTTGATTTCAATTAATATTAAAAGGTATGATAATGAATAAGTGATGGGGGCAATCATCATGAAAATATGCATGTAACAGATGAGGTAAAATAGATGTTATTAGATGGTGATGAGGTAAAGATTGATTGATGTAAGGATTAGACAATATAATTGATTTATGGAACTTATATTAAATTAGATGGGATAAGTTTTTTGATGAAGGGAATAGGTCTAAAAAAATAACTGGTATTGACAACACACAAACAAAATCAAACAATATGATAAGCCTATGCTAGTAAATTAAGGGTGTGCAATGCAAAAATTAATCCAATGATCTACTTCTATAAAGTGGTGACTAGGTTGGTCTCCCAACCCTCACTCTATGTATGTATAAGGTAAGTGATATTTGTGAATGTTTTTTTCCATGCACCGAAAGTTTTTTACGACTGGAGAGTCTTATTCTAGGTTGTATAAGGCTGACTAAGGGAGTCTCCTAAATACATTATAGTACATGGGGACCAAGTCCATATAAATATGTTGTCTAATGTATGATTATTGGAGTGTGACCTTCTCACTTCATTGAAACCTTTATGGGTAAATACACTTAGCTTTACAATAATTATCCTTGATATTTGAACTCTACTAGAACACACATTTTATATTAGTGTGTGGTTATGAAATCCACTTCATAATCTACCTAAAGACCATGGAAAGTGTTTGGGGATGCATTCCACATCACGTTTCCCATAGAAAATAAAAAGGGAAATATAGGTTTATTTATTTTTTTGATCCTAAATTTCACCCTAAAATTTCAATGGGAGAGCATACACATCCTTAGTCTCAAGTATAACAAGTAAACAACACAAAAATTATGCTAAGATGACAAAATTTAAACATACACATAAAGAGTTAATTAATTAAATGTAATCAGAAAGTTGATTTTAAAAACCTATTTTTTATTTGATAAGTAGACATGCAAAACATGTGTAAGTATTTTTAATTCATCTCTTGAGGTGAAACCTATAAAAACATAGTTATAAATCAAATCCATGGCTAATTAGATTAAATATGTTAATTTCATAACAAAGTCACTTTTTCACATAACAAAATTATTAGTCAAAACTATTGGAAGCCAAATGAATGTGGGGGGGGGGGGGGGGGGTGAATCAATATTAAAAATATTACTTATCAATTCCACTTAAATAAACGTGAATCATTTAATCAAGCACATAGGTCTATCAAGCATAAAAAAAATCCACATAAGCATGAAGCTAAAAAATATAAGATAACATAGCTTATATGTTGGAAACCCTCAAGGGGATGAAAACCCACTGATATCTAAAAATTGACTATATTAATATAATACAAACACCAATTTTATTTAAGCACCAACTTCACATGGAACACCAACCCCAACTAGTTAAGTACCAACTCAGTTAGGCTTTAGTAAGCACCCACTTGCAAGGAGGCACGAACCCCCTAGATGATTCAGCACCAACTCAACCAAATAAAATAATTGGTCGCATTAATAATACCTTGTTTATCATATATTAGATGATGATCTCCTTCCTCAGCTTTTCACACATTTTATCCTTCTCAAACTAGCCTCTAGCCTTCTTCACTCAACTAGCCATCTTTTTACTTGATTACGACATATGACCTTGATCTTTATTGCATAATCTTTTTAAAAAATTCATCATTGAACCTATACACTCCTATAATTTTATATAATGCCTTATTCTTCTTACCAATGTGTTATTTTATTCTCTTTCACACTTTCCCACTCATAGGCCTAAAATTGCCTAGTATTTATACAAGTCTCTTGTTCATATCCTTCTGAGTTGGTCAAATACTATTACCCTCTTAGTTTAGCCATGGAATGGATATTAATACATATAATATACATGGATAATATTCTATTTTAGTCCCTTTATGTATGACCTACCTTAATTAGGCCTTATCTCATATTTAGGCCTCAAGAAGACCTAATCTTATTAGGTCTACTTAGGATACATTACACTTTATCTCCATTGGAACACATTCAAACTCCGCACATGGTACGAACATACCATAAAACACTCAAATTTATCCCTGATAAGCTCATCTAGGATTTATAACACTTTTTAGCTCAAACTACTACTTAGAGCACACAAATAGTAATGTTCATATTAGGTCTATGCATACTCAGAAAGTTTGGTTTAAACAACTGAAGTATAAAAATACTTTTGAAAAACCACCATGGAAAAAAACCACATATATAGAAGATATATGACCTCATTAACATCATCATATGATTTATACTTCACATCTCAGGACAAAAGTACACAAACCCATTGTGAATTCAAAGAGCCAAACACAAAAATCAATAGTGCATAAAGAGAATTTTAATCACACAAATATAATATTCTATTATATTTGCATTCTCTGATTCTAATTAATCATTTGAGACATATTAAAAATTTATAATAATATTATTCATATAATTTCTCCATCATTTTATCATCACTATGATTATGCAAACTTATATATGATATATTTTTATAACAATATATCTCAATAATAATATATTCTATTTTTGTAATATTATTTATATAATAGTATTCCAATTAATAACCAAATACTAACTAACTAACCAATTACTATTTACCTCTCAATAAATACCCAAATTCAGTAATGTAAAATCTAATTCCTAACATTCTCTCCCATAGTTTTTACATGGTGCAAAAATATTCACATTCTTATATGCAATAAGCTCACCTATTGTAGCATGCCATATTTGGCTCATGACCTTGATTTAAAGAGAGCCTCTCTCTTCCCATGATTTTACAAGCTTACCAAAAACCTTGAGATGAATAGAATGAACATAATTATATGCCACTGCATACTCTTAGGTCTGCATACTACTGATGTAATCTTCCTGCACATGACCACTATTATGTGAAGGAATGCATCCTACATTTACTTTATGTGACCACAATAGATGTGTCACTGGGGGTCATCTCCATAAATAAGTAAGGCAGTCATGAGATCTCTATAGTAGTTGCTCTCCTAATTATTCCCAAAACACTATTTACCTCTTGTGGGTCTTTATTTCTCTACCACAAACCCTTTTAAGAACTATGAACTGACTTACATTGGTGTTTTCTTTCCTTTCATAATGTCTTCACATAAAGGAATCATGTTTGGAATTTTCACACAAATTACATATCTTGAACACGCATATTTTTTTATTTTTATTTTGAAAAACACACAGTAGAAATGAAAAACATACCATACTATCTATGTCACCAAAACATTAGTGTGATCTCGTTATTGGTGACTAATGAGAGGTCATTAAAATTCTTCCTTCCTCCATGTATCCTCCAACCTCCAATGCATTGTTACTCACTCAACAAGTGATATCATAAAGAAAATTACTCCTCCATACTCTTAACAAAATTTTTACAAAACATACATTGGTTACATTGATAATGCATCTATGAACAATTAAAAAAAAAATCTGACACTTTTGATGACTGAGACTTCAAGACACTAAATCATAATGATTGACATACTTATAAATACAACTCAACTCTTTCAACATTTTTGAAAAAATTTGGACCCAAATGATTTTGACAACTTTTTGATTCTGACAAAAACTTAAATAACATAAAAAATTAACTTGACAAATGATCGTTCTAAATCATAATTTTTCTTATACTAATGATCATTGATATTTAACTTGAATCAACTAAAATATTCACAGCGATTTAAATTCTATAAAGACCCTGAATACAAAACTTATACAAAAACATGTTTATAAAAACACAAATTAAAGCTTAATAAAATCTTGACTCAACTCTAATATAGATAAGTAGAACAAAACTCTTACTTTTCAAAACATTACTAATGCTAAAATCTAAATAGAGATCAACTCACAAACTAAACTTAAACTCAAAATTGACATAAATGTAAAACTAAAGGAAATATACTAAAAATAGAAGAGATCTATAAACTAATGTAAAATGAACACTTATCACTTGTCATTTAATGTATTCATTGATCTTGTACTTGAGGTGAGCTACATGGTGAGAGGTAGTCATGATCTAGTTGGACAAGTCTAGGAATCGAGCATTCTTGGAAATCACTTGCACTGACTGTATAAGAATGGAATGATGGTTGTAAGTCTTGTAGTGAAGCACAGCCATATGAAATAGAAATTACCACATATAATACTATGACACTAAAGCACACCAAAATTGATGCAATAATAATGATCACACAGCCTAGATTCTATAGATGGGATACTGTATGATCTACAATGGAAGTCTCACTGATTTAGGAGCTTAGTTGCATACAAATTTGCTTCAGATGTACTTAGAAGAAATTAAAAATCTTTGACATATAGTTTTCCAATAAAATTAACACAACATAGACATTTTAAAATATCTTTTCTCATTATTACACTCCATAATTAGATCTGTAAACTGATAACAACATTGGAATAATACATTGGAAAGATTATGGGATGGGTTGTATTCTTTATTGGCCCTTTGAAATGAGGAAGTGATAATTATTTAGACCAAAAATATGTTAAGGTGTAGCTAAATGATGGACTACAACATGATTAATCCATATGATGGAAGAAAGAGATAGTCACAAGTGCATGACATAAAACTAAATTATCTTCGACCCTATACTATAATATTATTAATAAAACATTCATTTCTCATCCTAGGGGAAAAGCATAAAACTATTTCCCCTCGAGAATTATTATAGATCCATTAAATATTTTGATCAGGCTACTTTGATACCACTATTGTGAATTCAAAAATCTAAATACAAAAACCAACAGTGCACAGAGAGAATTTTAATCACACAAATATAATATTCTTCTATATTTCCATTCTTTTATTCTAATTAATCATTTAGGAAATATTAAAAATATATAATAATATGATTCCTATAATTTATCTATCATTTTCTCATACCTATGATTATGTAAACCTATATACAATATATTATTATAACAATATATCTCAACAATAATATATTCTATTATTGTAATATTGTTTATATAACATTATTCTAATTACTAACCAAATACTAACTAACTAACCAATTACTATTTACCTCTGGGTAAATACCCAAATTCACTAATGTAAAATATAATTCCTAGATCAAAAGTACATATATTTAACTCATGCACTGATCAATAGAGCAAAAGTACACAAGCCGTCCTGAAAACTGTGAACTAGCCTCAAAACACAGTCATGGATAACTTGATCTACAACACCTGAAAGAGAACTTCTCATGACCAATGACACTTTAAAAATATTATTTGACATCTATATATCATTCTCAATTATAAATATCACAAAATCTAATGTCAAATATTGGTCTTCCAGACCAATCTTTTGTCTTCAGTACACATTATCACACTTGAACTAGACATCCCATTTTGGATTCACCATTTCAATCACTTACACTAACTTCCAAGATTATACAAAATTATTTTCCTTAGGTACATCAAATCATGGAATAAAGCATCAAAATCATTATTGAATCTTACTTACCTAGAACTGCCTATTTGACTTGAAGATCAATCATGGTGATTTTCAATTTCAACACATGTATGACCATTTAAAAATAAAATTAATGCCTATGGATGATCTTATGAGATTATTATATCATTATCATATATAAATATAACATTTTCAAATATAAAAATTGGTCTTGTAAACCAATCTCATAACCTTACACCTTCATTGTCTCATATGTACTAGATAGGTCACTTTATGAGCAAAATTTTTGTCATATCCAATGATATCAAAAACTTATATCCAACATGGACATGTATTATAGGTATTTAAAAACCTCTCCATGCAATTTGATTAATATTTAATTGATGATAGTACATCCCTAATCAACTTCTCACTTATGCCTGGGTTTCTCATTATTTGCACCATTAGGCCTGTTAGCGATAGGTTATCTTAGATGATCAGTTTAGAATACCTAAGGGATATAAGCTAATTATAAACAACCATGGAAATAAAGTATAATTCTCAAGCTTAAACCTCCAATCATTTAACAAATTTCAATTTTTCAACTCTATCTGTTATAACAAATCTCTG
Organism: Torreya grandis; assembly: GCA_037957365.1. NCBI lineage: Eukaryota > Viridiplantae > Streptophyta > Pinopsida > Cupressales > Taxaceae > Torreya > Torreya grandis. The sequence goes on from JARHVA010005977.1 coordinate 436,215, forward strand.
AGAAACAAGGAATTTATTATAAGGAGCACTTACATGATAAATAAATCATACATGGAGGTGCTTGGGAGATTTAAATACATTTTATAATAGTTTTTTAATTCATTAAAATCCATTTTGAACATGTTGTAATAATATCTTTCATATTGGGTCACTATTAGGGTTTTTTGAGGATTTAAACCATCTTCCAGTCTTAATGATCATTCACAAAGCTTAGCCCCTTATTATAAAAACCAATGCCTAAAAATTTGATATAGTAACCTTACACATATTCCATGAATTTATTATCTTCTTATTCATAAGTTACATATCCCAATGAACACTTGAAACTTCTTCTCAGGTTGAGAACCCTTCATTCTATGCACACGAGAGACCTAAAAACACTTTTTCTTGCCTTAACCTGTAAAATATGACCTCAAAATTTGTGAACATGCTTGAAAAAATGTATCATACATTTAAATACACTCACTTTATCACATATGCCTTGGAAATTGATCTTGATACCTCATTAGGTCACCACCTCTCTCTTTGTTCTCTAGGCCTTGACGTACAAGTTACATTAGGACTTAAAACTGACCTTTTAACTAATTTACAAGTTTTCAAAACCTCATATACATGTCATAAAATATATTAATAGGCTAAAATACTTCCATAATTTTCTCATATGTCTTGAAAATACCTCATGACACCTCATTAGGTCAGATAGGGTCTAGAACTAGTCTAGTTCCATGTTAGGTATATAGGTCCTACCCTTAAAGGCTCACGCTGAGACTCTCATGAGTGATCCAATGCCTCATATGCATGATTAAATAACCTCATAAAACATCTTATGTATTTATTAATCTATACTACTATCCCACAAAGCTCATACCTTCTCACAATGTATCTTCATGTAATGACCAGTGTCATGACTAGGCTTCTTAAGCACTTGAAGCTTGAAAACTAAAATTGAAACACTCTTTGATTATTATACACATTAATCACATGTATTTCATGCTCTTTAGAAAATATCATACCTATTCACATACTTATTCATAATAATTATGTACATGCTCATGATATTATTATGTTTGTTATGACTAGGCTTCTCAAGACACCTTTTATTCAAGAACTGGTACTCAAACATGATTACCTTTTATTGAACCTTGAAATCAACCTCAAAAGAATCATTAGGTTTCCTTTAAATTATCTCTCAACAGAGATACAATATGTTTCCTTTAAATTATTTCTTGTTACATGGTTTCCTTGTCACATTAGACACAGAAGCTCATACCTCACAGATCACTCACCATGAGTCTTTACTAGATCCAACTTGACATCCATGACATTAACTTTGACATAAAATGTCATCAACCTTGACATCAATTACAACACTTCTCAAAAAACTCACCCTTTTTCATTGATGTAAAATCATTCTTCAATTTGCTCATTCTCGTCTCCCCCATTTTGGTCAAGCTTCCTTCTTTAAATTTCTCCCCCTTTGACATTAATGATAAAGGGTCTTCCACAAACTACCATTTAGAATCACACCTCCTTAAAACATAGGTTATGAATCATAATAGGAACATTCTCCCTGTTACTCCATGCATACCTCCTTCAAATGATCTTAGATTACAAGACCATTTCTCAACACAAATCAATTGTAGTCAACAACTTGACTAACTCCCCCTTAAACCAAGCATCCACCATGCTTCCGCTAACTGAAGAGTATATTCATGAAACCTAATGAAGTCACCCCTTTCCATAGGTCACCTAAAAAACACCAATTTAGGATATTCTTAGATATCCATGCTCTTACAAGACTGAATTTCCTTCAATATCCTTTTAGGTTTGATTGGCATTATAGGCTTGATCTCTTCAACGTCTATTTGATCATCAATATGAGCTAGAACTAGACATTCCTGACTAGATTTCACATCTGAAGTATGTGCTATCATATTAGATAGTCTACTTAAGCTTGTAGATTGATCATGACTCACCTTTACTATCTTTGGTTTCTATACATTCATTTGCCTTCTTTCTTACACTCTAGGGGCTTCAAACCTCATATTTTGACTTGATGATCTTCTAGCTTTGTTAGGATAGAACCTTGCAATGTGTCCTATATTATGACAACTATATAAAACTACCTTATACATACCATTTTATTGATTTGAATTGTGACTCCTTCCATAGTCCCATGAGTACTCATTCTTGGAGGGTCTTCAACATGCTCTTGCTATATGACAAAACTAACTACATACAAAATAGTAACCATTAAATAAATTAGAATACATTATAGTATTAGGTTGTTTGATAGATATTTTCATGTTGACCTTCTTGTCTTCAATAGCTTTCTCCTTGACTTGAGTTTCCTCCTTTTGGTCTTATTTGAAACCAAGACTTGTTTTATCACTTGAATATTTTTTACTACCTAAAGAGGAAGAATACATCAAAAGGGTCTTCACCCTACTAGATGCTTGATCTAATTCAACTTTCAAGGATTCCACTTCAGTTTCATATTTGATGTATTCTTCCTCTTTCGCCTTTATGTTTGCATTGACTATCTCTATTTGTGGTTCAACTTGATTGATAATCTCATCATACTCCTTATAAGTGTTACTCAGTATCTCCTCAAACAAAACAATATGATCCTCATAGTCATTAACTAATGATCTTATCTTGTGACTATTTCTTATTTGTAACTTTAAGTCCTCTAAGGAAATTACCAATTCTACCTCAAGGTTCACTTTAGCTTCTTCTTCATCTGATTCTACATCAACCATAAGGCCATTCCTATTTGATAAACCCTCATTGTTTGATTATATGTCCATGAATAAGGTTTTATTATTATCATGTTCAAGTTCATTACTTCCATCATCACTATCATATGCACTTGATTCACTTACATTAGAAGAGTTGTCTTATTTAGTAAATAATATTTTCTTATTCTTTAAATTTTCTTTCCTACCTTCATACTTCTTGAAATTCTTTTTTCTCCAAGCTTATAGGCCTTATTATCATCTCCATGGTGTTCATAATGTTCTTCATTATGATCATATTTATCCTTGTTAGGACACTTGGATGCAAAGTGACAAATCTTACCATAGTTGAAACATTTGAAGGGAAACTTACCTTTGTACTTACCAAATCCAAACCTTAACTTCCTTACAAACATAGATATCAATTGATCATCATCAACATCTAAACATTACTCATCCTTAACCTCTTGGATTTTGACTTATTTTCAACTTTGAAAGCTGGTTATTTCTTGGGAGGTCTTCCTTCATTAGTTCTTATCTCATAGGTAGTCAAAATGTCATGAAGTCCATCCATATCTATCTTGTCTAAATCTTGCATCTCTTCTAATATAGATACCTTATAATCAAAATTAGGAGTTAGTGGTCTTAATACCTTTTGAATAATTGTATAATATTTTACTTCTCTTAATATTTTGATGACATTATAAACTTCATCAACCTTGAACAAGTAAGATTTAATCCTTTCATCTTCATTCATCTTCAAACTTTCAAATGGTCTCTTGTGGGTCTAAAACTTGGATATGTTCACCTTGGTATCTCCTTCATAAATGGTCTTCAACTTGTCCCATATCTCTTTGGCTAATACATAGTGCATCACCTTCATAATATCTACCTCTGATAGGCCACAAAGAATGGTATTCATTGCCTTGAAGTTGTTTTCACTAGCCTTCTTAGCTACTGCATCAATTGATGGAATAGGAAGAGCACTATAACCATCCACAACTGAATGTGAAATATAATGATCCTGAGACATCAAATATATCTTCATCTCAACATTTTCAAAGGAATAATTTTATCCACTAAATAATGGGGCCTTACTGGTAGAGAAACCACCTTGAGCCTACTGACTAGACATCCTTGCTTTTAGGATCTCTTTTAGGCTTTTATACCTACTTTGAAGGACCATGCTTTGATACCAAATATTGAAATAAAAATGAATAATATGGGAGGTTTAATCAATATTTAAAATATTACTTATAAATTCCACTTAATCAAACATGAATCATTCAATCAAGCACATAGGTCTAACAAATATAAAGAACTATTTACATAAGCATCAAGCACAAGAACATGAGATAACACAAATTATATGTGGGAAACCCTCAAGGGGATGAAAACCCATTGATATATATAAATGGAATAAATTAATATAATACAAACACTAACTTTAGTGAATCAATAACCTCACTTGGATCACCAACCCCAACTAACTAGGCACCAATTCAACTAGGCTTTAACAGGCACCCACTTGCAAAGAGGCACCAACCCCCTAGATGAATTAGAACCAATTTAAACACTTGAAAAATTTGATAACCTTAATAAAAACTTATTTCTCATAAAACATATGATGATATCCTTCCTTATCTTTTCACACGCTTTTAACCTTCTCAAACTGGCACCTAGCCTTCTTCACTCAACTAGGCCTCATTTTAATTTGATTAGGTCATATGACTTTGATATTTATATGAAACATATATGTCAAAGCTTAATAATTAAACCTATACACTCATATAATTTTTTATAATATTTGATTCTACTTACCAATGTGTTATTCTATTTTCTTGCACACTTTAACACTGATAAGACTAAAATTGCCTAGTATTTATACAAGTCTTTTGTTCATATCCTTATTAGTCAGAAAAATACTCTTAACCTATTAATTAATCCATTTAATATATATTATAACATACTACATACATATATCAAATTTTATTTGATTCCTTTTAGGTCTGACTTGCCTTAATTAGGCCTTATCTCATCTTTAGGCCTCAAGAAGACCTAATCCCATTAGGTATACGTAGGATATGTTACACTATGCCTTCCTTGGAACACTTAAAACATCTACACACAGTAGTAACATATCATAAAACACTCAAATATATCCTTTCTAAGATCATCTAAGCTGCATAACACTTTTTATCTCAAACTACTACTTGGAGCACATAATTAGTATTGTTCATATTAGGCATGTGCATACTCAGAAAGTCTGTTTTAAATAACTAAAGTATAAACATAATATTTACAAAATAACATGAAAAAAATAACATATACATAATATATATGACCTTGGGTATATCATCATATTATTTATACTTCACATCTCAATGAAAAATTACACAAACCCTTCTCTGCAAGTAGCCCACTCAAAACTGCCAACTAGACTCAAAATATAGTCATGGACAACTTGATATAAAACACCTAAAAGGTCACTTCCCATGATAAATGAACCTTAAATATTATTTGATATATATATATATATATATATATATATATATATATATATATATATATATCATTTTAAATTACAAATATCATAATTTATAATGTCAAATATTGGTATTACATACCAATCTTTTGTCTTCAATACAAATAGTCAAACCTGAATCAAACAACCCATTTTGGCTTCACCATTTCGATCACTTAAACTAACATAAAATCTTATTAAAATCATGTATAGGTCAATAAAGTTCCAAAAAATAACATTATGTTCCTTAGTTACATCAAATCATGGCATAGAGCCTCAAAATCATCACTACAACTTATATAGATCTACCAATTTGCCTTGAATATCAGTCATGGTGATTTTGACTTTCAACACTCGTATGGAAATTTCAAGATAATCCTAATTCCTATGGATGATCTTATTATATCATTATACAATTATTAGATATAATATAACATTTTAAAATAGCAATATTGGTCTTTTAGACCAATCTCATAACCCTACACCTTCACTATCTCATCTATACTATATAAGTCAATTTATGAGCAACATTATCATCATATACAATGATCTAAAAAAATTATATCAAAAATGGACATGTATTATAGGCATTTAAAAACCTATCCATGAATTTTTATTCATCCATATATATGATATTATATCCCTAATCATCTTCTCACTTCTGCATGGTTTTCTCACTATTTTCATTATTAGGCTTGTTAGTGATAGGTTATCTTGGATGACTAGTTTAGCATACCTAAGGGCTAGAACCTACTCATAAACTACCATGGAAATAAATTAAAAGCATAAATATTAAACCTCCATCTATTTATCAAATTTGACTTAGTCAACTCTAATTGCTACAATAAATCTCCAAGAAACAAGGCCTTTCCTATAGGGTCTACTTACTCATGTGAAAAACCAATCACACCTGGAAGTATCTAGGAGAGTTTGATAAATTATATAATAGTTTTTATAGTCATTAAAATCCATTCTGATCACTTTAGAACAAGATCTTTCATATCGATTCACTGTTAGGGTTCTTTGAGGGTTTAACCCATCTTCTAGTCTTAACAATCATTTGTAAAGGTTATCCCCTTGTTCTAGAAACCAATGCCTAAAATTTTTATTTAGTATCATTAACCATATACTATTATTGGATTATGTTTTTATTCATTGGTTAAGCATGCCAGTGAACACTTGAAAGTTCTTCTCGAGTTGAGAACCCTTCATTATATGCACATGAGAGACCTCAAAACACTTTTTCTTTCCTTAACCTATAAACCATGACCTCAAAATTTGTGAACATGATTAAAAAATGTACCATACCTCTTAAAACACTCACACATGCCTTGGAAACTAATCCTGATACCTTATTATGTCACCACCTCTCTCTTTACTCTCTAGGCCTTGACCTACAAGTTGCATTAGGCCTTAAAATTGACCTAATAATTATCCAAGATGTAAAAACATTATATACATGTCATAAAACCTCTTACCATGCTCAACCACTACCATACATTCTTCACATGTCTTGACAATACCTCATGACACCTTATTAGGTCATGCAGGGTCTAGTACTAGTCTAGTTTCATGTTAGGTCCATAGGTCTTACCCCTATAGGCTCACTCAGAGACTCTAATGAGTGATACAATACCTCATACAAAATCTTATATATATTTTAATCTATCTTACTAGGCCACCAAGTTCATACCTTCTCACAAGGTCTCTTCATATAATGACCAGTGTCATGACTAGGCTTTTGAAGCACTTGAAGCTTGACAACTGACCTTGAAACACTCCTTGATGATTCTACACCTTTCTCACATGCCTTTCATTCTCTTTATACAATATCTTACCTCTACACATAATTATTAATGCTCTTAATATGACTATTCTTGTTATGACTAGGCTTCTCACGACACCTTGTATTCAAGGACTGGTACTCAAACATGTTTACTATTTACTAAACCTTGACATCAACCTCAACAGAATAATTAGGTTTCCTTCAAATTATCTCTCAATAGAGAGACAATAGGTTTCCTTCAAATTATCTCTTGTCACATGGATTCCTTGTCACATCAAACATGCAAGTTCATACCTCACAGATCACTCACTATGCATATTTACTATATGCAACTTGACATCAATGACATCAACCTTGAAATCAAATGTCATCAACTTTGACATCAATGACAAAACTTCTCAAGAAAAACATGTTAGCTTGAAATTGAAAATAATTAAGGAATCAAGTTGTGTCTAAACTAGTAGAAGCCTCTAATTATAGAATGAATCCACTTATGTATAGGGTGAAGCTACTAAAACAAATAGATTGGTTAAAATTTAGAAAACTAATGAAGATCAAAGCCACACTTATTGACAATAAAGTTGTGAATATAAAAGTAAATTAATGTATAGATAAAACATAAAAAATCAAGCATAGACAAGTCACTATAGGATATTAAAAAACCCATTAGTTATATAACTAGGCTAGTAATGATAAAATTGAAGTCACATAAGTATCAAACCACAAAAATAGTATACTCAAAATTGCACATGAACTTGGGGAAGCTATGTCTACATAGTGAGAACTCATTTGTATCAAAAATATATCCATGCATATGCACTAATATATTCACAACATGCACTTAGACAAAGAACTAAAATATGTGAAATCACTAAAAGGTATCACAAAATTGTTAGTGATTAGTAAAAATCATAGATTTTATAAAAATGGATTCGTATAAAATAGGTAGAGAAGTCAAACAATTAAGTACATTGTGACGGTCAAGTCTATCATTAAAATTTAAAATCATGTCTATCTAAATCAAATTCATGTTTCTATAGTGTGAAACTATGTCTACACAATTTAGAATTTTAGATAGTCCTAAAGTTAAATTTTCACAATATTTTAAAGTTTATGACCATCAAAACCTCTCAAAAAGGAACCTACAAGTTTTTTAGATCACAATAAAACCTCCACAACTAAAAGTTAAAGGATTTATCCCATCATGGTCCCATAATGTAATTTGAAAATGAGTTTTTAACCCAAATTAAATGGAACAATGGAATGAATTCAAAATTCTTACTCTAAACCCAATCATAATCACCTATGATTTAGTTGAAAGAATAGGAGATTCATATACAAATTTAAATTAAATATAAAAAAACAATTATACCTCAATTTCAATGAATTCTTCCTCTTTAAAAAGATTGGATGTTCTCAAAATGGCTTTATTGAATTTATATGTTGTTATAATTATTCAATTTGTCCTACAAGGCTCAAGATTATAGCAACATATGATCAATGGATGCTTGATTATTGGCAAGGTGATGGTGAGATGATGAAAAATTTGTAAGTTCCATTTTTTTATGGGAATGTAGGTGATTATATAGGAATTTGATGGAATAATTTATATATATGATTTATCCATGTGATATTAAGATCAATGGCTAAGTTTTAGTGTGAGGATTTGGTAATTGAGAATATGAATTAAAACTTAATAAAATTCTCTAGATAAGAATGGGTGAGGGGTTATAGGAAGCTTAGAGTTTTATATAGCATATTAGGATTAGTTAATGATAATTAGAGAGGATAAATGAGGTGAGTTTTGGGAGACATAGTGGAGGTAGTTGGTGGTAGGTGAGAGAGTAATTTAAAATTCCTTAATATTATGTAGGTAGTGATTATGGATAAATGAAGTGTTAATAGAAGAATTAATTGAGAGAAGTAATATTATAAGGTTAGTTGTGATATGGGAAATGTATAAGGGGTTTATTAGGGTGTTATATTATAATAAATTATATATAATTATATAAAATAAATTAATAAGTGGAATTAGTATGGACTGATAATGAAATCAGTAGTGAGTAATAGAGCAGTAAATTCTAGATTGATATAAGTACATGTTTCCATTGTCAATAATGGATGACTTAATTTATTTTTTGAGTGGATCAAGGTAATTAAATAATATATATTTGAAGAGTGGGTATGATTAAATAGTCATAATAGAATTAGATGAGTGTAATACCACATTCAAGATGAATGATGGGTCATATGAGCAGTTGGTCATGCCATTCAGTTTTTCAAATGCTCCGAGTACATTCATGAGACTCATCAATAGATTTTTGAAGCCTTTCATAGGTAAATTTTTAATATTTTATTTGTATGAAACTATGATTTTCGGTCATTCCAAGGAGGAATATTTGGAACATTTGAAATTAGCTTTGGATAAGTTGAAGGAAGAGAAATAAATAGTGAACGTGAATAAGTGCAACTTCATTCAATAAGAGATGATATATTTTGGATTGGTAATCTCAAGATATGGGTTAAATATGGACTCTAAAAAGGTGAGGATAATTGTGGATTGGCCTTCACTATAAAGTATGTTTGAAGCAAGGATTTTTCATGAGTTGGCAAGTTTCTAAATAAATTTTATTAGAAACTTTAGCAGCATACATGCACCCATCATAGAGAAGATGAAGGGAGATAAGAATAAATTTCATTGGACTATTTTAGAAGACAAATGATTCTAGTTTTTGAAGAGAAAAGTGATGGAACAACCAGTGCTAGCCTTACCAAATTTTGGTAGGTGTTTTAAGTTGATTGTGATACAAGAAAAATAACCATAGAAGCAGTGTTGAGTCAAGAGGGTAAGCTCATTGCCAATTTTAGTGATAACTTGAATGATGGTAAGAGGAAGTATTTATTATATGACTAATAATTATAGACAATGGTGTAAGCTCTCAAGAAGTGGCATCATTACTTGTTGCTAAAGGAGTTCATTTTGTACATGGATGATCATGTTTTTTAGTTCATAAATAATCAAGGTAAGATGAATCAAAGACACATGAAATGGTAAAATTTATTCAGAGCTATTAATTTGTCATGAAACATAGGAGTGGTAAGTCCATTAAGGTAGTATATTTATTGATTAGGTGAGCTTTTATAGTGAATGATCTGAGAATTGAGGTCATTGGATTTGAATTCATCAAGGATTTCTTTGAGGAAGACATGAATTTATGAGATTCATAGGCAACATGTAGGAATACAATGAATGTGGACATAAATCTATTATTAGATTAAATTTTATAATATGGATTGTTTTTTTACAGGACATGACTTTGGATACCAAAAGGTTACATGAGAGATAACTTGTTGAAGGAGAATCTTAGCGAAGGACTTGTTGGACATTTTAGATATGACAAGACTTTTTCATATCTAAAAGAAAGATACTATTGGCCACAAATGGGTATAGACATGAATATGTTTGTGTAGAAATGCATATTTTTTCAACATGTAAAAGGAAAGATTCAAACTTTTGGTTTGTATCAACTATTACCCATTTCAAATAGACCATGGGATACATTGAGCATGTATTTTATTCTTTATTTTCTAAACAAATAGCAAGGTAATCATTTCATATTTTGTGTTGTGGATATGTTATTTAATATGGCTCGATTTATTGCATGAAATAATAGTGATGCCACGCACATTAAAAAAATATATTTCTATAAACTTTTAGGTTGCATGGAATCCTCAAAGTATTATCTCAGATAGCGATATAATTTTTTTGGAAACATGTCGAGGATACTATGGAATAATTTGGGTACCAAATTAGACTTAATTTCATCCTCTCACCCTCATATATATGAAATTAAAAATTTATTTCATGCAATAATAGTGATGCCACACACATTAAAAATATGTATTTCTATAAACTTTTAGGTTGCATGGATATCCTCAAAGTATTATCTCAGATAGCAATAGAATTTTTTTGGAAACATCTAAAGGATACTATTGAATAATTTGGGTACCAAATTAGACTTAATTTCATCCTATCACCCTCATATAGATGAAAAAATGGAGGTGTTGAATCATAGTCTTGGTAATTTATTAAGATGTTTGGCTAGTGACAATCCTAAATAATGGGACTTGATGTTGGCATAAACTAAATTTATTTACAATGATTCAATCAATTGAAGTACGATAATTAGTCATTTTTAGATAGTATATGTGAACTTCCCTATAGGCATATTGTAATTGAGTATGTGAATAAGGTGAATACTATGCTCAAGTTATGCATTATGTGCATTAATAATTCAAGATCAAACTTGAAGAGTGTGTTGTAAAATACAAACAACATGTTGATATGTAAAGGAAAGAAGTAAATTTTGAAGTTGAGGACTTGGTGTTGTCACATTTGTACAAGGAGAGGTTTTAAAAAGGTGAATATAGAAAACACAATTACAAAAATATTGATCCTTTTAAGATTTTGAGGAATTTATTAGCTAATTTACTTGAGTTTTCATTTCCAGATAGAGTAGGTATTTCACATATCTTTAATGTGGTTGATTTATACTCGTACATGGAAGGGGAAATAAGTGATAGCATGTATTTTTAAGTTGAGGATTGTAAGGATTAGTTTCCATGAGTAGTTAAATAATATATGGAATCCATTGTACATATTCAATTTAGAAAGAAGACATGGGGTTACAAGTACTACAAGTACCTGGTTAAGTAGAAAGATAGAGCATCTAAAGACACAACTTGGATGAATGCATCCAAAGTTGCCAAACATGGTAAAACTATAGAACATCTCACTATAGTATCATGAATGGGATCTCATGTTCATTTTTTTTACCTTGGATGTTTGATGTAGGAGCATCCATGGTGAATAGGATATTTGTGTTAATTAAAAAGAAGTGTTTTTCTAGTGCTTGCTTTGTTGAATTGTTTTGGTGTGTTTGGTTGTAGGTTGTTCCCTTGGTTCCCACTTTGGGCCATTCAAAATTATGTTATACCAAAATTTTATTTGGTCTAATTCTCATCTTGGAGAGAGTTTTTCGATCCTGTAGTTGTAATCAAATTTTATACTCGTGATTTAGTCTTGGTGAAATTCATGTTTGTTCACAATTGTAATTGAAACTTTTTATATATTGCTTTGGTCTCTGTGGAATGTGTGAAAATTTATTATTGTAATCAAGATTTGAAATTATTATTTGGTATTAACAAGTTTGAATAACAATTTTATATTGTATTCAGGGCTTCAATCACCAATTAGGTCTTCATTGACATTGTGTAACATTTATAAAGCTAATCAGGATTCACATTTTTCATTACGTCTTGGATATTCTTCATTTGGAAGTCCTTTGTTAATCATAATTTTATATCAAATTAATTCCTTAGTTGTTTAGCGTAACTTTTCAGTGTTAATCAAGGTTTAATTATAAATTAAGTCAATGATAGGCTTGACAATGTAATGTAGTGTTAATTGGATAAAAAACTATGATTAAAACTTAGTAGAAACTAATCAAACTTTTATTGTCGATTAGGTATTCGTGACAAGCAAGTGGTATATATAATGGTGTCTAGAATAGAATCATAATCACATTTTTTATTCATGGTGTCTTGTCTCCATGTTATTTGGGTATCCAACCCTAATTCGGTTAAAGTAACATTTGAATGGTGTTACTTTGGTGTGCAAATTTCAATTCTTGACTGGGTCTTGAAGAGTAGTTATGGCTCAATGATTTTCATCTATGTTATGTGGGAATTACTATCCCAATTAGGTTAGTATGATGTAAAGAGATTAGACACAATACCAATCATGTGGTGAAGATTCGATTAAGTCTATGATATGATTTTTAAAATGTTGAGTTCTAACAAAAGGATACATAAGTTTGTCAAAGGTAAAACTGCATTTTGATATGCTTTAAATGTCCATGAAGCTCCAATTAGGTTTACCTATGGGTAGACATTTCTATTTTTATGAATTTTGGTTGTTTTTAACTATGTGAAGCTAAAATGTCATGGAATGATTAGGGAGCTTTTGGGACAAACCATTCTAACCTATAAGGGCAAAATGGATCCTTTGTTTTTTGGGTGGAGGGGGGGAGGGCGTGAGGGGAGACATTATTCCATTGAATATTATTATTGAATATAGTTTTTTTATTCTTATATAAATTAAAGAATCTTTATGTCAATGAAATTTACTTTCTAAACTTGTCATTGAAACCTTTTTTTATTATTTTCTTGATTTCTTTCAAGATGAATAAAAGGAATGGTTTCATGTATCAAATTCTAAAATTTATTTTATGAATTTCATTCTCAATAATGAATGTGATTCCAAAAACTAAGCATCATAGATGAAATGGTTATCCTTACTTGGAACCCTTCTCTACGTATTTCTCACGATGAGAGTGTGCATAGATTTGAATTAAGAAGAGTCTATTGGCAAGTTGTGAAATATAATATTGCATCATGGGAGAGATGGAACACTAAATAAATTTTGTTTGGAGAGGTAAAAGACTAAAAGGACATTGAGTTGTATATTCGGCCAAGGTAATGAGAGGTATATGGGTAAAGGTTGGATGGAATGGAATTTTGATGGCTATTCTCACACACTACCTTGTCTTTTAAAACAAATTGTCAATGTATAAGAAAAATAATAATATGATGATGGGCTCATTGATCATGATAACATAGTTTTAAAATTATATGAGAGATATAAACAATATTCCACATAAATTTTTTATATAAACTCAAAAAGTTACTTTATCACAAGCATTCTTCATATCCCTTCATTAGGCCTTATATAAGTAAAATGAGATTTCTTTGATTTGCCCAAAAATGACTCTCTACACTTCATGTACCTATGAAAACACTCTAATACATATATTTTAGACCCAATTGAAGTAGTATAAAATGTTACAACCTTCTTTTCCATCTCTATCACATACTTACTTTGTTAACCTGCCTATTTTCCTTATAGCCTTGTTTTGAGGGTTTTTTGAATTTTATTCCTATACACTAAGTGCATTAAAAACTAATCAGTGTTCAAGATATTAATTTGGAAATTTTAATAAATATTAAAGTATTAGGATCCAACACAGTCTCTACTCTACTTTATTTTCAACTTTTATAGTTAATTTTAGGCCTAATTAGGCCTTGTAGGATAGGTCCAATACTCCACACATGAAAAAACAAACCCACTAAACCTAAAACCACTCCAAGTTTTTATGATTTTCTACCATGTACTTTTCTTTATAAATAAGTTTCCTTATTTTGACAACCTATGAAAACACAATTTTCAAGCCTATGACTGTACTTTTCCACTTTCTAATATTTACTCAAGGTTTAAAGGACTAAAATTGGTATTAAAAGTTATTTTTTAAAATTATAGAACTTTTTAAATGATTTATTATAACCTTAGATGCATCATAAATTTCATGCAACATGGTTTTTTGTCTAGAAATCCTAGGTTATCCTATCACAGGGCAGCAAGCTTAAAGCATTCATAAGTTGAGATAAACAACATGTGAATACCCAATTCAAACTCCAAACTTTATTTTGATTTATGATCTAAATTTTATATCTATATACTTACAGTCTATAATGTATGTATTGACTCATATTTCTTTGTTTTCAGACTGTAATATACAGAATTATGAATTCTCATACTAAGATCATACAAAGACTTATACAATATGATTGAAGACTTATTAGTTTGTTATATGATTTTATAAAGGTGTTAAAACCTTTTTTAAATCTTTTATAACACTATTTATGTGGGTTATTAGTCAAATATTCCTCCAACATACAAATTTCTTCGTGTAACAAGACTATACACTATAGAACTTTGTTCACAATTTTGTTAAGCTAAATTAGTTGTTCTTGTTCACTTTTATAAAGACTATAATGACTTATTAAGGATTTAATATCATCATAAAAAAAAATATTACTCTCCATTCATTATATGTTTTCACATGATCACCTAAAGTGTACAAAATCATAGTGTTTCTATGATTATATCAATAAAAACTCTACATATAAATCATGCACTCAAAATTATTGATGAAAATTCATTGGCTTACCAATAATGGTGACTATTTTACATTATAATTATTATCCACCTAGTTTGATCCTTTTACATCATCAAAAACTCATTAATCATGTTTCATTCTTAAACTAAATCCATTCCTTCTATATAACATCAAGAACACACTATACAACACTTACAACATAGGAAGAATTGTTCATAAGCTTAAAAACATCATTTATTTATCTAATCCTCATTTTTACATACAAAAACATCTCCTTAAATACAAATATTCAACTCCATTATGTACAACTACTTCCAAGAGTCAAATTTGCACAAGTTTCTCAAGAATTCATCTTGAGAATGAACTTGAATTATACCAAATGACTCCTAGAGCCTATGATTTATAGCCTTTCATAATCCTATGATCAAGTTTAAAACTTTATCATGGATTAAAAAATAATAATCTTAGAAAGGACTTTAAAACAATCCTAATAATTCTTCCTTTGACTTCTCCACTAAACAAACTTGCTCCTTATCTCTCTCCAATGTGGGAATGATTCTTGGATAAGGTGACGAGGTATTATTTACATCTATAAAGGTAATAAATCATTTTTACAAGATGAATTTATCTTTGATGGCTCCTTAATTCTTTTTATTACCTTTAAATCCACTCACAAGGCTTGAATTTTTGAATGGAATGTTTTGGAGGGAAACTTTGTAGTTGGCCTATACACACATATTGAGACCTCCTCACAACTTCATTACTTATTTAACATATGATTATGAATCCCAAAGTGATATTGTGACTTTTAAGGCTGTTACAATGCAATTTTGAAATTTTGGATTATTATCAAGGCTTATTGACTCTTCTAGCATATTTATGTACAAAATTACAATAAATGGTTTGATAATCATATATCAAATTTTCTCAAGGGAGAGTGGATCCCAGTGGAGATGTGAGCAAGGATGGGGAATAATAAACTCACAAGGTTAGGCTAGAAGATATGGAAAATTAATCTCAAAAAATATTTATTACAACTACAATGAGGATTTGAAGTAAGTCAAAACTAGATACACCTTATTATAATGGTAGTTTAAATCCCAAAGAACTCACAAATTGGATAACTGAAATGGATTTTTTTATTATGAGTCTATGGAGGAACACATTAAGGTGAAATTCATGGTCATGGATTTGAAGCATCATGCTCCATATGGTGGGATAATGTGCAAGTTGAGAGACACATAAATAATAAGCATAAAATAATATCATGGGATCAAATGGTATTAACATTGAAGGCAAAAACATTACCCTTGGAGTATCAAATTATATTTTTTAATAAAGTTGAAAAAAATGAGACATAAGGAGAGGAGTGTGAAATACTACATCTAACAATTTATAAACACACCATATGAGCTTGACATGTTAAGGAAGATCCAAAAAAGTTACAATCTATGTGAATGGACTACATTTTTTATACAAAATTAAATTAGTTTGCAAGACCTAACAATTGTATATGAAGCCTATCAATGTACATTGAAGGTAGAGGAGAAGCTGACAAGGAATCAACAAGCAAACTATAGAGGTATATTAAGGTCTTTGAGAGGAAGATGATAAAACATTGTTGGAAGAGGTAAACAAAATAATTGTGGGGAGGTTAATAGTTAACATAACCCAAATTTAAACCAAGGAAAAAGATACTATTCTAGAGGAAGAGGCTTCTATGGTAAATGTTTAGGGTGTAATAATTATGTTGGTCATAAGGAGAAAGATTGTCCAGAAAACCTCAAAATAATGGTAAGAGAGATGAAAGGATAGATCATATAGTTTTTATATATGAGGAGAGTTTTGGGTATCCTAATCATAGAAGAGCCATAATAAGAAGAGGTCTTATTGATAAAAAAATGTTGTTAAAACCAGCCAAGGAGGTGAACAAACTGACACAATGAAAGAGAATATTATGAATTATTTTCAACTATGGAGGTAAGTTTTGTAGAGTTTTGATTAATAGCATTAGCTCAAATAACTTGGTTTCTCAAAAAATGGTAGAAAAACTTGGACTGAAATGTTTGACACAATCTGCACCATAAAAGGATTTTTAGTTACTTAAAGGGCATCAAGTGCTAGTGAATGAGAAGTGTGTGTTGAATTTTTAGATTGGTTCATACAAGGATGAATTTTTATGTGATATCATGTCCATGGGATTGTGTCATGTGTTATTGGGATGGACATGGTAGTTTGATAGGAGAGTTTTTCATGATAGATGAGCAAACATATATATTATTACAAAGGATGGGAAGAGATTCACATTGAGTCCTTTGAATGACAAAGGAGATAAAGTAGACAAAAGTTAAAAATTAATGTTGTTATCTGATAAATAGTTATTGAATGTGGCTAAGGATAAAAAAACTATGCATTGAATTAATTTTTAACCATGTGCAAATTATGATAGCCACTATGGTAAGTGATATTCTTTTTTAAATTCATAATATTTTGAAAGATTATGTGATATTATGACAAGTGAGTTTCCATATGGACTACCACCTATGAGAAGCATTATTCATCACATGTATTTAGTTTTAGGAGTGATTTTTCCTAATAAAGCAACCTATAGGTTGACTCCAATGGAGAATGAAGAAATAAATAAGTAGGTATAGGAGCTATTGAGAAAAGGTTTAATCCATGAGATTTTGAAACCATTTGAATATATAGCTATGTTGGCATTGAATAAAGGTGAGGAATGGATAATGTGTATAGATTCATGTGTAATAAACAAGATCACCATTAATTACATGTTTCCATTTCCAAGAATGGATGACTTAATAGATTGTATGAGTGGAGCAAGGTACTTCACTAAGATCAATTTGAAGAGAAAATGATGGGTTGTATGATTGGTTGGTCATGCCATTTAATTTTTCAAACACTCCAAGTATGTTCATGAGACTATGAATGAAGTGTTGAAGACTTTCATGGGTAAATTTTTAATAATTTATTTGGATGACATTATGATTTTGTCATTCCAAGGAGGAGCATTTGGAATATTTGAAGTTGATTTTAGATAAGCTGAAGAAAGAGAAATTACTAGTAAACTTGAATAAGTGCAGCTTCATGCAAGAGGAATTAGTATATTTTGAATTTATAATCTCAAGATATGGGTTGAATATGGACCCTGAGAAGGTGAGGTAAATTTTAGATTGGCCTTCATTAAAAAGTATGTTTGAAGTAAGGAGCTTCCATGGGTTAGTGAATTTTTACATAAATTTTATCAAAAACTTCAGTGACATATGTGTACCCATCATAAACACTTTGAAGGGAGATAATAATAAATTTCAATGGATTGTTGTAGAAGAGATTAGTTTTTAGTTTTTAAATAGAAACATTATGGAATAACCAGTGTTAGCCTTATTGGATTTTAGTAAAGTGTTTTATGTTGATTGTGATGCAAGTGGAATAGCCATATGAGTGGTGTTGAGTCAAGAGGGTAATCCGATTACCTATTTCAGTGATAAGTTAAATGATGATAAGAGGAATTACTTGGTCTATGACAAATAATTCTATGCAATGGTGAAATATTTCAATAATCTATGACATTACTTATTTTCGAAGGAAGTAATTTTGTACAAGGATAATCACGATTTACAGTTCAAAAATATCCAAGGTAAACTAAATCAAATAATATGAAATGGATAAAATTTATTTATTGTTATTCATTTGTCTTGAAGCATAGGAGTGGCAAGTCCAATAAGTTAGTCGATGCCTTGAGTATGTGAGATTTTTTAGTGAATGAGTTGAGAGTGGAGGTCATTGGATTTGTATCCATGAAGGATTTGTATGGGGAAGACTTGGATTTCTAAGATGCATGGGTAGTGTGTAGGAATCCAATGGATGTGGGTAGAACTATATTGTTTTATTACATGTTACAATATGGATTATTTTTCAAAGGACAAAATTTTAGTATACCAAAAGTTTCTGTGAGAGAGAACTTGTTGAAGGAAAAGCATAGCGGAGGATTTGCTAGTCATTTTGGATATGATAAGAATTTGGAAAAGCTAAACGAAATATACTATTGACCATAGATAGATATAAATGTGAATAATTTTTTGTAATAATGAAAATTTTTCCAATATGTAAAATTCAAGATTTAGAATGATGGTTTGTATCAGCCATTGTCCATTACAGATAGACCATGGGATGCATTGAGCATGGATTTTATTCTTAGTTTTTTGATAATGCATTGAGGTAATGATTCCATATAAATTGTTGTGAATATTTTTTTGAAAATGGTTCACTTTATAGCATGCAATAAGTCTACTTATGCTGCACACATTACAAGTAGTTCTTTCAATAAATTATTAGGTTGCATGTATTGCCTTAGCATATTATCTAGGATAGAGATACAAAGTTTGTTGGAAACTTCTAGAGGATGTTATATAAGAAGTTGGGTACCAGATTAGAATTGGGTTCAACCTATCACCCAAAAACATATGGATAAATGGAGGTGGTGAATCGAAGTCTTGGTAATATATTAATATGTTTGGTTGGTAAAAATCTCAAACAATGGGGCTTGATGTTTGCACAAGTTGAATTTGCTTATAATTCTTTAATCAACCAAAGTATTATAATGAGTCATTTTTAGATAGTATAGGGGGGTAGACCTAGAGGCGTATGTGAATTAAGGAGTGAAACTAAGATTTGTGGAAGAAGTCCACAAGGTTAACACTATGCTCAAGTTATGCATGATGTGCATCAACAAGTTAAGAGAAGACATGAATAGAGTGATCGAAATTACAAACACCATGTTAATATGCGAAGAAATGGATTTTGAAGTTGGGGATTAGTGTTGGCACATTTTAAAAATGTGGGGTTTATAAAGGTGAGTAGAACAAACTCAATTGTAAAAATATTGGGAATTACAATATTTTGAGAAGTTCTTAATTAATTTGTATGAGATTTCATTCCCAAATAGAGTAGGTATTTTGCCTATCTTCAATGTGTCTAATTTAAACTCATACTTGGAAGGGGAAACAAGTGACACTATGGATTTTTCAATTGATAATTGAAAGGATTAGTTGTCATGAGCAACAAAATAAGAGATGGAATCCATTCTATATATTCAATTTGGCAAGAAGACACAAGACTGCAAGTACAATGAGTACCTAGTTAAGTGGAAGGATAGATTAGTGAAAACACAACATGTATGAATGCATCCAAATTTTAAAACCATGATAAAATTATAGAGAATCTCATCATAGGGTAATAAGTGGGAGATGATGGTCTTTTTCTTTTACTATGGTATTTTGATGCAGAAGAACTGATGGTGGACATGCTATCTTGTGTCAACAAAAAATAGAGTGTTTTTTATGTTGATTGCTTTGATTATTTTTTCTAATGTTTAGTCTCAGGTTCTTTTCTTGGTTCCCATTTTGGGCCATTCAAAATCAAATTATACCAAACTATGATATGGTGACTTGGAGACATTTATTCTAACTTGAAATTTTTATAGGGTTTTCTACTCTTAATTTGGTCTTGGATAAATTCATGTTTGTTCATAGTTGTAATCATAGGTTTTTATGTACCACTTTGGTTTTCATGAAATGCATGCTATTTTCATATGGTAATCCAACTTGTGAATGTTGATTTGGTCTTGGAAATTTTGAAGAACACTTTTCTATTGTAATCGAGACTTCAATCACCGATTAGGTCTTCATGACAAGAAAGTGGTATATGTAGTGGTGTGCATAATGGGAATCTTGATCAAGTCTATGTTATGCTCAGTGGCTTGTATCCATGTTAATCATATATCCAACCCTAATTGGCTTTAAGTAACATTCTAATTGTGTTGCTTTGGTGTGATGGTTTCAATTATCGATTGGGTCTTGAAGACTGGCTATGGCTTGATGATTTCCCTGTGTTATGTAAGAATTACTAACTTGATTAGTTCAGGATGGTGTAAAGTGATTAAACATAGTACCAATCAGTAGTAAGGCCCAATTAAGTTTTTGATATGATTTTTAAAATGTTGAATGCAAAGAAAAGGTCGCATAGGGTTGACAAATACAAAAGTGTGTCTTGTTAAGATTTAATTATCCACAAATATTTGATTAGGTATAACTATAGGTAATTACCATTTTTATAACTTTTGGTCTTTATTTTGGTCATTTGTCATCACGTGAAGCTAAAACATCATGGAAGGATTGGGGATTTTTGGGGTTATACCATTCCTTCCTATAAGGTTAAAAAGGTTTTGGTTTTGGGGTTTATTCCATTGCAATCTATTATTGAATATTTTATTATTATTTTCTCTCTTTTTGATATCGGTGAAGTATTATATCCCCAAAATTTTCAATCAAAATTTGTTATTGAAAATTTTTATATTATTTTCTTGGTTTCCTTTAAGATGAATAAAAGGAATGGTTTTGTGTATTAAATTTTGTAATTTATTTTCTAAGTTTGACTCTCAAAAATGAATATGTTTTCTTATGAATTAAGAATCATAAATGAAATGATTGTCTTTAATTAGAACACTGGTCTATGTGTGCACCAAGAAATGTATCATAAAATAAGTTGTAGAGTCAATATATTTATTCAAATTGATAATAATAATTTTAATTTTACTAATATTTACACTTATACCAAATCTATTGTAAATTATTTTTGAAAGAAACATAATTATTCTAAGTCATAGAGATGCTTAGAAATTAAAACAAAGCTAGATCGAAATATAAAATATAAATATAATAATATAGTTAAGATGGTAAGTATTGATGTACTTAGTGTTTTCCTAATATTTTCAAAGTAATTCGTGCAAATCTTATATAAATTTGGAGACAAAAGGTAATCTTTTTTAACATCAATATTGAAATTGATTTTATCAAATCAATCATGATTAGTTTTATATTTAAAAATAATTTTCCTATAATTTTTAAGCTTAAAATAAATTCTTAAGTTAATAATACTTTTTAAAATATTTTTCATAACCACAATGTCAAAATTTAACACACACAAAATCAATTGTTGAGTGTGTTGAGTGCTTACATTTATACTTAAAGTCTTTACCTTTATCATCAAATCCATGCATTAATTATTTTTTCATAAATAATTCTAAAACCTTTAATATATAAAATTAAAAACTATAATATTTATATTAAAATATTTTTTATAAACCTAAATTTAGATATATGTATGATGGGACATTCTTAATAAAATGTATGATGAGAACTTCTATTCATTATTCAGTTTTTATTTTTAATTTATATGTTTAAATTATGTACTATAAGGTTTATCATTTGGTTCATTATTTATGAGAAAGGAGATTACACACATGGTTAAGTATATCCCTCATTTTGTGGCACTCAATGAATTATATTTTAGGTTATTACTGAGCATATTAATCTTTCTTAGGCGGGGAGCATATAGGCAAATTTAATTGCACCTTCCATATTGTGGTGCCCCACAAGTCTCTTATAGGCAAATTTGATTCACATTAAGGATGGTTCATTGACTCTTAATTGACAGATATTAATATAATTATAACAACACAAGAGTGTAAACATTATGATTGTGTGTAATAGTTACATTGAATCCTTATTAAGTTAAAGAAAGATTTGACTTTAAATCCCCATGTAATTAGATGTGTTTTACCATTATCCAATATCCTTGTTAAGGTGGAGTTAAAATGAAATATAATATAATAACAAGGGCACCATGTGTCAAGTCCTTACGGGATCTTAAAATAGTTTTAAAATTTTATTTAAGTATCGATCATAGAGTGAGAATTTTTATCAAGCAAAATTATTGAAATTGTGTTATAAACAACTAGCATAAAAAAGAATGAGGAATTAGTACTGGAAAAATACAATTAGGTGAAGATTACTTGTTTGATTTTATTTAATAATATAGATAGTATGTTTGCATTTCAAGTTTATTGACTATGTTGAATGCTATATAATCAATGATTTTAATATTCAAAAAACTTGTCAACCTCAAAAAATAAACTATATAAGCACATGAAAAAAGTATAGAAATTCTCATTGCAGATTTAATTTTACATTGAATGTGCATCATAATCTTCCAACATTGAATGTGCATCATAATCTCATCATTTGAAAATTAAGAAACCTTAAACATTGTTCAAGCTTGGGTAGTAGGTACAAGGACATTGAACAAGCAACAGATTCAATGAAATCACTTCAACCTACAATATAACAAGGCAAATATGCTTATTTTTGTGTTAGAATGTACAAAAGCACGTAACCTTAGGAAAACTAAAGACTACACAAATATTTTCATAAAGAGAGAAAAACTCCCAATACAAATCTTGTAATTCTTGCTTCCAGTAATACAGTAATTGGGTGTAATTAAAGCTATGCAAATTTGCTTTTTGTGAAGACATTACAAGAAACAAAATCACCAGGTAGAATATTTCACTTCACTGACTTGCTCCTTAACATGAGCATATCAACAAATGGAAATATATAGAAATAAATATATTATTATTATTTTATTTTTTTGGATGAAGTTATGTAGGGAGAGATACCTAACCCTGCAAAAAAGGCATAAAAAGTGTAGGATTTGCTAGTTAAGGCTCAACAATCCAATCATATGATAAATACATATTTAGCATGCCACAAAAAAAAAGGAAAGTTCTAGGTGACTGCTTAAAACTCATCCTGCCACCCTTCAACATCCATCAACCAAGGAGAACACACCACCCAATAGATAGAATAAACCATGAACATCACAAACCAAATGAATTTAAATAAGAGAGATGGACCAAAATCTTAAGAATGGATCTCGTCTTCTTGATTACAATCCTGCAAAGAACTTTAGACCAAACGACTAGTAATTTTCATAGCAAGATTAATAAAGGAAAGAAACCATAGGCAAGCTCTATGTTGTGTGTAGAAATGCAAATCAGATTGACTACTTCACAAACTTTAAAATTCTACCATAATATTATAGATATAATATCATCAATTAATAGCTTATTAAAATAAGAGTAGCCCAAGGTTGGGGGGCAAATTACACTAGCCCAAAAAACCCCCACGTATATACAATTATTAAAAAGGAAACTTGAAAAGATCAGTCAATCACTATGGCCTTAACAAGGATGGATTCCTCTCTATTAGAGTCAAGCCCATAGCATCAACCAAGGCTTCAACACATGTCTAGAGATATTTGATATGTTTGATTATTTCCCTAAAACCCTTCTAATTTGGATCAGCATACACCCAAGCTCACCTATTTTTGAAGCATCCACATCCATGTACCCTTTCACATATGTTCCTCAATCTAACCATAGTTATGACAATAATTTCACTCCTTGGCATCTTGGAGACGAAACTATGGACACTGAAAGGTAGTTGTAGTTGTAGTTGAAAGAGGATCTTAGTGGTTTGGATACTTAAAACTTCCAATTTACTGAAATAGGACCTACCCACCTTATACCATAGTTGTAGTTATGATGGTCCATTGCGATACTATATTAAAATAATATACTTTTAAGGGTAGGTCAGGGCCAGTATGGTATTGGGAACTAATATATAGCTAGATACAAATTTAAACCATTATATAGAGAATTTTCTAGACTTGTAGAGTAGCAGACCAAGTTAGGAGTGGCAAGTTTTGCCTCCCCAATTTGACTACCTCATAAGTTTGATAAAGACCCACAGAGTCTTTAAAATTTCATCTGCTCACCATAAACTTGACAATACTTAGCTATTGGCCCACTGAAAATAAAAAAACCAAAAATAAAAGTTAAAACAAAAGATATTAAAAAGAAAAACATAAAATATAAAACCTTAAAGTTCATTTTTTATTTTTGCACTTCTGCTTGACTGCTTCCACTTGGGCAATTTTTAGGTTAGTAAATACTAGACAGTTATGTTGTATATTGTCATGTTATTTCTAATTTTTTAAAACCTATCATGTAACAACTAACATGAATAACAATTCATGAAATACCATAGGCTCTAAAAACATACATAAAAATACTCTTCTATAGGTTATAGCAAAATAATTTATCGATCAAAAGCCTACATCCCAAAATATGAAAATTCATTAGTTAAGGACTAAAATCTATACATTTGAAGAAGTTTATAGACTATATGAAAAATAGTGAATATTTTTGGAAAAATAAAGCAAGAAAATTTAAATAAAAATAAAGCAGGCTTCAAAGTTAAGAGGTACAAGAGAAGTATAATAAATTCATACAGTGAGGTTGATGTTAAACATTTTAAATTTATTTTAAGTGTTTTTTGGTTTTTCAAGCATGTGTGCGTGTTTCTTTACTCATGGTATTCAATCAATTATTTTCATTTATTTTTTTGGTATGATCTACATAGCTTCTATTTTAAAATACCCTCTACCATAGCCTTTGGGATTCAAATCCTAAACCTATTGTTGCCTATATTTTTTTGCATAAAACATCACCATTTTCACCTAGCAATGAAAACCCAATTCGAGTCACAAAATAGATAATTTATAATTTTTTATAGGATGTGCATTGAATTTCCCAAGAGGAAAAAATCAATGCATATGATAATTACAATGCCTAATTTGTAATGTAAGGGGAATAGTTTCAGGCTAACCTCCACCTATTTATTAATGTAATGGTGGCTCCATATTGGGGCCTTCATGCTAATATGCCATGGTTTTCATTTTTTTATGATGCACCTGATAAAAGAGGAACATTATTGAATATTTAAAATGCATATCTTGTAAGAAGGTATTGAAAAGGATGTGGAAAGCAAAGCAAAAAAATAGACTTACATGCCAAGGTTTTAGTTTTCTTTGTGATATGCCTGTACTTATGGTTTGGAACTTTAAATTTACCTTGAGATGAACTTCCCCAAATGTATTTCTCTACTTTGAATGAGTACGAGAATGTTTGGGATTCCTTGTGATCTTCAAAGACTCCTCTCTAATAATGTGAATGCCTTTCTCAATCTCTTGATTGACCATAATCTTATCCTGACCATGGATTTTGTAATATGAGAGAATACCATCTTGATGAAAAAACCAATGATACTTCCATCCTTTTCCATAATTCACCCATTTATACATTATCCCCATCATGCTTATGATCACAATGTTAGTCATGTTACTAGATTTATAAGCACCTTCTATACTCTTCAACAACACAAATGGAGACCCTTCACCATTCTATTCACTAAAAGAGATATCCTCAACCCAACTTACTTTATTATTAGGAGCTAGATCAAGGGATAATGATGTATTTATTCGAACATCATTAATGTAGGAGGAAGAAAGGAAACCAGACACAAATGTAAACATAGAACCTAAAAACTATATTATAACCTCTTTATAGCTACATCAAAGCTTCAATGTTGAATGTTGATATAGAGATTCCAACTAATGAATGAGTTTAGTTGGAAGTATGAAAACCTTAACACTCTTCAAGTTTTAAAACCCATCATGTCAAACATGCCTAAACATTGAACACAGATGCACAAAATGATGGAATGAAAAATCTATTTCTAATTTTTACTCACATTTACCCATAGCATGTTATTTCCAATTTATACAAGATGGGTTGACCTGCATCAATTTTTATCTATTGTAGAGGCTTTTGGGAAATAAATTCCACTATAACAAGTTCGTACCATGGTTAGAGTTTTTTCTATTTCAAACTATGCACATGACATTAGTAGTTTTTCCTTTAATAACATCTTCACAGTTTTGACCAATTAGAACAAAATTAAATAGGTATTTTCATATTTTTTTAATAAATATACATATCAACTATTTCAAAACTAAAAATAATTTAATATACAAAAAATAAAGAATTCTTATTGGTACAAAAGAAATAATTTAATCAAATGTTAGAGGAAATTTATTCCTTTAGTTATCCCTTTAGAACTAATAACATTAGAGTCATTAAATTTAAATGCCTCTAAATATGTGTGGGATATGCCTCTTCAGTGTGTATTGCATTTTCTTCAAAAAATCAAATTTTCCATTCATTTTGGTTATGCAAAAGCTAAAACTATGTGAATCATAAACTTTCTCAATGTTTGGTTTCAAATAACATTGGTGAGAGAATGTCATAAAATAAAAACCACTTGAAGAGTAGTAAGACAACCAAATTAAATACTATAAAATCCAAATGTAGTTAGGCCATGCATGATTGATATATGCTTACAAATAATCAATAGTGTCCATATTAAAAAAAGATAACGACATTGATTTTGGCAAAAGGTTGGTAGATTTAATGTCAGATTCAATGGGGGTAAGAAACCCCTATTATTTTGAGCCCTTTTTCAGCAAAGAATGAGGAAATAATTTGGAATTTGGGACCCATTAAAGGCATGATCTAGGAAATAAGACTAGTTTCCATTAATATTTATGTGGTTTAGCTTTTACATCATGAATGGAAATATGACTTATCACCATTAACATCAAATGCAGTTGTTCAAAAAAATAAATGACTAAAATCCATTTCATTTTCTTTTATTTTCCTGCATGGACTCTGAGTCGTAATCAACTAACCACACAATAGTCAGTAACTAGGAGCCCAAGAAAATAAGAGTCATGGAATAGGGATATCAAAATATCAATAATATATTTTAAGGAGGTTTTCACATTGCTTTTGCATTGTATATCATGTTAAAATATTATTCTTTCCCTATCCTCCTCACCTACCCAACCTGTATTAGACTTGTATAATAGGGGTATTTGAAACACACCAAATAGAATTTATTGCAGCTATTTAAATTTTGAAATCTAATAGCCATTTGGAATTTTTGGGGAAAATACATGGTAGGTAGGTGAGTAACCAATAGAGGAAAAAAGAAAAGAAGATCATAATAGATATTAGTGTAATAGTAGTAGAAGATAAAAGTGTGGTAGAAAATAGAGAATCAACTAATAGTTTTTTATGTACAAGCAATAGTTAGAGATAAGAGCCTAAAGAATATAGCAATGTAGCACCAACAGTCAGGGAAGAAGCATAATAAAATATTAGCATAGTTGCAACTAAAGATAATTGGGTAGAGGATATTCATAGGAAACAACACCTAATAGAAGTGGCTATCTATAGTATTATTTTGATTAAGTAAGGACTATATCTAAAGTTTTAGTTTTCTATTTTATTATGTGTTGTTGGTTGTTTCCCACCTAAGCCTACATAATCTATATTTTCTACCAACATTTGGTATTAGATCTCTTAGGTCGTAAGCCCATTTAGACAAGGTAGTAAGAAGTTTTGGTTCATGGTAGCAACCCCATACATTTGATGTAAATAACTATGATGTGTGGAACATCAAAATGAAGACCATATTCAAATCTTAAGAGCTATCGGAATTGGTTAAAGGTGGATATAATGAGGTTTTAGACCTAGCAACCTTTAATGCATTAACCCAAGCACAAAGGAATATATTGAAATAGAATAGGAGAAATAATTCCAAGGTACTCATCTACATATAAATGACACTATTTGATTCAATCTTTCTTAGGATAGCAGTAATTGTCCATTCTAAACAAGCTTGAGATATTATTTTAAATGTCTATCAACAGAGTGATAAGGTGAAGTTTGTCAAGTTGAAGATCTCAAGAAGGGACTTTGAGACCCTAAAAATGAAATTAATCTATCAATGACTTATTCACAAGGACAATGAATATTTCCAATCAAATGAATACATGTGGTGATGCCCTTGAAGATCATAAGATTAGAGAGAAGGTGTTGAAGAGCCTTCCAATCAGATTTGACCCTATAGAATTTGTAATTTAAGAGTAAAATTATTTGAGGTAAATGATATTAGATGAGTTAATAGGTTCCTTGCAAACCCATGAACAAAGGATGATTACGTTAGCCACCTCCTCCCATGAGCAAGCATTTAAGGCCAATGTGAATGTGAAAGGAAGGGGGAGAGGATCAAACAATAGAGGAAGATGAAGAACTTACATCATTCAAGTAGGTGGAAGGCATAGCCATCAATATTCACATGGAAGAGGAAGAGGAAAGAGCAACAAAACTTCTATAGTAGGATCTATACAAAGGTATGATATGTCTAACATCAAATTCTATTATTCAAGAGAGACGGACACTATGTTAGTGAGTGTAGAAAGGAGTATGATATGAATAGGTAAAATTTAAATTTATAAAAAACACAGAAGGATAAACCTAATAATAATGAGAAAGGTGAAAACTTGTTCATAACATGCAACATTATAGAGCAAAGTGGTAAAGAGACATGGTACTTGGATAGTGGTTTTAGTAACCACATAAGTGGGAATAAAGAGATGTTCAACCACATTCATGAGTCAATCAAATCGAAGGTAAATATGGAAAATAATGATAATTTTCCCATCATGGGCATAGGAAACGTTTCTATCTACACCAAGTAAGGTGACAAAAGATAAATTCAAGATGTTTACTATGTGTCTGGGTTGAATCACAACCTAATTAGCATTGGTTAGCTTGTGCAAAATGGGTTACAAGGTCAAATTTGAGAATGATGAATGCATAATATTTGATAAGAATGGATAAAATAAGCATATTTTAGTAGTCAAGATGACAATAAATTAGATGTCATCATTGAGAATATAAAGTGAGCTCGTAACAACGTTCAAAATAATGATAGTAGATGAGTATACTCTTTGGCACCTTAGATATGGGTATTTGAGCTTTGGAAGGTTGAATATTCTTCATAAGAAGAAAATGGTGAGAGGTTTTCCCCATATGAAATAGTCAAACAAAGTGTTTTGAGGATGCCTATTGGGGAATCAACATAGGAGTGCATTTCCCATGGGTAAAGCATAGAGAGCTAGAGCTCCTTTAGAGTTGATCAATTTATAATTATGCAGTCCAATGAAGACCCCCTCCCTATCCAATAATGTTTAATTTATGAAATTCATAAATGATTTTAGTTAGAAGATATGGGTATATTTATTGAAGAATAAATTGGATGCATTTGAGACCTTCAAGCAATTCAAGGCCATGGTGGAGAAATAAAGTGGCCACTACATCAAGATTTTGAGGACCGATAGAGGAGGAGAGTATATATCTAATTAAGTTCACGATTTTTTTCAAGAATAATGGCATCAAGAAGAAATTCATATCCAAGTATACACCACAACAAAATGGTGTGGCTAAGAGGAAGAATAGGACCATCCAAGAGATAGTAAGGAGCATGCTAAAGGTAAAGGGTTTGCCTAATGATATTTAGGCTAAGGCTATAGCAAAAATCATATAATTTTTGAATATTAGTCCAATGAAGAGTATTAATAATATGATCCATCAAGAATCATAGAGCAACTAGAAGCTAAGTGTTAAACACCTTAGAGTGTTCAATTGTATGGCAAATGCATACATGCCCAACTAAATAAGGATAAAATGGGATGACAAAGGTGAGAAGTGAATTTTTATAGGGTATAGTGATCAATCAAAGGCTTATCGATTATCCAATCCCATCACCAAATAACTCATAATTAGTCAAGATGTTTAATTCATTGAGCATGAAACTTGGGAAGAGAGGTAAGAAGAAGAGCAAACATAAATAAGGGCTAGTGAACCCTTTATTGAATCTAAATTAGCAAGAAGTACATCTAACCATGCACCAAGTTGGACCCCTATTTCACAAAGGGTTGATTCATGTAGTAGAAGCGACCATCAAGGAGATGAATTAATTGTCCAAGAGTCAACATCATTCTCCTCAAACATAACTTAATGTCTTTCAAGGATGATAAGCTTGTAGGTAGTCCATGAGTAGTCAAGGTATGATCAAAATGAAGATGAAACTATGAATTATGATCTATTTTTATTAGCTAATCCTATCCATTTTTAATAATCAGTCTAGGATAACAAGTGGTGTGAGGCAATGGATGAGGAGATGCACACAATAGAGAGAAATTAAACTTGGGAGTTAGTTGACCTATCAAAAATAAAAGAGATCATAGGATTCAAGTGGGTGTACAAGATAAAAATCACTTCCAAAGGAAAGATAGGGAGGTATAAGGAAATACTAGTAATGAAGGGATACAAGCAAAGGCTTCGACATGATTATAGTGAGACCTTTGCATCTGTAAAAAGGATAGAAATAGTAAGGGAAATCATATCCATTGCTACTCAACACAAGTGGAAGGTGCTTCAAATGGATGTCATGTCAGCCTTCTTGAATGGAGTGCTAGAATAAGAGGTTTATGTGGGATATCCACCTAGATATGATATTTTCAAGCATTAAAAAGAGGTATATAGGTTAATATATGCATTTTATGGGCTCAAACAAGCCCCAAGAGCATGGTACATCCATATAGACTCTTACTTATTGAGAAATGGATTTAGTAAAAGTGAAAGTGAGCCCACACTAAATCAAAGCAAGCAAAAGTGATATTTCAATTTTAGTTTTGTATGTGGATGATCTAATATTCACATGAAATGCAAATTATTCCATTGAAGAGTTCAAAATAGCCATGAAGAAGGAATTTAAAATGACAAATTTAGGCTTCTTAAAGTACTTTCTTGGGATATAAGTCAAGAAAATGGATGAAGGCATATTCATATGTCAATATAAGTATGCAAAGGTGATTTTGGATAGGTTTAGGATGTTGGATATCAAGCTAGTATCTACACAAGCTGAGACATGCTTAAAGTTGTGTAAGGATGATTGCAGCCGTAATATATACCCCACATAGTACAAGAGCTTAGTGGAAAGACTAATGTATTTGAATGTAACTTGGCTGGACATCATATATGTAGTCAGCCTCATATCTAGATTCATGGAGATACCAAAGGAGACACATTAGAAAGAGGGCAAGAATATATTGAGGTATGTGGATGGAATAATAGATTATGGAGTTTCATGTGTAGAAGCAGATGACTTTCAACTTGTAGGCTACGTAGATAGTTATTGGGCCAATAGCCTTGATGACAAAAAGAGTAATTTAGGGTATGTATTTCATCTTAGGTTAGGATCCATATCTTAGGATTCAAAGAAACAACCTATAGTTTCACTTTCTACAGCTAAATTACAGTACATAACAACTAATCTAACATGTAAAGTTATATGGTTAAAAAGGACACTTTTATATTTTCATGAAGAGAAAAAAAAGCTTATATGGTCCTTCTAATAATATATCCTCCATAACATTATCAAATAACACCATCTTTCATATTAGGATCATGGACATTAAAATAAGGTCTCACTTCATTCAAGAATTAGTTAAAGATCATGTGATAGAGTTTAGTTTTTGCAAGTCAGATCAACAGCTAGCTAATATTTTTACTAAGTTGTCAAAATATATTTTCATGCACTTAAGATCAAGTTTAGGGGCCATTAATGCAATAACATTGGGCCTACATGGTTTTATGTTGGCTTTAGAGTTGTATAGCATAGCTACAGACTTTTATAGTCCAACTCTCAACTCATATAGCCTAGCTCTAGACTCTTACAGTCAAGCATTAGACTCATATAAGCTATCTCTAAACTCCTACATGATAGATCTAGACTCCATCAGTTTAGCTATGGACTCCTAAAACATAGCTTTTGAATCTCATAGCATAGCTTTAGAATTCTAGAAGCCAACTCTAAACTCCAATAGGTCAGCTCCAAACTCCAATAGATTAGTTATGAACTCCTACAACCGAGTTAGGAACTACAATAGAGGAGCTACGAACTCCAACAAAGTAGCTACAAACTCCTACAACCAAGCTATGGACTCTTACAGAGTTGTTATAGACTCTTACAATCAAGATACAAACCCTAATAGGGTATCTATAGATTCTATTAGTTTAGCTACATACTCTGTAAGTCCAAATATGGACTCCCATAGTGCAGCTATAGACTCTGTCAGTTCATTGATGGATTCCATCACCAAAGCTATGAAATTCATCAATACAGCTCCAAACATGCACAAAATGAGTCCAAAAGGATATGAACAGGTGAATATAAGTTATAAGTTTTTTTGAAGGCTGAGAAAAGTTCTCTTAACCATGGTAGGAAGGTCAAGAATAAGGGGGTTGTTAAAATATTATTCTTTCCTTGTCCTCCTCACCTACCCAACTTAATCTAGACTCACACAATAGGGTAATTTAAAACACACCAAACATAATTTAATGCAGTTGTTTAAATTTTGAAATTTTCCATCCATTTAGATTTTAGGGGGAAAATATATGGTAGGTAGGTGAGCAGCCACTAGAGATAAAAAGGAAAGAAGAAAAACATAATAGATATTAATGCATTAGTAGTAGAAGGTATAAGTGTGGTAGAAAATAGAGAAATAGCCAATGGTTTTTAATGTAGTGGTAGAAATAGTTAGAGAGAAGAATGTATAGAATATAGTAATGTAGTAGCATTTAGGGAAGAAGATGAATAGAATGTTAGCATAGCATCAACTAATGAGAATTGGGTAGAGTATATTCATGGGGAAAAACACTTGATAGAAGTGGTAGAGGATATTTCAATGCAGGAATAATAGTCTACAAAAAGGGTGAATTAAGGAGAGCAAGACAATAGAGTTTTATGACTAGCCAATAGAAAGGAAAAAAGAAGTCAAAAGAGTAGTTTTTGTGAGATTTTTGTTAACAGCTTTAGTTGTAGTTTTTTTATTGACATAACCAGCTAGTGTAATTATAATATAGAATCATTTAATATATATGTATTTTTTGGTTTTATGTTGGTACTTTGCCTCTACCTATTTGATAATTATGTATTTTCTGCTAATAGAGCATAAATATACCAATCAGATTTTAGCAGGATGTGATGGGTATGAGCACCTTATGCGAGTAAATCATTGGCCATAGTAGTCTGAATGAAACTACTAACTAAATAATTCCCCATATAGTTAACCCCTCACATAGTAGTAAATAGATACACTTAGTTTCATATTTGTGAGAACTTTTGGATTACTCTCAAACCCTCTAGGGTTTCTCTTTATTTGACATATATATATATATATATATATACATATATATATATATATATATATATATATATATACATATATATATATATATATATATATATATATATATATATATATATATATATATATATATATATATATATATATATACTGGAGGTCAATTTTAGGTATGTTATGATCATCATTATATAGATTTTAAATATTTTATTGAGTTAAAGCACTTTATTCCATAGCATTAGTAAATGTATATATATATATATATATATATATATATATATATATATATACTGGAGGTCAATTTTAGGTATGTTATGATCATCATTATATAGATTTTAAATATTTTATTGAGTTAAAGCACTTTATTCCATAGCATTAGTAAATGTATAAACTTTACAACAATAAAATAGATTGAGAGCAATGCATTGAATTTACATGTTTACTGCATTATGAGATATGTAACAAGTTTTATTGTCTCTTTAGAAGAAATCAAGGATCTATATTAGTATATTATATATTATAAGGATAAAATATGTGTGTTTTTATTCTTTAGATAAATTAACCAACATATAATTAGCCTCTTTGAGTGTTGTCAGTTCACTACTACCTGAAGTGTAATTAGCACAACTAGAAAAGTCAAATTTGTATCAAAAATAGATATCTTTGATGTTTTTGGTAGTGAAACTTTCAATAATTTGTGTCAATTTTTATTACACAAAGGTGGTACAAAAATGAATGAATAGAGTATTTTTAATAATGTGAGGTTTGTGCTAGAATTTGGCCACATTTGTGTGACTATTGTGCCACTGAAAAACACTTTTTTATGTTATATTAGCACTAACTATGAAAATTAATAAAAAATTATATGTAATAAAAAATAAATAAACTAGCATTTTCCCCAATGCTACAAGGAACACCGAAGGGGATTTAAGTTATTATTTTTATGAATTTGATCTTTTGGTCTTTTTTCCTGTCTAATTTTCCATGTGAATTTTTGCTCTCTTTTGTTTGATATCAAGTATTGGTGAGTATTGAATTCATCATTGGGTCATGACTCACTATATGTAGATGCATAGAATAGTCATGTTTGGTTGCTTTGTTTCTAGTTGCTTATACAACCTATGTTTTCTCTTTGTTCATGAATAAGCATGATTTTGACACTTGGCATAATCATGTGATGTCGCTTTATCATTGGGAAATTTTTTTGGCTCTTCATTATTGACTCTTTAGGAAACTAGTATGTTGACACATGGATTTATTTTGCTAACTCGGTCAATGTTAGGCCTTGGAAATATTTTCATTTCTATAGAGACCCAAAATGAGTGCAATCATGACATGTAGAGTTGTTTAACCCTAAATTGGATAAGAGGTTATCCTACATTGGTGGTATAACATGTTTATGAATTTTTAGTATAGGTATTTATTCTCCTAGATTTATTAATTTGGGAATATTATATTTGATCACATGGATTTTTCCTACATTTGGGAAAATGCTTGCTTAGGTGGAGTTAGTGTGGCATAGGTTTCATAGGCTTGATCGAAAGATTAGGATGTAACTCCTCTTTCCACTTTTTGTGGAGGAGTTACATCTCTATTCTATGCTCCTCTTACCATCTTTTGTGGATTAGTTGTATTTTTATTCTAGGGGGTCTTTGACCACCATTTGTGAAGGAGATACTTAAGACTTCTATATGTATGCTTCACTTGAAGAGTTTCTCATTTAATGAATATTGGGATTTCTCTATTTTGGTTGTCTCATGAAATACTTGTCTTGTTATTTCACTTTTGACTCAACTCATTAGTGGTGTACACTCATATTTGTCTCATGTGACCATTTGACCTTTGCACTCACTTCAACCAAACCTAGATCAAACTCTGATATGGTTTAGATCTGCCCTAATAATCGTGTCTAGGTTTTTTATTTTTGTTAAGCTATTTTTTGAAATCGTGAGATTGTTTGAGGCCATTTTTTAGAGGGTTTGAAAAAAATTAGGGTTTCTTGGAAATATCAAAAACCTCAAGATTATGATCGAAAAAAATTTTAGGGGTCATTTTTACCATTATGGTATATTATCATTGGTTGGCATTAGATTTTACAAGTGTATGTAAGTAGTCTTCATTTGGGGTACAAAAACACTTGTGCATGTAAGATTGAAGACTAATTTTTGGGTTGTACACGTTGGCTGAGAGTTTTCACATTTTTCCAAGTCTCCCCAACGTTGCATTTAGTCTCTCTCAAACTATAATTTTTGTTTATCATGCAAACCATGTGTAAGTGCTATCTCCACTTGATCTTGGCCTTTCTTGTTTGATATATTGTATGTTCTTTCCTCATCAACATCTTGCACACTAGAAAAAACTCCAACACCTTCTCCCTAGTATGATCTACATCCTGATTGCACACCATCTTTTCCATTGACCAATTCTTCAATTGGTTATTGCCAAAACTACCATCAGTTGGAGATAACATAATCTATTTTTTAAAATCACCAAATGTCTCTTGAATATATCTTTGAAAACTTGATAACCCTTGGTTTGAACCTCTTGCTTCATCTACAAACCATCATTGTCTCCTTCCTCTTGGCCTCGAATTAAAAATTTGTGAATAAGTTTTTTGGGTGATTATTTTCTAAAACATCTAATCTCTCAAACTCGTGGTTTTGTGATTTAAAGAGGCAATTTTCCTTCATTAATTTTTTTTTGTAAAACTAAATATTATAAACTTTTTCATATTTATCAAAATATCAATGCATTAATATTTGATTGTAATTTGTAATGCATTTTTACATAAAAATAATAGGGGGATATTAAGTTTCATAAGTATTTGACTTGTATTGAGTGGGTTTATATTTGAAGGGGGATATCAGATTATTATTCTTTTTAACAAAAAAAAAACAATATTGAATTGAAAGAAGGTTTTTTTAAACAAAAACAATAAATTGTGAGTTCATTTAAAGATGGAAAAGTTGTAATTGTTTTGACTCTTCATATTTTTGCATGATGAAGACTAGAGGGTGAGGCCTAGTTTGGTAGGTGGCCAAACCCCCTCACATTCAAAATGTCATTTCTCTCTCTTATTTGATCACATTTTGTACTTTATTCCTTGGATACATTATTAGTTGAGTCTGATGTTCTAGTTTATTTTTAAAAATTTATATATTGACTCACTACACTAATTGATCTAGATTCACTCTCAATTGTGCCTGACATATTTTGAGTGTGTATCTCCTTATTTGTAACATTAGGGGGGTTCACCATTTCATAGTTCAAGGAGTGTCCTATTTTATTGTGTCTCTCTTTGCATTTTTTTGCACATTCAATTATGTAACAAATACAAATTACACTATTACTACAACTCAACTTAGCATTAAAATTGATTCAATTTTAACCAACCCATTAACTCCATTTAACTATCATGAGTGAAAAATCAACATGATAATCATTATAAGGAGTAAGTGTTTGTATAGGATAACCATGGGTGATGAAACTAAACCTAGCATAGATGCAGATAAATTTAATTGGTATAACCATAGTGATGAAGCGAATGGGCTATTGTGTCTTTCTATAGCACTTGATCTCCTATTTCACTTAGAGCCTGCCAAATCACCCAATAATGTATGGACCATTCTAGGAAACTTATTTAAGGAGAAATATATGATGAGAGGTCATGAACTTGAGAATGAACTCATTAGCCTAAGTCCTAACAACTTTAAGACCCTTTTGTATTTCTTCACTAAGTTCAAGTCATTGAGATTCTAGTTTCTCAAATGTGGGATAAAGAAAGAAGATGACCAACTTATTCTTTCTATACTCTCCAAACTAGGTCATAACTATTATATCTTTGTCTCTATTTTCCATGGCACTAAAACTACTTTGGGCACTACCTAGAAAATTTCCTCTTTAGATACTTTTATTGTCGACATAACCAGAGAGCAAGACAAGTTGATCTAGATGGGCACAATGAAATCCACAAAACCTCAAGCCCTAACTATTGGTAATGGGAAAGAAAAAACTTCAAACAAAGAGAAGAAAAAGAATAAGGATCAAGAGAAGAAGAAATAATCAACCTCTATCAAAATCAATGTTGAAGCCTCCTCTTCTAAATAAAAACCTAAGAAATAAAATATTAAGTGTGCCTACCATAATAAAAATGGGATTGATAAACATGTTGTCCTTGAAAAATGACTTCTTATTTTTGAGACAACATATGACTATTTTGGTCCTACATAGCCAAAAAATAATCTGTTCCCTTCTTGAAATTTTTTCTAAGCTTTCAAATTCCTTATTTTTCAAGCTTTTTCAGTAAAGAGATTGGCGGGTTCAACCAATTCAAAGGCTTTTGCAGGCAATTTCAATCAAAAGTACTAGTTTCTAATACTTGGTCACCTTCAGGATTGGGTCAGCACCTTGTTTCAATCAAAAATGTCTATCAGCAAGCATCAAAATAAGGATTGAACCATTGAACCTTGAACCATTTCAGTTCAATGGGTTCAATGGGTTCAAAGGTTCAACTTCATCACCAAGAGCTAAACACATTTGCCAAAGATGTAATGTTCAACCATTTCAAAGGTTCTTAGGCTCCAAGCACTTAATGAGTTTCAAAGGCTTGAACCATTGAATCATTTAACCTTGAACCATTTTGGTTCATCGCTCTTGGTTCAAGGATGTCAAAGTGACTTAGCCAAATCAAAGGAACAAATTGATCGAACTGTTGAACCTTAAACCGCTTTGTAGGTTCAATGGGTTCATGGGTTTAAAGGTTCAAAGGCTGCTTCAGTGAAGGAAAGAAGCATGTGAAAAAGAAAGAGTCAGGAGGATGTTGCCAAGTGTCATCAACTGAGCCCCTTTATACTTTTTTTTTGAGAAGTGGCAGATACTACCATGTGTCCCTTTTGAAGCTTGTCAAAAGCCTCCAAGTGTTAATACCCGCAATCCCTTCCTTTAGAATCACAGTTTTGAGTAAAGACCATGGTGGGCCAAGGGTGAGTGACTAAAATGAAGTGAAAGGCACCAAGTTTCTACATCCACACCACTGCCAAAATTATTCAGACTACACCACATGTCCCATTGTGACTCAGTGGAACACGATAAGTGTCGGGTTTCACTTCTCAAAGTTTCTTATGAGTTGTAGGGTCCCTTTCGATAAAGCCTCTTTCATAATTCTATGAAGGGTGACAAGTGGCAACCATAAAAGGCTTTGAGTTGTTTTCCTAAGAGCATCAAACCATGCCACATGTCCCTTGTAGAGACTGGTGGAGGCTGACAAGTGTCATCATCCATGAGGACCCAAGTGAACCCCAAACGTTCTATGATGTCACAAAAGGCTCGAGAGTGAGAAGTGCCGAGTGTCACCAGTGGAAGGTTGCAATGAGTTTTAATGGGAGATGTTATGTGTCACTTATTTGAAGCAGTGGAATGTGCCATGTGTCAAAGAAGGATCACCCTTAAGCACAAAGGCACAGAACCAAGGAAAGGAATTTCTTCAAACAAATTATTTGAAGGAATTCCTTAAGACTTTTTGTTCAAAGGAAATAATGGAACAAAAACCCACCAAAGATGAAAGCCTGAAGGCCACCTAGAGGATCCTGAAGGGTAGATACCCTTACAGGGGGACACTCGACACACATAAAATGGACACTATTCAAGATTCTAAAGGGCAAGCTCCCTTTGAGAAGGGTCGAGCCTCAAAGTGCAGTAGAAGCTATCAAGTGTCACATGCCAAGACATAGTTTCAAATGAAGCTCCAAAGCACGAAACTCACCACTTGTCTGCATCCACGCCTCTAGCCTCTAACAAGTTTCAAAGCCTATTCCAATAGGCTTATTTCAAATCCATGAATGCCACCACGTGTCCTCACCTGCATCACAATAGGGAGCAGCCATAGAAAGTGAGAAAGACATGAGAGAGTTGCTAAGCAGAATGACAGGCCTGTAAACGTCAAAATTAGGGTGATTGGCTAGCTATTAACCTTCAAAGGAAGAGAGACCCATGAACATCAAATTTGTTGCATTGAAGTTTCTATTGATCCCTGAAGGTTTAAAATGTGAACCTGAATGCGTTCAAAGACCCTAAGGCTAGAACTAAGAGAAGGAAGAGATAAAGAGGGAAACTCAGTAGGAGTTAATTCCAGTAGGTAAAGCAGTTTGCTAGGTAGATATTTGGGGCCTGCAAACATTGAAAGCATAGCCTATTTTTCCCCTTTTAAATAAAGGTAGAATAGATAGTTGTGTGGCTAGTAGGTGATGGAATGAGTGATTCAAACTCTAGAGTAGATAAAGGAGATGAACCAACATGCCACAGTTAAGGCAGTTGCCCTACTCTAGCATGGCCCTCCCTGATAGAATCAAAAATGCATCCAAGGCATTGATTGCGCCACATGGTTC
This sequence comes from Torreya grandis, assembly GCA_037957365.1. Classification (NCBI taxonomy): domain Eukaryota; kingdom Viridiplantae; phylum Streptophyta; class Pinopsida; order Cupressales; family Taxaceae; genus Torreya; species Torreya grandis. The sequence continues at coordinate 476,540 of JARHVA010005977.1, forward strand.
ACTCCATGGGACAAAGTGCCAAGTCTCTCCTGGCCTCTATATAATAAAAACTCTTTCATTGTTACAAATGAGATCTTCTTGTTATAGAAGCAAAACTCTGCCCAAATTGAAGGCATTACTAAGACTTTGAGCTCAGATTGTTGTTCATATTTCTTTGACTAAATGAGAAAGCAAGTTATTTGCAGACTTTATGTTGTTATAGCTTGTGCTACTTTAGAAAATTGTTTTTATGTCTATTTCCTAGAAGCATTCTTATTTATTTGATCTAACAAGCATAACTAGTGGAAGTAATAAGGAAGGTGTCCTAAAGTAAGCTACTTTAAGACTTTGTGCTGTCATAGTTGTCTTCAGTGTGTGTTTTTCTTTGTTGTTTCTATGTAAAATACCTTGGGACAACTTTGTGCCCTCATTGTCTTTCGTATCTCCCTCTAGGGTAGTCAAGGTGGAGACTTTGAGCTACATCTTAGATTGCTAGTTGTTTTATAACCTATTACCAGTCACTTATTACCAGAAAGATTCTTGCTACCTGTAAGAACAAGCATTTTTGAAAGAAGAGAAGTGCCTTCTATTGCTTCATCAAGGTTTCTACTATCTAGGAAGGGATCTAGCTCTTGGATAAATATTACTTCTGAAAGAAGATAAGTACCTTCACCAATCACCCAAGATTTCTCCTTTACTTGTTAACATCATCTATGAAAAAAGAGAGATGGATGGCTTATCCCACCCCTATGTCTTACTTTTTGCTTATTTATATAGTATATAGCCTCCATATATTTAATAGGGAACCTCCCCTTGATGAGAGGAGAGATTTTTCCCCTTTGGATGTGGTAAACCTAAAACATTGGATGACTAATCTTCCTATGTTGTGGTGATAGGAACTATTTTGCTCACTAGTTAGTTAGTTGACAAAATATTCACCCAACAATTTTTTGGTGACTCTGCTGGGGAAGGACAAGCAGTTTGAAGCCTCAAGCTTCAAATTAAAGTGAGACCAGTCCTTTTCCATTTTTGTTTGACAATTTCGCAACTCCATGCTATACCAAAAGCTAGAGAGCTTAAGGTGTTGTTGACCCTGTCTTTGAGTTGGCATAGCAAAGAGATTTCAACTTGCTTTCTCCCCAACCTCAATTTCAATGATCCAGGAGTGTCCCTCCTACCCATACCAGGATACCAACACCAAGAAGAGCTATTTTTCCTATTGTTAGTAGAGCTTTGCCTATTCAAGTTCCACCCAAATTTGTTATCCCTACTTTCAATAATAAAATCATGGCTCAAGGCCCCTGGGGTAACTCATTTGGCCCACTTAATTTGACTCCACCTCTACATGAGCTTCCATGCAGTTCAAGGAAGAATTTTCTAAAGTTTTTTGGTGATGAGAAAGTTCACCCTGATGAACATGTTGCAGCCTTCAGTATAGCCTATGGCATAATAGGAGTGGATTTTGAAGATGTGGCAGTTAGGGACTTCATGGAAACACTACAAGGCACTACTACAGATTGGATCTACCATCTACAAGCTAGATTAGTCACTAATTGGGACACACTCAAAGCCAAATTCAAACCCAAATTCAAGCCTATAGAAGATACACACGCCTTGTTGGCCCAGCTCACACAAATGAAGAAGGAACCTCATGAGCCTATGAGGGATTTCATAGCCATGTTTGATAAGCTAAGGAACCAAATTCTCGCTATCACTCAGCTGACCCTTGAAAACCTCAAATGCTTCTTCATCAACTCACAACTACCTGAAGTGAGTTTTCTGCTAAGAAGAGCTAGCCACATAAATCGAGAAGCTACTCAATATTTGGCTACCGAAGTTGAAGATAACCTTATCTTGGTAGGAAACATAAGGAGAGATCCACATAAAGGCAAGTCTTATTCTTCCTCTGAATGCTCCCCTTCAACCACCACTAATCCTATGGTGCAAAAGCTGGCAAATGAAGTGCTAGCTCTCAGAAAGTAAATGGCACAAAGAATGTCACCTGCTCCTTCCTATAGAGATGTACCAAGGAGGACATTCCCTAATCAAACCTATTAGGGACATGTTGCTAGGAACCAAGTGCAAACCAATCATCTTCCTCCCCCTCAGAGGAATAATCTTGCCATTGAAGCACCTCCAACTAACTTAGTGGTTAGATATCTTGAGGCTGAATCAGATTTTTCATTCCAACCTAAGTTGAATCCTAAAGATAACACTAATCTCTTCACTAAGGAAGAAGAAGAATTAGCTGGCAACCCCATATTAGTTTCTTGAGTTATCAGGATGAACCCAGAAGTGAAGGCAATGTAGCTAAGGGGTCATATGTTGTATTCACCTGGTCTAAGAATCAATCAGTTCAACAATTCAATAAAGAGAAAGTAGAGGAGCGAACTCAAATAGTAGTTTTAATTGCTAAGTAGGGATCAACTCTTCCTTTCCATCCAAAGGACCTGGTGATCACAAGAAAGGTAAGTACCCCAAATACCCCTATGAATTCTACTTCAAATTTGTAGTCTAGTCCTCCCTCTTCCAAAAATCAAAAGGATGAATTCCCATCCTCTACTCCTAGCTCATTTTAGGCATTTGACATAATTGACCACATAAAAAACCAAGATTCAAATGTCTAAATTTGAGTTTCTGTAGCCCCATCCTAAGCAATTAGATAAATTGGTTCAGTATATTAAAAACTAGAATGTCCCTGTTGAACAAGTAGTCCCCAAAGTGATGCATGATCAACTCAAGGATACACCCACCAGGAAAAATCTTGTCATTACCCCTCCTACTACTCCTAGTAGGACTAAAACTTTCTACATCTCATTACTAATAAATGGATGGTAGCTAAATAATTACATCATTGACTCTGGAGCTTCGAACAATGTCATGCCTACTAAAGTAGTTGAATCCCTTGACATCACACTGACCAAAATTTTTGGTAGATGCTTCTCCATAGAGAACAAATAAGTGCCACTACTGGGGCAAAGTAAGGATTCCCAATTTGCATTTGTTTCTTTTTTAGACAAAATAATCAAGATGATTGTCTTGGTAATAGATGTCCCAGCATCATACGACATCCTTCTTGGGCAAAATTTTTGCAGGGATGTTGGTAGTGAATTAAGCATGGATTTATCAGAGGTGAGGATCCCAGTCAAAGGTGTCATGAAAAGGTTGTTCCTTGAAAAGGAAGTGAAATACATAGTTACTTAGACCTCAGCACCTGAAGCTCAAATTTTTTTTGAGGCTTCAGGCATGGGTAACTACTTTCTATCCACAGATGAAGTTCATGAGGCATCTAGTGAAGCTCCTACAGGTGAAAACCTGGAAATGCATTTCACTGAAATAATCAAAGAAGGGGCTGAGCACAAAGTAAGTGTGGAAGTATCTCCACCCTTGAATGAAGAAGAATTCAAGAGAAAATAAATATCAAATGAGGTATGGATTCTTGAATTTGATGGCAGCTGCTCCTCCACTGGTTTAGGAGCCAGGGTTATGTTAATATCTCCTCAAGGAGATATTTTTCCCTCATCTTATAAATTGCAATTCAACAACATGAATAACACAGCTAAATATGAGTCTCTATTGCTTGGATTGAGGGTTGCTCAAGAAAAAGGTATCAATCTCCTTCATGTTGAAGGAGATGTCGAACTAGTGGTTTGTCAGGTGAGGAACCTATATCAAACCAAGAATGAAAGATTGCATCATTACCACAATCTATTATGGGACCATCTTGAAGACTTTGATGCTTTCAAAATCTCTGTAGTTTTTAGAGAATTTAATGACTAGGTGGATGCACTGGGTGTTTCAACTACTCTCTTGGTCCCCCACCCAAATTTCAAAGGAGACATGTACACTATTGAGCTAGTCTTTAGACCAAGTGTGCCTAATAATGCCAATCATTGGAAAGTGTTCAATAATGGCAATCAAATCATTGGCTTCCTAGAGCAAAGGGATAGCTTTGAATGGCTACATTTTGAAGGCAATGAACCTCAAAAGTGTGAATCAGCTCCTGAATCAAATGTAGACACAAGTGAGGAGCTCTTGAAACTCAAAGGGAATAAGATTTCCAAAGGCCTGGTTTCCCTTGAGAAGATGTTTGATAAGAATGATAGATTCGTCAAACAGCAGCCAATGGATTCAAGCTCATCTCAAGAGTTTGATCAAGTAAATCTGGGAACCAAAGAAGACTCGAAGATGGTGAAGATTGAGAAATGTTATACTCCTGAGGAGAGGTTCAATTTCACCACTTTTCTCAACCAATACATGGACATCCTAGCGTACTCCTATGATGACCTGAAGTCACTCTAGCCTAATGAAATTCAATATGACATTCCTCTCAAGGCTGATTCAACACTTTACAAGCAAAAGTCTAGGCATTATAATCCAAAAATATCAGGTACTATTATATCTAAAATACAAAAAATGCTAAATGCCAGGATAATCTTCCCAATCAATCATTCGACATGGATTGCCAATAGAGTGCCTATAAGGAAGAAGAATGGTGAAATTTGCCTTTGTGTGGATTTTAAAAATTTGAATCAAGGATAATTATCCTTTACCAATCATGGATCAAGTGCTACAGACAGTGATAAGCTCAGAGATGTTATCAATGTTAGATGGCTTCTTAGGATATAATCAAGTCAAAGTTGGTGAAGTAGACCAGCATAAGACTACTTTCACCACACTTGGGGCACATTTGCATATAAAAAGATGCCTTTTGGCTTGATAAAGACTGGCGCCACCTTCCAAAGAGCAATGGACCTTGCCTTCAAGGATGAGATGGGTAAGTTAATTATAGTTTATCTTGATGACTTGACCATCTTCTCTAAGAATCACCCAGATCATGTGTGCCACTTACAACAAGTGCTGGAACGATGCCGATAGAATGGCATCTCCTTAAATCCCACGAAGTCAATTTTTAGAGTAATAGAGGGGAAACTTTTGGAACACATTGTGTCCAAAGAAGGCATAAAGATTGACTTAAATAGAGTCAAGTCTATCCAATAACTTACCTTGCCCACAAGTAAGACTGTTGTTCACTCTTTCTTTAGAAAGGTGAATTTCTTATGGAGGTTCATCCCCAAGTTTGATGAGAAGATTAGGCACACTATAAACATGATGAAGGGAAAGGTCACTTTCAGCTGGACTGAAGAAGGCAAGTCAACATTTGAGGATATCAAGACTACCATTGCCCATGCCCCAATTCTGGCTTGTCCAAACTATAACAAAGAGTTCACCATTTATAGCTATGCTTCAGAACATACGCTTTCAACAATTGTGGTTCAATAGAATAAGGAAGGTATGGAATCCCCCATTTTCTTCATGAGTTATCCTCTCAAAGCTCATGAGCTGAAGTATTTGAACATGGAGAAGCACGCGTATGTAGTGGTGAAGGCAGTGAAGCATTTCCACTTCTACATCTTGAATACACACACAACTACATTAGTTCCTGATACCATAGTCAAATCCATACTAACTCAACAAGAGTTTGAGATGAAAAGAGGCAATTGGGTTGCTAAGATCTAGAAGTTTGATTTGGTCATCAGGCCAACAAAGCTGGTGTGTGGAAAGGGGCTATACCAACTAATTTCTGATAACAAGCCGGGGAGAATAGAGCATGAGGAATCAGAGGTGAAAGACATACCAAAAGTCTTCTTTGTCTCCACCACAAATGAGTGGTATTCAAGTATTGCTCATTTCCTTACTTATGGTGAGTGTCCCGCTCACCTATCCTATAAAGAGAGGACAACCATCAATCTAAAAGTTGCTAATTTTGTCCTCTAGGACAATGGCCTATATAAGAGGAGCCTTGATGGATTTTTCCTTCACTATGTGGATAAGGAGCAGCAAAGCTGACTTCTAAAGTCCTTCCACAATTCAGCCTGTGAGGACATTTTTTTGCTCTTGTGACTACTCATAAGATCCTATGAGCTAGGTACTACTGGCCAACTCTCTTTCAGGATGCATACAAATGGGTCAGGAGATGTGAACTGTGTCAACAATTTGTCAGAAGACCCAAGTTAGCTACCCTACCTCTTAAGCCAGTGGTCATAGAGGAACCATTCCAGTAATGGGGAATTGACTTTATTGGTGTTGTAAACCCATCTTCAAGTGTTGGACATGATTATGTCCTTATAGCAATAGACTACTTCACCAAATGGGTAGAAGTTGTTCCAACCAAACATGCTACTTCTGAAGTAGTATGCAATTTCCTCAAAGAGAACATCATATCCAGGTTTGGAGTTCCAGCCAAGATTATCACTAATAATGTAGCTTGTTTCACTTCCTAGGAGATTACTCAATTCTATTTCCACTATGGGATTACACTCTCCCACTCTTCTAATTACTTTCCATAAGGGAATGGACAGGTTGAATTGAGCAACAAGAACCTGGTGGCTATCATCAAGAAGTTGGTGGATGACAACTAAAGGACATGGTATAAAGCATTAGTTGATACTTTATGGGCAAATAGAATTATGCCAAAGAGGGCAATTGGTATGTCTCCCTTCCAACTTCTTTATGGTGTCAATGTTGAGATACCAATCACCTTGGAATTGCTAGCATTGAAATTGGCTAAGGTGATTGAGGATCAAACATATGAGAGTTCACTTGATAAGAGGATCATGTACCTTGTTGAGCTGAATGAGTAGAGAACTATAGTGGTGGATCGAATTGCCACCCATCAAGCTCTAGTGAAGAAGCTCTTTGATTAGAAAGCAAAGAATCATGATTTCTAGATTGGAGATCAAGTCCTACTATGGGACAAGAGAAGAGAACTAAAAGGTATGCACGAAAATTTTGATTCCCTATGGAGGGGTCCTTTTACCATTCATCAGCTCAATGGTGAAAACAGTTTTCTATTAAAGTATCAAGATGGCACTCTCTTTTTTGTGCCTCAAAATGAGCAACATCTGAAGCACTTCAACTCTTGAAGTATCAAATGAGTTCCCCTATACATGTGTGTGTGTGTGTGTGTGTGTGTGTGTGTGTGTGTGTGTGTGTGTGTGTGTGTGTGTGTGTGTGTGTGTGTGTATTTGTATAGTCTTTTGTTTCTATTTTGTTCCTTTCATTTTCATTTTTGATGCCTTTCTTTTTGGGTAGCATGACTCCATAGCCTAATGGCACACTTCAAGGCACTGGAGATTCTGGTTTCTAATCCCCTCAGTTGTGTTTCAGGTTTCCAACTGAAGGCAGTTCCCCAACTGGAGCTAGTTGTTGTCCCTGAAAAATGAATTCTTATTTTTGAAACAACATATGACTATTTTTGTCCTACATAACCAAAAATTAATCTCTTCCCTTCTTGAAATTTGTTTTGATCTTTCAAATTCCTCATTTTTAAGCTTTTTCAATAAAGGGATTGGTAGGTTCAATTGGTTCAAAGGCTTCTGTAGGCGAGTTCAATCAAAAAAACTAGTTTCCAATACTTGGTCGCCTTCAAGATTGGGTCAGTGCCTTGTTTCAATAAAAAATGTCCATGAACAAGCATCAAAACAAGGATTGAACCATTGAACCATTGAACCTTGAACCATTTCAGTTCAATCAATTCAATGGGTTCAAAGGTTCAACGTCATCGCCAAGAGCGAAGCACATTTGCCAAAGATGCAAAGTTCAACCATTTCAAAGGTTCCTAGGCTCCAACCACTTAACGAGTTTCAAAGGCTTGAACCATTGAACCATTGAACCTTGAGCCATTTTGGTTCATCGGTTCAATGGGTTCAAATTCCAAATAGTTCAATGTGCTTGGTTCAAGGATGTCAAAGTGACTCAGCCAAATCAAAGGAATGAACCGACCGAACCATTAAACCTTGAACTGCTTTGTAGGTTCAACGGGTTCACAGGTTCATGGGTTCAAAGGTTCAAAGGCTGCCTCAGTGAAGGAAAGAAGCATGCACAAAAAAAGAGTCAGATGGATGCTGCTAAGTGTTATTAGTTGAGCCCCTTTATACATTGTTTTTGAGAAGTGGTGGATACTGCCACATGTCCCTTTTGAAGCTTCTCAGAAGCCTCCAAGTGTCAATATCTACAATCCTTTCCTTTAGAATCACATTTTTGAGTAACAACCATGGTGGGCCTAGGGCAAGTGGCTAAAATGAAGTAGAAGGTGCCAAATGTTTACATCTGTGTGACTACCAAAAGTATTCAGACTGTGTCACGTGTCCCATTATGACTCATCAGAATGTGACAAGTGTCAGCTTTCACTTAAAGTTTATTATGAGCTGTAGGGTCCCTTCTAATAAAGCCTCTTTTAGAATTCTATAGAGGGTGACAAGTGGAAATCATGGAAGGCTTTGAGTTATTTTCCCAAGAGCAGTGAACCATGCCACATGTCACTAGCAGAGACTGGTGGAGGCTGACAAGTGTCATCATCCACGAGAACCCAAGTGAACCCCAAACGTTCTACGATGTCACAAAAGGCTCGAGAGTGAGAAGTGCCAAGTGTCACCAGTAGAAGGTTATAATGAGTTTCAATGGGAGATGCCACATGTCACTTGTTTGAAGTAGTGGAATGTGCCATGTGTCAAAGAAGGAGCACCCTCAAGCACAAAGGCACATAACTAAGGAAAGGAATTTCTTTGAACAAATTATTCAAAGGAATTCCTTTAGACTTTTTTTTTGGAGGAAATAATGGAACAATGAACCATTGAACATGAAATCCTAAAGGCCACCTGGAGAATCCCAAAGGGCAGATACCCTTGCGAGGGGACACTTGACACACATAAAATGGACCCTGTTCAAGATCTCAAAGGGTAAGTTCCCTTTGGGAAGGGTCGAGCCTCAAAGAGCATCAGAAGATACCAAGTGTCACTTTCTAAGACATAGTTTCAAATGAAGCTTCAAAGCACAGAACTTGCCATGTGTCCCATCCCAATTCAGTGGAAGTTGCCACGTGTCTGCATCTACACCTCCAACCTCTAACAAGTTTAAAATCCTATTCCAATAGGCTTATTTCGAAGCCATGGATGCTACCATGTGTCCTCACCTGTGTCATAGTGGGGAGTGGCCATAGCAAGTGAGAAATACATGAGAGAGTTGGTAAGCAGAATGACAGGCCCGTAAATGTCAAAATTAGGGTGATTGGCTAGCCATTAACCTTCAAAGGAAGAGAGACCCATGAACGTCAAATTCATTGCATTAAAGTGTCTATTGATCCTTACAAGCTTAAAATGTGAACCCGAATGCGTTCAAAGACCCTAAAGCCAAAACCAAGAGAAGGAAGAGACAAAGAGGGAAACTCAATAGGAGTTAGTTCTAATAGGTGAAGCAATTCATTAGGTAGATGTTTGGGGCCTACAAACATTGAAAGCACAGCTTGTTTGTCCCCTTTCAAATAAAGGTATAATAGATAGTTACGTGGCTATCAGGTGATGGAATGAGTGATTCAAACTTGGGAGTAGACAAAAGAGATGAACTAACAAGCCACAGTTAAGCTAGCCACCCTACTCTAACATGGCCCTTCCTGACAGAATCAAAAATACATCCAAGGCATTGATTGCGCTTCATGGGTTACTCCATAGGACAAAGTGCCAAGTCTCTCTAGGCCTCTATATAATAAAAACTCTTTCATTGTTACAAAGGAGATCTTCCCCTTACAAAATCAAAACTCTGCCCAAATTGAAAGGCATTACTGAGACTTTGAGCTCAGATTGTTGTTCATATTTCTTTGACAGAATGAGAAAGCAAGTTATTTGTAGACTTTGTGTTGTTATATCTTGTGCTACTTTAGGAAATTGTTCTTATGTCTATTTCCTAGAACAATTCTTATTTATTTGATCTAACAAGCAGAACTAGTGGAAGTAATAAGGAAGGTGTCTTGAAGCAAGCTACTTTCAAACTTTGTGCTGTCATAGTTGTCTTCAGTGTGTGTTTTTCTTTTTTGTTTCTGTGAAAAGACCTTGGGATGACTTTGTACCCTCATTGTCTTTTGTACCTCCCTTTAGGGTAGTCAAGGTGGAGACTTTGAGCTACATCTTAGATTGTTGGTTATTCTGTATCCTATTACTAGTCACTTGTTACCAGAAAGATTCCTACTACCTGCAAGAACAAGCATTTTTGAAAGAAGAGAAGTGCCTTCTATTGCTTCATCAGGGTTTTTACTATCCAGGAAGGGATCTGGCTCTTGGTTGAATGTTACTTCTGAAAGAAGAGAAGTACCTTCACCAATCACCTATGATTTCTCCTCTATTTGTTAACATCATCTCTAAAAAAAGAGAGATGGATGGCTTATCCCACCCCTGTGTCTTACTTTCTACTTATTTATATAGTATATAGCCTCCATATATTTAATAGGGAACCTCCCCTTGATGAGAAGAGAGATTTGTCCCCTTTGGATGTGGTAAACCTACAACATTAGATGACCAATCTTCCTATGCTATGGTGATAGGAACTATTTTGCTCACCAATTAGTTGGTCGACAAAATATTCACCCAACAAAACACAAGTGCATAAAGAAGAAAATAGATCACTTAACTCATCTCCTAAAGAAGAATAAAATAGGTGTTCCATAATCTATTTTAAAAAAATTCATCAACCCAAGACTGTACTGAGGCAAAAGACAAGGGGAAAGAGAAATAAAAGGGCAAGGCTCTTATAAGAGTTATATCTCCAACATTTTCATGGGTTATTAACTTGGGTGCTTATCACCACATGAGCTTTTTACTAGTTGAGTTTTCTTCATTGGAGCCTTGTAGCATGTCTTCTATTAGTTTAGGTGATGACACTTATGTACCAATTATAGGGAAAGGGTCTATTGAAATGGAAGTAGGAACATTAAGTGTCCCTTCTCTTTCAACCAATCTCCTATCAATTTATCAAATTACTCACATAAACAAAGGCATGAGAGTTGATTTTATACCAGATTTAGTTATCATTAGGGAATTGCATAGTGATTCTATAGTGACAGTGGGTAGGGTAAATCAACAAGATAGGTTACACACCTTCTCACATTTTACACCTAATTCTTTTTTGAATGCATTATTGAATCATTTAGATGGAGTTATTAAATTATGGCATGAGTGATTTGGCCACTTTAACTACCACTACCTTGAAAAACTTAGCAAAAATGACATGGTCATACGCTTGCCTCAAGTCTAATTCACTAAGGTACTTTATGATGGTTTATCTCTTGGAAAGCATCCTAAAGAAAAATTTGACAAAGGTAAAGCTTGGAGGGCATCAAAAACATTGGAGTTAGTACACAATGATGTATTTGGGCATTTTTTTAGTACATATTTTATAAGGGATAAGTATATTCTCACTTTCATTGATGATTTCTTGAGATATACATGGGTTTGCTTCCTTAAACAAAAGTCTATAAGTGCTTGAATATTTTCAAAACTTGAAGGTACTTATTGAGAAATAATATGATAAACCCATCAAGTTTCTTCAAACTGACAATAGAGGTGAATATGTCAACAATAAGTTTGAGTATTTTTTTACCACAAAAGGGATTAATTTGTAGTGAATAGTTACTTACATTCCTTCACAAAATGGAGTGGCATAACACACGAACATATCTTTAAAAGAATGGCTAGCTATATGATTCACTCTAAATCCTTAGCACCATAGTATTGGGTCAAAACCATTAATCATTCTTTTTATATTCATAATAGGGTTCCCCACAAAGATTAACACCCTTTGCATCTTGGCATGGAAGGAAACCTAAAGTTGAGTACTTTAGGGTTTTCATATATCTAGTTATGGCACACATATCAAAGAAAAAACACAAAGCTATAGAACCTTAGTCTAAGCCTTAAATATTTTTAGGAAGATTATTTGTTGATATTGATCCTTTATGTTGATGATCTTTTGATCATCGAGAGTTTCACATTGTCTATTGTAGCGATGAAGATAGTTCTATAGGATAAATTTGACATTATAGACTTGGGTCTTCTACATTACTTCTTCCAAATCAAACTTTCAAAGTCTAATTTATGAATTTCATTTACACAACCCAAGTATGCTCTCAATATTTTGGCTTGGCTTCACATGGATGATTGTAATCCATCACTAAATCCCTTTCTATCGAGAGGCAAACTTGAGGTTGACTATTCTACACCTTTTATTAATGCCATTTGGTATTGATAACTTGTTGGTAGCCTCTTATATTTGACTCATAACAAGCTTGATATTTCATATGTAATAGGTATTATTTCATGATTCATGCAATATCCCCATGAGCTACACTATTAATCATCCAAGTGGATACTCCACTGCATTTAGGGCTCTTATAGATTCAGGATTTAGTATAGATTTGGCATAAAGGCTAACTTGGTTATTTTTTTAGATTGATATTGGGGAGGTGATACTCAAAATTGTAATTCCACTTTAGGATATAGTCTTTATTTAGGTTATGGTACTATTAGTTGGTCTAATAAGAAGCAAAATATTATTGCTATATCATCCACAGAGCTAGAGTACATGAGAGATGTTATTGCAATTATTATCGCTATTTGGCTTCTAAGTATTTTATTCAAGTTTTGCATTCCTTTCAATAATCCCACCATCATCTATTGTGACAACGAAATTACTATATAGATATGCAAAAATATGATTCAACACTAGTAAACTAAACACATTGAGATTCACATGCATTTTATTTGAGAACTTATTCATGGTCAGGTCATCAACTTCATATTTTCCATTCTTCAAATCAGGTTGAAAATATCTTTACCAAACAATTCATAGAGAGTAAGTTCATTCATATATGAGATATTTTTGGGGTGTAATGTACATCAACAATAGAATCATCTTTAGGGGGATGGGAAGAGGGGGAATTTTAGCCTTTTCACTTATTTTATGTCTCTATTTTGAGGGGGAGTTTTTTCCTACATGTTTTTCTCCTTTTTTATACTTTATGAGAGATTAGTTTGTACATAGGTACCTGATCAGGCCTATTTGTTGCAACCCATTTTTATTATACACTACCTACCTAAGTTGTGCTTATGTAGAGTGTTAATTTAGGTATTTATTTTCTTAGGCTTATTTATTTTATAGTATTATATTTTCTCACATGCAATTTTACTAAATTTTTGGATATGTTTAATTAGGTAGAGTTAGTTTGGCATAGGTTTCATAGGCTTAACTAAAATACTAGGATATAACTCTTATGTCCACTTTTTATGGAGGAGTTACACCTATATTTTGAGATCCTTTGACTACTTTTTGTGGAGGAGTTACACCTATATTACAGGGGGCCTTTGACCACCATTTATGGAGGAGGTACTTATCTCTCCTATATGTATGCTTCATTTGAAGATCTTTATCACTTAATAAATATTGGGCTTTCTCCATTTTGGTTGTCTTATGTAATACTTGTCTTCTAATTTTTTTTTGCTTTAACTCATAGATAGTGTGCATTCATAGTTATCTCATGTGACCATTTAACCTTAGCACTCACTTTGATCAGGACTAGATCAAACTCTGATTTAAGAATATATAAATGATAATGTAGAAGGGTGATACTTATATCTACAATAGGCCAATTAAATACTAAATTTGGATGTAAGCATACACTGAATTTAGTATACTAAGTAGAGGATAAATTTAGAAATTACAACTAATCTATGCATGAAAATGATAAATAAGTAATATACTTAGTTGATTCTGATGCTAATAGAGTGTTGGATTTGAAATAATAAGAAAACAATATGGAAGGAGATTCTCAAAAAGTCATCAGATTCTAGATCTAACACTTTTGGAGATCTGAACACTAATGTCAACTAGGGATGGTTGCATTGATGCTATTATATAGGTTTTATGTAAGTGTTTTGTACAAAATACTTTTTGAAAAAGGATGTGACCACCTATATGCTTTTGGATTTGACTTCACCTTCTCTCTAGGGCATTCATGTCTAGGTCATGGACTATCTCTCCTTATGAAATTACAAAACTCTAGTTCTTAATCATCATAGTGACCTTGGAAAAAAATGTATTAGTGGTCACATGGTGTTTATTTGATCCCAAACACCCCTCTATTAGTGAGTGTCACCTACATAGCCAATAGTCTAAAGTGGGCCTCAAACTAGTGTTTTTCTCCATTACATGTTGGTTTTTGTGTGAATCATGTAATATTATGCAAAAATAAGTACAGTAGTGACCTAGCTTTTAACTTGGAAAATCAAGATCTAGAGCCTCTCTTTTAGTTCTTTAGACCTATAGATGTGTTGTACCCATAATTGGTATGGAAATAGGGAAGTTTTATTTAATTAAATACTTTATGGTAAGAATATTTTGTATTGTCCTCATGTTGTTAGGTGAGTAATGAATAAAGGTTGATCTTGTATTTAGATAAATCCCTTAAGAATAATAACTTGCATTAAATCACTTAGGTTAACCATTAGGATATGTTTCAATTATAAAATATATAACTTTAGGGCATTGGACACTTGTGTTACATCAGTATACTAATATCGATGATATTGTATGTCTTAGATGTTAGCGTCGATAGAGTAATAAAGTAGGCATAGGTTTCAAACAAGATAAGTACATTTTAATCATTCTAGGCAATATAGGAAATAAAATTACCCGATGTTAGTGAGGTGATATGCTAGATTGATCTCTACTAGACTACCATACACTTGCATTATGAAAAATGACTCATAATACTAATCCCAACATCTTAGATTGATCTAACATAAGTGTTTCAAACATGAAGGTGATATTAATTTCACTTCTCAAGGTGAATGAATAAGAGGTTAGATTATATATACTAATGCTACTCCTTACACTTAGATATAGATAAATACACTAACTACACTTTATGTGTCCTATTAGAGGGAGAACTACTTTCACCAAACATTAAAGAGTAAAGAGAACACAAAGATAGATAGTTATCACTTATCATTCCATTATGCACTACTTCACACACTTAAACAAGAAGATATGAACTCAAAACCAAATTAGAAATCTTTATTTCAAAGGAAAATAAAATTTTCAAACCAACAGGGCTTCACCATACTAGGTGTGGATCCATTATAAAGCCAAAAAGGCTTTCATATACAGAGCATATGAGAGGAGAGATAAGAAGAAAAGTGGAAAGGTCACAAGTCCATGTGTCAAGACTTGTAAACTAATTACAATGCAAGATAATAAGGTGGAAATAGGTTATGAATTCCTCATGAACATGTGTAAATTTGAAATATGACATATTCCTCAAGTTGGCATAGAGACTCTTCATGTTCTTCTTTAAATATGCCCTCGTGATGATGAGTAGTCCATTTGTCTTGAACTGCCCTCATGATGATTTATTTATTAACTTCACTATTGATCTTGAATCAAGTCATCTTGAAGAGTCCTCTATATTCCCCAATAGTACTAAACCAAAATTAGTTATCTAAGAACTTCCTAAAATTCTTATAAATTTGCATGAAGATTATTGGACCATTAATTTTGATGGTACCAAATACACTCAAAGAGTTGGGGTAGGTTTTATCCTCACTAGTCCTATTTTTATTTGAAGCATGCACCCATGGATTTTCTGTTACACAAGGTTACTTTACAGTGGAGTGATGAGTGTGAATGTCTTACATAGGGCACAAGGGTGTTTAGTACTAGGCACATAAGTATTGTGACTCACCTATGCACATTGAACATTGGTTGTCTCATCACAATGATGGGAACATCCCCAAGGCATGAGACCCTTGTGCTCCTTAGAAAGAGCCTTTTGAGTAGGTTAGATTCCTTTTATTCTAAGTGTACCTAGTTTAAGATTAGTGCACATGCCTAAATATAAAAAACGTAAATCTACTATTAGTCTAAACATACAATTTTGAGGGAAAAGGGAGGGAGAAGGTAAGAGAGTATTAAAAAATGAAGAGGCGATACATTGAGAATAGAGTGACTACTCTTACTACCATAAACACACTAGAAGCCTTTGAGAATAAGACATTCACATAGACTCTATCAAGGACACTGTAAATGCATAATTATTTTGCATAGAGGTGTGGGAACACAATGCAATATTGGGAGGGATGACAAATAGTATGAACATAGATCTAAATGTACACATGATGCAACTTGTAAACAAGTTCCAAATTCCATATAAAGGTTATGGGGATGGTCAACGATGAGAGGGAAGAATAATACCCATATTCAAAGATCAAAAAATGCAAATCACACAAAGGGTATATGAAGAATAGAGAGAGGTGAACTTAATTCGTATTAACTTTTAAGATTAAACTAATAGAAGTGCTCTTATAAAGCAAGTTTCAATAGCAAAAGGTTACTAAAAATGTGCTAAACATTTTTACAATGAAGAACTAGGATTTTATAATGGACAAACCTTTTACAATTAATATGCCACTTAGAGTGGAAACTATAGCTTTTAATTATTTTATGTTTCCACATCCATGCTTCTTAAAATTTATTTTGTGATTCAGATATAAGAGTTGATAGCAAGATTCTATTAGAATACACATGTACATCAAGGAATGGAATATTTCTATAGAATAGTTAGAGGGGTGGCATGTACTCAAAATTTCTAATAGTGACTTATGCATTTAATTTCTCTGGAAAAACCTCAATCTCTACTCAATTGCTTCTCCAACTACCTCTTTATATCTTGTTTCCACTTGGAAATCACTACATAGGTTTCTTTTTCATCTCACCATGTCATTACTATATGTAGTGGAAGATGCGGTGCATGTTCCTTTCTTTCCATATTATGTGCACATTGAACTATGAATGCATCTTTGATTTGGGAGTACTCTTTTACCAAATTACACACAAGAGTCATTTGGTAAACTATGGATCTCTTGAATGGAAGTGAATGGCTTGAGATTGCATCTAGTGATAAGGTGCAGATGTAGGATCCTACACACAAGTGAAAGATTACATTAGATAAGCATAAGAAGAGATTTGGATAAGAGTGCACATAAAGATCGAAGGGCTTAGGTGCATCCTTCCTAATTTTTAACCATTCCTTGTGTAATTTGTTTACTCATCCTTTATGAAGCCTAGGAACTTACATTCTTGATCTAGTGTACCTTTTGAGTTGTGTGTCAAAGGATCCTATGCATTGGTAGAGATTGAGGACTCCTAATGGGTGAAAATCTTCATTTCATCACTGCACAGACTTGTGCTTAGTTGTCTTGGGTGAAGATGTAGATAAGGAATGCCTACATATATTTTTCTTGATTTTTTTTGCAACTTCACAATTGAACAGCTCTTCTATAATTTTTTGGTGAGCCTTATGCTAACTAGGGGTGACTTATAAATTCAACACTTTTGGAGACCTCTATGGGTTGCTTTCCTACTAAGCAGGAATTTGGTAACTTTAACAAATCCATTAGGCATAAATTCATAGAAGCATCCAAAAATCCTCACATTCCAAAAATGTAAGACATCTACAACCTACTTGGCCTTGCACCTAAACCAATCTTTTAAAATTGAAAGCATACCTCAATATATGAGGAAAGATAACAACATAAACTATGTGATAGGCACTTAGATGAAGGTATAAACTACTAAAACTATTTACAATATGCACGTAGGCACTTGGAGGAAATAAAAACATCTAACCTAATCTAAACTAACCAATGAAAAGGCCATATAAATGAATTTATTGATTGGTTGTAAAAAATAGCTATCCTTTCTTACTAATCTAATATGTTTTACATGCTTGAGGGAAACCAACCAAAGATGGAGAAAGAGTGGATAGTCAACAAATTGGTGATACACTTCTCCAAAAATAAGAACATAAATAACCTCACCTACCCAATTTGATTAGCTAAGCATAAAATTGTCTTAGAGTGAATAGGAAAGTTGATCCTTCTCTTTTTGTTGCTCAATTTTGTGTTGTGAATTAAGCACAACATGTGATGGTTCCTCCTTGCTATCTTCCAACTAAGCTAGGTACCTAATAAGGCACCCTCTTGTTAAGACAAAGTTTGAGCAATTAGAATTTTCCTCCCTTATGCATTTTTCTTCTCCATCATTATGTTGATTGGGATGCACTTTCCCAAGTGATTGAGTTGGAGCACATCCACTTCCTCCTATTATCCTTTCTTCTAATGGTTTTCCCTTTTAATAGATGATGGTTTAATGTCAATGTTTAAAGAAAAGTCCTCTATCTCATTTCAAAAGAAGTCATCTTCCAATTTTTCCTCACTCTTCTGCATCAGAGGCCTTATTACAACTTCATGACTAACTTCACCTTCTCTCATACTAAATGAAAGCTCATTTATCCAAGAGGATACCTCATCACATTGCCCTTATGCATTTTCCTACTGATCTAGCTTATCATGCTCATGTTGTTCCTACATTAGCTCTAAAATTTATGATTTAGTGGCACAAAGAGGGTTGCCAATGATGACTTCCTTATTATACTCACTTGAAATATCCTCCTCCTCATCTAAATGGTATTCATTTTACTTCCATACAACTGGTCCTCATTTAAAAATGGATATGGTGGGAGGGAAAGAGGTTTCAGTGGGTGTAGAAGAAAGGTATTTTACAAGGTTGGGCATTATGAAGTTAGGATGCATGGTCCAAGAAGGCTATCATGACTGCGCTTGGGATTTTTGAGGAGGAATAGGGGTAGTCTCTTTCAAGGAAAGTGGGCCTCTGAAACATGGAACCTTAAAATCAAGGGATTTACTTAAAAGCACAAAGGTTATATCTTTTATGAATCTAGGGACCTTGAGTGTAGAAACTTCCTATCTCATAGGATGGGCTACAAGCATACAAGAAGCCTACTTGAAGATAGTAAAGGGAAAAGTAGAGATATTTGGTTATGATTTATTTTCTTGCATTTGTACAAGAAAATTATGAATCTACTCTTATTTGGCTATGATCTTCCTAGCCAAGCATTTTTCTTCATATCTACATTGTCTCATCACCTCCTGTTGTCATTTGTAAGCTTGATAAGTAATTTTTTCTTGTTGCCTACTATACTCCTCTCTTTCAATCTCTATTAGTTGTCTCTAAAAATAAAGTTGTATATCATTAATGCTCTTTTGGGGCTGATTAGGAGGATAATAATGTGGATTGTGCTCAAGGTAGCATTCTTGAGGCTAGTTATAAGTGTGAATAGGCTTCCAAAAAAGCTGAACTTGAGTGGGATGAAGGAAATGATTATGAAAATGAAGATATACTATTATGACATGGCTATTTGGGATAAAACCAATAGCATGTTCAGTCTGATATGGATGGTAGGGAGGTATAGAAGGGAAAAAGACATATTTTTCATGATAGCTTAGCATATTAGAGTGTTAAAATAAGGAACAATCAATTATACCTTTTTAATGATAAGCACATACTAGTAGAGCCACTAGGTGATTAGATTACATCAAAAGAATGTAAAATACCAAGATATCACCTAAATCTTAATCTCTGATAATCTTTAAGTGTTTGAACTGCTTAAATGAATAGATTTGATCTTCGGAGTCACTATGGTATTAAAGAAGCTACCCTAAATTATAATATACACTAAAGGGCACACCAAAACTCTACAATGGATGATGTAAGGATCATCAAACCATGTCCCATTGGGCATGCCAAAAACTATTATCATTCAAAATGTGAAACCATGGATGTTTTACTATGAAGGGATACTTTATATGGGGTACTAAGCCTGAATGCCTTATGTAGGACATAAAGATTGTTCAGTGCTGGACATAGAAGTATTATGACTCACCTACATGTGCTAAACATTCGTTGTCTTGTCATAATGATGGGAACATGCCCATGGTATGAGACCCTTGTGTTCCTTAGGATGAGCCTCTAGAGTAGGCCAGATTCCTTATATTCTAAGTGTAGCTATTTTAAGACCAATGTGCATGCATAAAGAGCAAAAAGATAAATCTACCACTAGTATAGACCTAGAAGTTTTAGGGAAAATGGAGGGAGAAGATAAGATAGTGATGAAAAATGAAAAGGTGATATACCAAGAATAAAACGAGTGATCTTACTACAATAAACATACTAAATTCTTCATGCAAACTCTATCAAGGGCACTCTAAATACATATATATTTTGCATAGAGGCATGGGAACATAACACAACACTAGGAGGGATAAAAAAATGTTCCATAGATAGTATGAACATAGACCCAAATGCATATAAGATACAACTTGTAAACAAGTTCCACATTCCATACATAGGTGTTGAGGATGGATAATGATTAGAGGGGTGAATAATACCCATAGTCATAGATCAACAAACATAAATAGCACACAAGTTATATGAAGAAAAAATGGAAGTGAACTTAAATCTCATTAACTTGCAATATTCAACCAACAAAATTACTCTTAGAGAGAAAATTTCAAAAGCATGAGGTTATTGAAAATGTGTCGACCCTTTTTACAATGAAGAACCAAGATTTTATAATGGACAAGATTTTTACAATTAATGTGCCACTTGGAGTGGCAGATATAATTCTTAATTATTTTGAGGTAATGCATCCATGCTTCTTGAATTTTGTTTGGTGATTCAGATCTTGGATTTGATAGAAATATTCTCTCAAAATACACATGTACATCAAGGAATGGAAGATTTACCTAGAATAGTTAGAGGGGTTGCACGTACTCAAATTATGACATCTGGCAATTGCTTATGCATTTAATTTCCTTGATAAAACCTCGAGCTCTTCTCAACCACTTCTCCAACTACCTCTTTATATCTTGTCACCACTTGGTAATCATTATGTAGGTTTCTTTTTTGGCTTGCCATGTTATTATTGTGTGAGTGGAAGATTCAATGCACGTTCCTTTCTTTCCATACTATGTTCATGTTAAACTATGCATACACCCTTGATTTGGGAGTACTCTTGCACCAAATTGCACATGAGAGTCATTTGATAAACTGTGAATTTATAGAAGGGTAGTGCATAACTTGATATTGCATTAGGTGATAAGATATAGATGTAAGATCATGCACACGAGTGTGGGACTGCATTAGATAATCATAGGATGGGCTTTGGATAAGATCATACATAAATATCAAACGTTTTAGGTGCATCCTTCCTAATTTATAATTTCTCCTTATGTACTTTTTTTACTCGACCTTTATGGAACATGGGAACCTACCTTATCAAACTAGTACACCTCTTGAGTTGTATGTCAAAGGATCCTATGCATTAGCATGCAACGAGGACTCCTAGTGGGTGTGAATCATCATTTCATCAATATACAGACTTATGCTTGGTTATCTTGGGCACAGATGTGGATAGGGAATTCCTACACACATTTTCTTGAAGGGCATATAAATTCATAGGTGCACATCTCTTCTATAAAGTCTTGATGATCTTTGAACTGATCGAGGGTGACTTAGAAATTCAACAAGTCCTCTTGGTAAAATTATCCCTTTGGCATTTTTATTTACATTTGAAGTCACCAATAGCATGGTAGAATATGAAGCCTTAATCCTAGGTATGAGAGTAACCCTTGATTTATATATCACATATTTGCATGCTTTGGGTGATTCCCAACTCATTTTCCACCAAGTCAATGGTGATTATCAATGCAAAATCAAAAATCACATTGGTTATCATCAAATAGCCACTACCCTTACCAAAAGCTTCACTTATTTTACCATCAATCTTATCCCTCAAGATCAAAATTTTATTGATGATTCACTTAATTCTTCAGCATCTCTTTTTCATCCACACCAAGTTCTAACCAATTCCACTTTTCTTATCTAATTAAGAAAGTCCCCATCTATCATTCAACCACAATATTCACTCATCTGCCACATTGAGACTATCACCATTTGATAAATCCCATGGTAGAAATACATTATCAATTTATTGAACACCAAACCTATCTTTCAAACATTAATTCCTATGAAAAAATTCAAATTTGAAAACAATATTTCAAGTATGTCTTTTGATATAACATCATTTATTATTTTAATGTTGAAGTTACCCTGCTCTGCTATGTTATGAAAGAAGAAGTTTCTCCTCTCCTTTTATAATCACATGGGGGTGTTTTCAATGGCCATTATAGAGGACATGTTATAGCCCAAAAATGCTTATGTATGGGATAATTTTTTCCCACTCTTGAAAAGGATGCCATCAAATTCACTAAAAGGTGTACTTCTTGCCAACTTCATGATGATCTAATCCATTCACATCTAGCTAAGATTCAAACTTTGGAGTCTCCATGGCCATTATCCATGTGGGGATTAGATATCATAGGAAAATTACCTAGATCTCATGATGAGCATGTCTTTATTATCATGGCCACCGATTATTTTACCAAATGGGTTGAGGTTATGCCCTTCATCAATGTCACTGGTACCACCATTTCTAAATTCATCCTCAATCAAATCATTTGACACTTTGTCATTCCTCATACTCTCATTTTAAATAATGGTGGTAATTTTAAAAATAAAGATGTCAAATAGTTCTGTGTTAAACTCAAAATCAATTACAAATTTTCCATGCCTTATTATCCCCAATGTAATGGCCAAGTTGAGGCCACTAATAAAATTATCCAAAGGAAAATATGTGAAACCCACATAGATTGGCATCTTCATCTATATCCCACTCTTTGGGCTTATCATACTAGCATACACACTGCTACTGGGGAAATACCATTTTTATTAGTTTGTGTTTTTGAATCAGCGTTCGATTAGAAGTTGAGTTTCCTTCTCTTTTTATCTCTCTTTATGGTATCATACCTAATGAATAATTACATGAAGCTCACCTTCATACTCTTGATCTTCTTGATGAACACCATCTTTCTATCCTACAACACAATCACCAATACAAGGCCCGTATTGACAAACAACATAACAAAATAGTTAAATGAAAATATTATTTATGGGAATTAATTATATACTAGTTTTTTGGATCTAAAAAACAAGTATACAGTTAATTCTTAGAAATCTTATTTTCATTCTAATGGACTATGAAATAATTAGAGATATTAAAAGAGTTAAAGTTCACACTTTCAATGTTGGTGATCTTCTCCTTGAACTAGACTATACTCGTGACAAAGAAGGTAAATACACCTAAAAATAGTGGGGCCCTTATTTATTCAAAGACATCCTTGGTTCAAGGACCTATCACCTTCAATCTAATTAAGGTCATATTTTCAAAGAACCCACCAATGCGTAATTCTTAAAAAATGTTTTTTTGCCTAAATCCTTCCCTTATTATCATTCTTTCTATATGTTATCCTTCTAACACTTTTAATAGGATATCTACCAGGTCTCACCCTCTACACTAATCTCTCTTTTCAGAAACTTTAGTCCTTAATTTTGTTCCTTTGGTTTCCCTTTTCTCATGAGTTGCATTGTAAATTTGTAGATAAGACCTGGTTTTCCTCATGATTTCCTTTGTTCTCATTATTTTCTTACTTTCCAATTTTTTTTCACCCCTTTGGTTTTCCCTTTTTTGTGAGTTATAGTGTAAAACCATGGATAAATCCTGGCCTTCCTCAAAAATATCATCTTTCTCATTTACTTTTCACATATTTTGTGCACCCTCTTGGGTTTCTCTTTTATGAGTTTCAATATATGACCATGGATAAGACCTAGCCTTCCTCATAAAATCACCATATTTAATTCAATATTCCTTTTCTATAATGTTTATCAATGGTTACAAGTTTCTTATTCCTTGTTCTAAACTTTAGATTTTACTTATTTTGTAGATACAATTCACACGACAAATTATGTTAACATGTTTTCCTACACTTCCCTCATTCTTATGATAAGGCATCCCACATTTATTGTTGTTGTATCTCTTTTTCACCCTTTGTCAAATTTTTTGTAATTTGAAGTAATTCAAATTATTTGATATTTTATTTATCTTGATTTCATTTCCTTTCACTCCACTTTGGATAAAATAAGGTTGAAGTGAAGATAGCTCTTTCATTTCACGTAAATTAACTAGACTTTTAGACACCATACTCCTTAAGTTCTCTTTCTTAGCAACCAAGTCCAAATTATTCAAATGAAAGTCATATTTAGCACCCATTTTTGGTTTTCCAAATCTATATGGAGGAAGAATATAAAAATCCATCAAAAAAGTTAAAATCCAAATCAATGATATAAAAAGAAATTAATTTAATAATTTTGGGAATATTAGAGTCTTATTATTCATTTAGTTAAAGATCTATGTTAACTAAATTAGTAAATAATATTGCAATAAATAAAGTACTAATTTATATAATTTATTTGACCTTTGTAGCTTTCTAAAAATAGCAATGAAAGAGGATAAATATATCTTATCTTAAAGTTGGGTTTATACAGCTAAGACAGAGGTTGATACTAGTTGTGTAGGCTGGGACAGTGTCATGAACCATGCTCTATATTTCATTCAATGAATGGACATGAGTGTTGAAAACAAGACACTTTGGGGTCTAGTACTATAGTTCAGATCCTACCATTATTGTCCAAATTAGTCATAGAGATCTAATTTTTTTAGGTTTTGACCATTATCCCTATGTTAAAATTTTAAATCTTAAATGTTGATGGAGCTCCTTATAGAGTAGATTTAATCTTCAAATCCTAGACCTTCATTATGCTTGAATGAAACTTGAGAATGAGGGGTAGTTAGTGTGTGTAATATACACTAAACATGTATCCACACCCCTTGTATGGGTACACTACCTACATACTAATACTCTAAAGAGGGATCAAGCCATATATAGTTATCACACTTGATGTGATGTGTGCAATAGTGTTATGTGGATGTAAAAATGCTAAACTAGGTACACTTGAGGTGGCTAAGGACTAGTGTAAGTGTTTTAATATGTTGATAGTTGTATTGGATGGCTATATGTAGAGAATAGGGAAATTTACTTTAGTGGTCTTTCTTGTATTCTTTCTTGCTTTTGTAATATTTGTAAATCCCTTATAAATGAAATTTGAACGGGATTTTATATAGATCTATTGGTCATGGATTAGATACATTCATGCTAGGATGACATAGTGAGAAAGAGGAATAAATAAAAATTGGTCATCTAGGTTTGAAATATGATTGGAGAGGAGCACTGAAAATAGGATACCCTATGGGCCAATGCTATAGTCCAGCTTGGGCACTATTGTCCTATAAGTAGAGGACCTGGAGAATGAAATAATCATGGAAAATGGAGCCTAGCTAAGCTAGAATGAGGTTTTAAAAGTCTATGGATGACTGAGAATCAATGAAAAGGTGGATAGAAGTGCCATGAGAGAATGCAAGAGATACCTATGGGTTGGGTGTCACAATCCACACTCAAGCTACCAATTTTGACATTTTATATGACTACATTTCCTCCTTTTATTCTAGTGATGTAGCAAAGCAAAATACTAGGATAAAATAAAAATAGAAAGCCTACCTAAACTTACCTCTAATGATGAAGCCCATAAAGATGTGCTACGATGGGTATACATAGAGAGAGCACATCATGAAGTGTAAATCTATAAAATAAAATAAAAAGTAGATTAGTTCTTACTAGATATTTTATATCTAAAATAAGAATGCACAAAGTTGGGTAAGAGAGAGAGGAAGAGAAAGGAAAAAATACACCTCATTAAGGACACAAACCAATACAAAACCTGTTGTGATGCTAAATAATGCTAGATGATGTTGGATATGCTAGATATGTGTTATACCAAGGGTAATATCATGAACAGAGCTGAGTGCTCAATTCCCCAAGAGTGTCTTAAGAATACAAAGGCTGCCCCTTTGGTTCCATCATCATTTACTAAGTAAAGCTATGTGATCATGCTTGTATTGATTGATTTTTGGACTGTGTGTCCAATCCCTTTGAGTAGGTGGCTCAAAAATACAAAGGTTAGATAGTCCTTTGGCTCCATCATTACCTTATGAAGTAAAGCTATAAATTGATACCAATATGAATGTGTGTCATATGAGATGGCTCCTAAATCTGATGAATGCTCTATAATCTAACAATGTGATATGGATAGCTGAATGTGTATTGGAAACTAGGCCAATCTTGGCCAACTCTAGAATGGAGATTAGGCTTGTATGAAAGCCACTTCCAAACTAAAAACTAAGCTTATGTGGAAGCCACTTGAGAATGTAGAGGTTAGGATTATATTAAATCCACTCTAAAATGATGCCAACCACCTTTAGATGAAATAAGGCACACAACTATTGAGAATTCCTGGGTAATATATTGAACTCAAAAAGCAAAGAAGTCAAATGTGTTATGCACATTACCCCTAATAAATGGTGTCTATAACATGGATTTTGATCTAGAAGTTATACCAACTACCCAATATGAAATTATAAGTGCGATCCATCATGCCATGCATGATGCCCCGTATATCTAGATTTTTGAATAAAAATTGTACTAAAAATATTGAATCTAAACTAGTCTATATGTGTAAAATTATAGATGAGTTTACTTTTATCCTATTTCTAGAAAATCTAGGTTTTTTGTTGTTTAGACAAGAGTGTCAAAAATAGGACATCCTAGTGTCTGATGTTAATGTCCATGTCTAACATTGTTGTCTTTTGCTAAAACTGATGACCGTTTTATAATTGTCACTATTTTTTTGGTATGTTATGCTTGGTTTGACCTCTAATTATTACTCTAAGTGTTTTGAAAACTAATTTTTTTATTAATAGGAGTTCTAATCTCTGTGACAAAATCCATATTTTGTGCCTCCTCTTCTGAGGGTAGGATTGAATACCCTACAATGATTGCCCTCAAAATAAAGATCCCTACAAGTGTGTTATGGTACAAAATACATGATATAGCAATGATAATAAAAATTATGTCTCAAGATATAGCATATTTTCTACTAGAGATTATTAGATCAACAAGGTAATGCCTAGATAGATATAATAATGTAATAGCATGTGTAATGTACTAAATTGAAATTGGAAATGTTAGTTATTAGTTTTTAGTTGTTATTTATTAGTTTTTAATTACCAAAGAGGGATGAAGCATGATGTCCATAAAGGCATCCAAGAAAAAAATATCATGCATGATGTGGATCATGGCATTGCAAACAATGAGAAGCAAACAAGCACACAAGACAAGAAGTAAGAAACATACAAGAGTGGCCAAATGGATAAGAATATAAGGGACATGTGTACATGTCATTCAAACTATAAATCAGGCATACAAGGCATGTTCAAATACTACCTACAAATACAATTGGAAACAAGCAAGGTTTGCATGAAGGCCACAAGCATATAAAAGAGTACAGGTAAAGGACATTGGTAAATGTCTTAAGGCACATACAAGAGAAAAAATAGGAACTGAGAAATGTAATCACATCTTGCTATACAAATAAAAAAGGAAGGTATGTAAAATAATGGAAATATAATTGCATCTAACTAATCAAATCAAGAAGTGAAAGTATGCAAGACATATATTACAAGAATAGATAGATGCTAAAATACACAAGTGCTATATACTAGTGAATGTTGATAGAGTAATTTATGTAGAGTAGTAAGTAATGTACATCAACATGATAACAAGAGTGTGCGGTGTAGGAATGACATAACCTGGATGGTGTATTCGTGTAGAATATGCCCTTAGGGGGTATATATATCGATGTATGTCTTGACTATAGAAGTAGGATTCCCACTCAATGGGTAAAGTGAAGCAATCCAAGATTTGGATATCACTACATACACTCAAAGAAGATCAAGTGAATATGGTAATGTAGATAAATAGAAAAATAATAACATAGAATAACAAATGTAAGTCTAGCATGGTATTAGAAATGTAAAGCATGGATAATGTATACAATTGAAATGTTTTTGTGTTTTTTAATTATTTGAATGTTTTTATATTTTGAAATTTTTGTATTATTTTTGGTATTTTTGATATAAGCTATGTACAATCAATCATGAGGAGACTATTTACAAGTAATTTAAAATAATTTATGTACAAAAAAGCATAACAAACTATATACAAGTAAGATGAGAAGTAATGATACTAACTAATGAGTCTTATGAGAGACCCCCTATCATGGTGTCTTATATCAAATAAAGGAATCGTGCATGATTGTGAAGCAAGGGGGAATGGCTAAAAATATGACTTTGAATATTTGGATTCATTATTGGTATCTTGGAAATCATAATAACCTATATTGTTCCACTCATCATTATCATCTTGATTTTGAATCAATGAAATGTTAGTGTTGACTTTTGTTGTATCTGGATCTTTTCCTTTGATAAATTATGTTTATGAATGAATTGCCTTAGGATGTTCAATAAATACCAAACCTTGGTGACAAACATTATCAAATGATATAATAGGAGTAGTGACACCTTGAGCATGCTTTCCCAACCCTTGATCTTGATAATCAAACTATCGTAGATATTTTTGACCAAACCCATATTGCTTTAAAATTTGAACCTTATTTTGGAGAGGTATATTTGCATATTTTTTATATTTTACCTATGCTTTTGATATTGTTTCTTTGTCTAATTCTACTTTTTTATCCTTTTGTCATTTTAAGTTATGCTTTGGTAACCACTTTTGTACTATTTCTAGATTTGACCCTTTGTGAATGTGTTCCTATGTCATTATGGAATGCTTGATTGATTTGCCTTGTACAGGGTTATCATTATCAATTATCTATTATATAAGTGTTTTCAATGCCAAACATGAATCTATGTGATGCCCATGCATTCTATGATATGCACAATAATATTTGAATCTTATCACTAGATGTAGAGGAGGTGGTTTGACCAACTTATATTTAGTCAGTTCCCTTAGTACCTCACTTGAATTTTTATTTGGTCTTTGAATACTTTTTAAATCACTATTTTTAGAGTTACTTTATTTTTATTTATTATTTTGATATGTAATATTACTTGTAACCAATTGACTGGGTGAAGGTGCATATACATGATTGACACTAGGGTGCCTTTGAGGCTTTTGTATTATAATCTAATTTTTCCAATGGTGTGATCTTTTCATGTAATAGCTGATTTTGTGTTTGTAAATTTTAAATTATCTTGCTCATACTAGTGATTTTATCCCTTAGAGTCTCACAAGTGCAAACCCTAGTTTCTTCTAATTGAACATGTAAGCACATATGTTGAAAAAGGTTTGAAGAAGCTATAGGTTGAATATATGCATTAGGAACAATAGTGTAGGGTGCCTCACCTTTTGGAGGGATGATAGCATGGACCTGATTAGAGTTAAAGTATTTATCACCCTCTTGGGGGAGAGGAAGAGAAGGAAACTATTTCCTATGTATAAGATATGACATTGAAAATTGACAGGTGGTTGTTAGCTTATGTAATGAATACTCTAGATAAAAACCATGTATGTGGGATGAAATGCATGTAATTGTAGTTATAAATTGTATAGAAATATGATTATAAAGAACATTCCACATGAGATATATCAAACAAGGGATAGATAACATGGCACTTTGCACTAATGCATAAAAAACTTTGACTTGTAACATGACATTTCTAACATGTATAGTAAGATAGAGTTAAAAATTATTTTGCATGAGAGAGAAAGAGTATGCATAAGAAATAATGAAACTTTGTATTAAATAAAGATAAACATTGATTTGAAGGAAAAGGCTCTCAACATGTTTAGCAATGGATTTCTTAATATCATCTCATATTATAAAAAGTAAGCACAAAAGAGAAAGAATGGAGCTTTGTATTAACATATGGTAGACTTCATCATTCATGTACATGATAGGACCGATTATGGTATCTTTATTATTTTCAAGAAATGTTATGAAAGAAGTAAAATCTATTTTTTATTTTATCCATGAGATCCAATTTTAAGTGTAAGGTGATACCTCAAGTGAGCAAAGGGCCCTCGTATATGTAGCTAGGGTTTGAAATAAAATGGTTTTTAAAATTTACTATAAAATTTTAAAAATTAATCTAAATTTTTTATTTAAATATGCAAGTAAAAATTAGAAAAATATTGGCACTATGAAATTTTAAAAATTAATGTGAAATTTTTCTTTAAATATGCAGGTAAAAAATTAGAAAAATATTGGCAAAACTCTTGATTTAAAGGGATATAGTATATGCAAATAGGGTTTGGAAGGAAATGATTTTTAAAATTACTATGTAATTTTAAAAATTAATTTAAATTTATGATTTAAATATGCAAGTAAGAAATAAAAAAAAATATAAGAAAAATTAGAAAAGAATTTTTCCTAGGGTTTCTAGGATAAATTATTTTTAAAATCACTAAGGTAAATTTAAAAATTTAAATTTAAATTTATAATTTAAATATTCAAAAAAAAAATTTAAAAATCAGCAAGGAATTTACCTTAGGGTTTCTAAGGTTTTTGTGCACAAACGAAGAAAGTCGAGTTCACCAAATGATTTAACAATTTTAAGAATATTATATTCTTATTCACAATTTAGTTAAAGGTATAAGATGACTAAATCAGTAAATAATATTGAAATAAATATATTACTAATTTTTATAATTTATTTAACCTTCATAGCTTTCTAAAAATAATAATAAAAGAGAAAAAAATATAACTTATCTTAAAATTAGGCTGATACAATTGAGACAGAAGCTGATATCGGTTGTGCAAGAATGGAAAAGTGTCATGAGCCAAGATATATCTTTCATTAAGTGAAAGGATAAGGGCACCAAAAATAAGACACTTTGAGGTTAGGTGCTATACTCGATGTCTATCATTATTGTTTAAACTAATCACAGAGATTTGAGTTTTCTAGGTTCTATTCATTGTCTCTGTGTAGGATGCACTAAACTTGAGAAAAAGGGGGGTTTAGTATGTGTAAGATGCACTAAACATGTATCCACACCTCTTGTATGGGCACGTTGCCTACATACTAATACTCTAAAGAGGGATCAAGCTATATGTAGGTCTCCCACTTGATGTGCTTTATGAAATAGTTTTATGCAGATGTAAAAATGCTAAATTAGGTGTGTTTGAAGTGGCTAGGGATTGGTGTGAGTGTTTGAATATGCTAGTAGATGTATTAGATGGTTGTATGTAGAGAATAGGGAAATTTTCCTTAGTGTTCTTGCTTATATTCTTTCTTTTGTAATATTTTCCAACCCATTATAAATAAACTTTGAATGAGATTTTATATAAATCTATTGGTCATGGGTTAGATGCATTCATGTTAATCCAATAGAATTAGGAAGAGGAATGGAGAGAAAATGGTCACCTGGGCTCAAAATGTGATTAGATAGGAGCACTAAAAATGGGATACCCTAAGGTCTAGTGCTATAGTCCAACTTGGGTGATATTGTCATATAGGTAAGGGACTTGGGGGAATAGACTAAGCATGGAAAATGGATCCTAGATGAGCTGGAATGAGGTTCAAAAAGTCTATGAATGACTAAGAATTAGTGAAAATGTGGATAGAAGGGTCATAAGAGCATGCAAGAGGGACTTATGGGTTGGGTGTCATAAGCCACACTCAATCCACCAATTTTGACATTTTATATGACTACAAAAACATACATGGTTAAAAATCCAAAATCACACCAAAAGATGTGATTCATAGCACATATCCTATCTTTAATAAAAGCTCAAACTCCACAATTGGCATCATGATAGAGCTGAGGTCCATTAGGTTTTAGTATGCCAATTTATTGGAATAAGATAATTCAACAAACTCTATGGTGGTACCTAATGTTTCATGTAAGTACCCAATCTTCATAATATACTAATGGATTTGTAAGGGGTCTTGAGGAATGTAGAACACATTGTTGGAAGGTATGTGCATTTTACTTTTCATGTAAATATCCTTCATGGAACTATCCATATAATTCATTTGTTAACCTAATATTTGTGTGGCTAGGAGAATTTCTTCATAGTCCTTAATGTTGAAAGTCCTCTTGTTTTGAAAAACTTAATTTGAGTGTCTTGACTTTGAAAAAGAGTTACTCTACCTTACTTTTTCTTTCATTCTCCCTTCCACCCATTTCATTTCCCCCTTGATAGACAAGTGTGATTCTAAATATGTTTTCCCTTATTCTATATTCCCTCTTCCTCACATCTTAAAAACATGCTAGCACTACTTTGTTTTAGTTCTATCTATTTGTAGAAGCAAAAAATATGTTTGAGTGACTATGGATTATTTTCTTTATACCATGGCTCTACATCTCTAGTTGTGCCTTGATTTATTTTACCATTTTCCATTATTGTAATCCCATTTTTTTGGACACTTAAGTCCATTTCTAATTTCATGTTCTTTTTCCATTATTGATTGAGGTTGTCTTGTTACATATCACTCACTAATGTTGTTTTCCCTTTAACATACTTTTTCTATTGATGATTGAGTAAAGATTGTAATTACTCACTCATCAATGTCATTTTACCATTTTTCTTACCCATCTTTGTTTAAGTATTGTTACTAGATTTATATTGATATTTGATTATCATTTTTGCATGTATCCTTGGTTTGACTTGGTGAGTTTTCCTTTCTTACTTAAGGTTTACTTGTTTGAGATTTTTGATCTTTATTAGCCTTGGCTTTTCAATTACTTGGTTTACTCTAAATTTTGACTTGGTCATTTGATCTAACTTAGTATTTGTCACCCTAGCTATCTAAATTTCTAAGTATATCTCATCCACATAGCATTAATTGTCTTGGTTTTCCTATGTTTGATTATTTTTCTCTTTAGTTTTGTATCCTTGAGTTTATCAAAAGCAGTCTCTTTGCCCTCCATGATCAAAACTACAAATATCACAGATAACCATCCAATGATAAATGTAAGTCAAGCTATACATACATTAATTTTACTTTTCAATTATTTCCTTTTTAGTCATTTAAATTTTAGTTATTTTTGCTTTAAAATGCTTCAAATTTTTTTAAGCCTGAACATTATGTGTTGTTCTTTTTTTGAATCACTATCACTTATTTCACCTGCATGACACATGATAAGCTTCGAATGGGGCATATGTATACACATAATATTTTCAAAATTTATCAATTATTGATGCTTTTTATATTAAAATAACCCATTGAGACTCATTATCTTTGAGTGCACTCCTTAAAGAGTGCACCAATAAAGTGGTGGGCAAACCACTAGTGTTTCATAGAATTATTATCCCTATACTACCACTTGCTATCAATCCAACCATCTTCTAAAAAAATTTACTAAGCTTTTTTCCTATTTTTCACCCTCCTATAGTCATCTTCCACCTTAATTATCCCTTCCTTATCCTAAAATCCTTTTTAATAGTTTATGATACATTATTGATCCCATCAACCCTGTACTCTAATTGATAAAACTCATTTAGGGTCTAGGTCAACCCTTGGCTAACATAGACTAGGACCTAATTTATTTTTGTCAATAATGATACAGAGTCGATTGGGCTGACCCTATAGTTAAAATTTTAAAAATGAATAAGGTTAGATCCAATTATACAAATTGATTTTTCCATTCTTAGAGATACATCAAGAGTTAATTATTCATCTACACTTCTTTATAATCTGCTCTTCTATCATTCTACTTGAGGAGTCTTAGCTTAAGGTTTCTACTTGGAGAAGAATCTTGTCTTGTGGAAAAGTCTAATATGTTTTTCCCCCTTTTTTAGTGATCTTTACAAACCACAATAGTCTCTTACAAAGCACCTTTGTCCAAGAGAGATATTGAGTC